>CM023102.1:23144128-23499665 GCA_013103745.1 Gardenia jasminoides | reverse complement strand
AACACTCACAAGTCCTTCACAAATTATTTCCGTAAAAGCATTTTATTTGGAAATAGTGGTAAATCATTTCTTTGCAAATATGAGTCAAGTAAATTATTTCACAAGTCATTTTCAAATAATAGTAAAATATTTGATTTAAAAATGGATTGGAACACTCACCAATTAATGCCAAGTTCACAAGTCTAGTTCAAGTGCTCCTTTGGTTCCTCCAAGTCCTAAGATCAAGAAAATGAAGTACAATAAGAGCCACTACTCCAAATCGTAAAATTATGCAAGTACTACTTCCAAGTCTTACTAAGAAGTCCCAATATGTTCTTCCCTCAAAACACCCTAAACCACATGGTTTGCTTGCTCCACTAAAGGAAAAGTCTTGTACATGCCAAAACAAGAAGTCAAGTATCATGGAGTGAATAGAATGCATTTAGAATCAAGAGGCATGGAACAAATGCGAAATGCACCAAAGTGATTCTTCTGGAAAACTGAGTGAATAGAATGCATTTAGAATCAAGAGGTATGAAACAAATGCTAAATGCACCAGTAAGTTTGGCTTGAAAACTGTTCATCACCAGCAACAGTTTTGAAAATCATAACTCAAATTCTATAAGTCCAAAAAATCATTAAATTCGTATACTAGAAATTAGATTGAAATATCTAAAAACTTATAGAAGACACCCCTATGAAATTAAGTCCAAAAGAAGGTCAAATTGGTTGTTCAAAATTTTGTTTTAAACCCTGAGAAACATAACAGGTTTTGAAATTTAGTCAAATTTACGGATTTACTGGGAATTGTAGAAAATGAATTAAACTCTAAAATTTATAGAGTTTAAAGATCTCTAAGTCTATTTTCCAATACAAGAGACGGAGCTCAAATCCAGTTTTGTTACATCGAAGTTATGCTCATTTTCCCGAGACTGCACAGCAACCCAGTAAAAATTTTCAGAACGGGTGTTGGAGAAAATGGTTTCTTTCCCTCAAAAACTCATAGTTTTGATTCAAATCCAACATAAATTTGTAGTTTAAAGTCTTAATAAGTGTTTGAGCAAGATTTGACCAAGAAAACGCTGTGAAAATTTTGAAATCCAAGTTGAAAACTCAGCCCTTTGTTCGCCAGCAAGTAGAAATTTCTCAAGTTTTTCTCCAAGAATCAACCATTAAATTCTACATAATCTCACTCAAATCCATAAGGGCTTCATCAATCATTAGCGTGTGGTATAAAAGCCAATTCCCAACAAGATTCAACCAAAGATTCAAATCTATAACAAGCATAAGGGTCACTAGAACATCTAGTGCCCGAAATCTTCAAGCAACTACTAGATCCACCATAGATCTTGCATAAATCAAGTAGATCTGCCTCTATCCAGTGTAAAGAACCAAGATTATGGGTAGTTCTAGGGATTACCTCTAAGATCTATCAAGATCTAACCAATAACAAGCAAATTCTCCCAAGCTTTTATTACTCAAGAGTTGCTTCACGTCGAATCGTCGGATTCCTAGCCCAAGCTCGGATCTTTCTTGCAATCTTCAAGGAATCAAGAAGTCTCTCTCCTCCAAGCTCTCTCTTTCTCACCTCTCGGCTTTCTCTCTCTCTCTCCAAGTCCCTCTTTCTCTACCACTCAAGAAGAAGAAGAAGAAAAGAGATTGAAGTTGAGGTGGCTTGTTTCTCTTGGATTTCTCCACAATTCTCTCTTCAAGATGGAAGATTTTCTTGAGCTCTCACTCTTTCTCTCTAAAGGGAGAAGAAGAAGATGAGAAATGAAGTCTTCAAATTTGAGTTTGCCTTATATAAGGGTTAGTTGAACAACCCAACAACTACGCCACGTGTTGCTTTCCCATAGGCTAAAAATCCAATGAAATCTTATCTTATCCACTAGTTTGTCTATTTTGCACTTAACTCCCTCTAGTTTCAATAATGTTCAACATTCACCCCACTAATTATCTTTTCAACATTTTTCATTTACTCTCAGCTTACTATTCACTCGATCACTATTCACTACGGTTCAACTTACCGGCACTCGAATGAAAATCCTAATATTAAGGCATCCATGCACATTCAAATGAGTCGATAATTAATGCAATTATAGATATATAAACATAATTGAGAAAAATGATAAATACAAGTGAAGAAATATAAGCAAAACAATTAAAGAAATTTTGAGTCCTCACAAATATTGGTTTCATAAGCAAATCGGACATTTGGAGAGAGCTTGCAAAAATAAAGTAACAGCAGGACATCAATCTCAAATGATTGATGAACAAGAAGACGAGCAACTTTTCATGACTAGTTTTGCAAGCAATAACGTAAGTGTTGAAACTAATAGACAGTGATTGCACTTATCATATTGATATGAATCCAGATTCTTGAAGTCAAACATCAATCAAGCCAAATCACGTCTAACCTTAACTCGTGAGCCAACCTTGGTCGCGGGTTAAGAGGATCAGATTCATGTCAAATTCATGCCCAATTAGTAGTAGTTTGTGTTTCTTTTGTTCGGCCAGAAGACTAGTTGTCGTCTGGACGCGGGCATGTGACATGGGCGTGGGGAGTTTCCTGCGACCAGAAGACTAGTCCTTGTCTGGACGCGGGCGTGTCATCTGGGCGCGTGGAATTTTCTTATTTTTTATTAATATTTATTTTATATCACTAGTACTAGTAGGGTTAGTTTTGCATTTTCCAAGTTAGATTAGGGTTTGTGAAGGCTATAAATAAGCCTTAAGCCAACATTTTTAATTACTTCAATGATACATCAAATTTCAGCAAATTGAGAGATTTCTCTTGTGCCTTGTGCAAACCTTTGAATACTTTAGATTAAGTTCTAAGTGTTCTTTTGACTTATCAAGCAAGAATCACACTTGTTTGTGGCGCCTTTCTACCTACACCATTAGTTCCTTTTAACAATTTTTTGAGGGTTAAAAAATTAATCTTAGTTCTTGAATCAAGGGTTTTAAGGAGTTCGTGGTTTACTATCAATCCAAACGTGGAAATTTTTGTCTAGATCCGGGAATTGGTATACGAGTTCTTCCAATCAAGATTGGGTTCGTATCATCTGGTTATCGGAGCTAGTCAACAATTTTCCAGGTTATATCCTTCTTTAATTTTTGTTTCTTGTTGTCTTGAGTATCAAATCTGTTTTCATGAGTCTTGCCAAATCTGGTCTTGTTGTCTTGTTCATCAAGTTTGTTTCTTGAGTTTGTTCTTGCTTATCAAATCAGTTTGAGTCCTTGCTGTCCGCAGTTGCTTGCTGTTCATGTGTTTTTAAATCTGTCTAGCCATGATCCTTGTGTTGTTTGCTGTCCAATTAAAAAAAATTTTTTTTTTTCAGCTTCGGTCTCTTTTCTTGTTATCATCCTTATTCCCGAATTCGGTTGCTGTTTCTTTTGTCTTGTTCCGTGTCTTGCTGTCTAGTTGCTGTTGCGTCTTCTTTAGGAATCTTGCATCTAGTTGAGTCTTTTATTTGCTGTCAAAAAAAAAAAAAAAAAAAAAAAAGAAAAAGCTGCCATTCACGTATCGTGAAACCTGGAATCAAATCTGCCCGCCTTCTTGCATGGTGTTTCCTGAAATCTTGGCTGCGGAATCTTGTTTAGAAATTATATCACAAACTACCTGAGATCTTCTTGAAATTTGGAACAAGAACTGTAACGAAAACTTTGAATTCTTGAATGATATAAGCATTCTGGAAATTGGGAGTTCCGATTCTTGAAGTATTACTTGTGATTCTTGACTGATTTTTGTAACAAATCTTGACTAGTCTTGTTTGTTTCTTGAATCCGTGACTTTGGGCTGCAAATTCTTGAAACCTTTGAACTACAAAACCAAGACTTAAGCCAAACAGCCTCGGTAATCACAAAACAGTCACCAGGGTTTCTTGCCAAAATTCTAAAACTCTAATCTTGCTCTTGCGGCTTGCATTGTTAAAAAAAAAAAAAAACCCGGCCGCCTGTTTTAATCTTCACATCATTATTTGGTGCTGCAAAATTGTGTTTCATCAACTTTAAGAAACGCCCAAGCAGCCCCCTAAACAGTCCGCACCTTCCACTCCTAGTCAAACTAGGATTGCCAACCTAAAGTTTCCTAAACCCAATCCATCTTGCAAGCAAATAGGAATTCTACTTGGGAAGGGATATTTCAGCCCAAATAACTATCCAAAATTAATCCAAGCAAACACTTCAAATCAGCCCTGGAATTGGCTTTGTTCAAGTCAACTTGAAGTTTCCTAATTTGAGTTAATCCTTGTCCGAAGCCAAAACTGATTTGCAGCTTAAAATTCCAGCATTATTCACGTTTGTTTCAGCCTGAAACTTTAGCACATTTATGTGAGAATTGTGTTCAGATTTTTGACTTAAAAATCAGCCCCAAAACAGGTTGAAAACAGTCCTTCTCGCCTAAACAGGATTTTCAAAAGCTGACTTCCTTTGTTTCCCAAAACCAAATCGGAACACTTTAGAAATCTGTTGGACTTCCTTGCTTATTTCCTAAACCCAAGCTTGGACTTTAGCTGCACCAAATTTGATTTAAATTAGGTCTAGCAAACGTTCCAACAGTCCCATTCAGTTTCGGAATTCCAAAGTTGGGCATTCCCTTTTCCAAAACAACTTCGGATTGCATTGTTAAACCAAATCAAAGTCAGTTTCTGACCAACTTTTATTCCAATTTTCTGGCAGTATAATCCACCATTAAGACGCAATTTCTGGTCAGAAAACCAGCTCAAAACAAGTCCAGATTCACACTCCATCTTGATCCAAAATCTGTTGTGTCTTCTTGAGTCATTCTTCTTCATTCTAGGGTCTCAATTAGGTTTTTCAGCACCTATTCTAAACCTGAACGTAAGTCCTTGTTGTCATCATTCCAGCTTATTCTAGGTCCTTAGGATTCATTAAGGTCGCGTCTTGAGTAAAAAAAAAAATCACACATAAACTTGTATGTTCTTGTGGTAACTGAATTTTCACTTGTGAACTGGTCTAACTTCTTCAAAGGTTAAAACCAAGGCATTTTGAGAAATTTGTGAGCTCATTGGAGTGAAAATTGAGTGAAACACGAGTGCGAGAGTAAACGCTAAGGGAGTGTGCGAGGATTATTATTATTTTTGTACTAACCCTTTTGCAGGTTTATCTAAGCACAATAAAGGATGTCTGGGGATAACTCTACCTTTTGATTTTTAAACTCTGGGCTGAGTCTCTAAAAAGAAGAAATTGGCCGCAACATGGAGGTTACGAGACAATGAAGAGCTAGTTTTGACCAGCCTCTACCGCATCCTAACGGAGTCAAAGAAGTGGTATTACGAAGTGTAGATGACCAATTGAACATTATCAATTCACAGCCACGTGGTTGGTTTTATTCTTGAAGCCGTAACAAAGATAAAGTGTGCAGCTTGGCCATTGATATGGATTGTGAAGTTAACCTCGCAAGTGCTATCATGGTTGAGAAACTTCAACTTCCAACCATTGATCATCTTCATCCATATAAATTGTCAAGTGCTAATGGTAATATTTGGATTAATAAACACACACTCGTTCCTGTTCGTATTGGCACGTACATTGATGAGGTGTTGTGTGACGTAACTCCAATCCAAATTACGCATGTGCTATTGGCTAAAGCATGGATGCTTAGCCGTGATGTTAAATATGATGGACATACTAACCAGTATTCCTTCACATTTAATGGTCATTGTACTATACTTGTATCACTTGATTATGAGAGATTTTGTATTGATTTAGGAATCATAAAAAGTGAGCATGAGTCCCATAGCATGAAAAAAGCATTATTTGAGGTAAAATCTGAGAATGATAAAATGAGTGTTCAAATCATGAGTGTTAAGAGTGACATTTTAGTTAGTAAACCTGAGAGCTGAGCTTGCAAAAGAGAGTGAGCAATCCAAACTTGAGTTGGTAGCAAGTGAGGGTTCAAAGTCCTATGTGTCTTCTAATGAACTTAACTTTGCTTTGTTTAGTGTTTCTTGTTTTTGCAGGTTACACAAGGTGAAGTGAAGTTGATTTTGATTTGCACCATTCCTAAGCCCATTGATGGATTGTTGATCTTTCAAGGAATTGCTAACTTCTATCATCACTCTATGGCTAAATGCACCTGCCTTAGCAAACCAGCCACTTGCTTTGAAAGGGAGTTTACTTTCATTTGATTTTAAAACTGAAATTACCCTTTCCAATCTGATTTTCTTCTTGATGTCAATTGTTTGCATTGTGTTCTTAGTCCTAGCTTTGAAATAAATCATTTTCAGCATTGTGTTTTGAGTCCTTATGTGTCTTCTATTTTCTTTGAGTCGTGTGGCCATTGTGTTGGTCAATATGATGCATGTTTGTGTAGTAAGTCTCATGTGTCACTAGAGTTTGTGAACATTATTCCCATAAAGCATGGAAATCATGTCTTTCCTTGGTGTTATACATTGGGAAAATTTAGTGTTTATAATTTTTTCACCCCTACTAATGCCTCGTGTTTTGTCTTTGATCCAGGCATCGATTCGAGGTCGAATCGTTTTCATGGGGAGGGAATGATACGTGGCCTACAAGCAGTCTTTGGAGAATGGGGCATGCGCGTTGGTTCGTGTCCGATCAAGTTAAGTTGGCGACATGCTTCATGGCTCGCTTATATAAACATATTCCCGATGAGCTTCAACATAAGCAAAGCACGATTTGAGGACAAATCTCTTTTAAGAGAGGGGGAATGATATGAATCCAAATTCTTGAAGTCAAACATCAATCAAGCCTAATCACGTCCAACCTTAACTCGTTGGGTCCAACCTTGGTCGCGGGTTAAGAGGACCGGATTCATGTCAAATTCATGCCCAATTAGTAGTAGTTTGTGTTTCTTTTGTTCAAGCGTAAGACTAGTTGTCGCCCTGACGGGCGGGTGACATGGGCATGGAGTTTCTCGCACCGAAGACTAGTCCTTGTTTGGAAGCGGGCGCGTCATCTGGGCGCGTGGAATTTTCTTATTTTTTATTAATATTTATTTTGTATCACTAGTACTAGTAGGGTAGTTTTGCATTTTCCAAGTTAGATTAGGGTTTGTGAAGGCTATAAATAAGCCTTAAGCCAACATTTTTAATTACTTCAATGATGCATCAAATTTCAGCAAATTGAGAGATTTCTCTTGTGCCTTGTGCAAACCTTTGAATACTTTAGATTAAGTTCTACTGTCCTTGACCTTGGTCAACTGCTGACCCTCGGTCGTCATCCCTATTTAGGGGTTACCTTGCCCTACGCCCTCGTCCTCGACTTCGGCCTCGGCCTCGTCTTCCGTCCATAGTCTTTATAGAAAGTAGATATAAAATAAATGTGAAAACAAAATAAAATACAATAGAACAAGGTAAAATAAAATAAGCAATTAACAAATTAAATTTTGGAACTAACAAGAGAATTTCCTAAACCGACCAAATTTCCATACATATATATACCAAATGTAACAAGAGAGTCAAGTACATCACGGTGGCATATTTATTCCAAAGAACACACAAAAAATCACTTCCAACGCCATTTCACTTCACAAAAGCACAATAGTGAAAGCAGTAAATAAACATGCACCCACAGAAACGAGAATCACCTGAGTGGTTTCTCCTTATAAAAGGGGTTGATAAAACCCTAATTTCCTTAGTAATGCCCTACTCCTCCAGACCACCAAAGGGGGCCTCCTCGGACGGATCCTCCTCAACAGGTTCAATCTCCTTAGATGGGTCCTCCTCAACCGACTCAAACTCAAAAGGCTCCTCCTTCGAAGAATCCTCCCCTACAGGCTCCTCTACAAATGCACTCACATTCACGCGCAACCTCATCAACCGAGCATTAGTGTCATTAGAATCCTGCAGCCCAATCCGGACATCATCGACTACCCTAGTCGGTGGTCCGAACCTCTAAACTGATCATGGCGGCCCTAGCCTCTCAAGGCTCATCTCAACCCGTGCCTCTAGTGCCTCAACTCAGGCCTCCAATGTCTGAATCCGGGCATGACGAAATGTCAAGACATCTCCTAACCTATCAAACTCCTCTCGAAGTGATCTATTGGCATTCACCAATTCCCGACGCTCGTCGTCAAGAGATAGCACTACAGCATTTGGGTGGTATACCTGCCCTACATGCACATCTCGGGGCCCCTCGGTGGAGTATACTGGAGCCGACCTCCACTACCCCTCACTCTATATCGGATAGGCCTAGCCGGCTGCTCGTGTCTATTAGTTCCCTGTCAATTAGCTTTGAGAACACCATTGCTACTCTCCATTCCTACAGACAATTCACAACTTAAAGTTAGAAACTTAAAGTTATCAACTTTACTAAAATATCAAACTTAAAGTACAAGAAACCATTCTAATAAGGACTATTTTCTTATAAATCTCTAACCTAGGCTCTGATACCACCTGTGACAGCTCCACTTCCCCCTAAGGCTAACCAAAGGGTTGGCGGGCTGTCTACCTAGCTCTCGCTAGGACTCAAGCATTCGAAAAGACTAACACTAAAAGATAAATCTAAAATTCAATTCAGAAGTGAGAATGGAAATTGCAAAATAACATTTAAGTTTAGAGTACAAACGTCAGCTTAATAGCACCTAAAGCTTCAATCCAAAGTCTAATGCATTCCCACGAGTCAAAATATACAAAACCAAAAGAACATACAATTCATACTTCTGAACTCGGGACAAAAGCCAAAAACAGATACTAGACCTGTCTAGGTCTCTGGATTCTCGTCACCTGTTAAGGAAAAACAAAATGGGAACGGGGGTGAGTTAGAAGCTCGTGAATTTCCAAAAGAACATGCACAGGCATAAAGCAAAATAAATTAAACTTTAAATCAAGTAAGGAAAACACATAACACACAAGTAGGATACAAGAGCTCTCAAGAGCTTAGGTCCATAATGCACGGTCATTTCAAGTAGCCGACACTCTGTCGATTTTCCAATCCAAGTAGACGACTCTTTACAACCATCTCCTTCCACCAAACTTCCCCTCGGGCCCATAATCCTAACATTTAACACTTAACTACTCAAGGGACGGCCAAGAGTAGTTTTATAAATACTTTCTCCACAAGTATAAACACATGCAAAAACAACTAAGTCACCAACTCTACTTAAAAGAGAGCAATAAAGTATACCCTCCCTAAGTGAGTGGTTCAACAATCTCAATTTCAAGTAATCAAGTACATAACACGTTCACACAAAGCATTTAATTAAAACAAATAACATGCATTGGAAACTCACCGACAAAGTAGGGTTTGGAGTCCAAGTTTTTCTCAAATTGTAAATCAGTACCACTCCCTAAAATAATTGAAAGAACAACGGAAATAAGTTTTCTAGTTCATTGGTCAAATCTAGTTCAAGAAAGAGAAGGTTCATTAAACTTTCAATTTGAGCAGAATCTTGTAAAAATCGTAACTTGAGTTGTATAGGTCCAAATTTCACAAGGTTGGTACCGTTGGAAACCTTCTTAAAAGGGATAAAACTTTGTGGAAGACACCTTAGCGAGATTCTAAACAAAAATAGCCCAGTTTTTTCGTTTAAAATACTGCTGCAGTGAAAAACAGGGCAGCATAGGCTGGTTTTTCAGCATACTTTGAAAATTTGCCAAAAATCGTAGAAAATGAATTAGCCCCTAAAATTTACACAGTTCAAATCCATGAATGTAGCTTAAAATCCATTAAAGGCACTCAATTCCAACTCTCGAGTAAGAAAATATAGTTGTTCAAACCGGGCAGGTTCAACACTCTGATTTTCTGAATTTCCAGTTTTGCAGGGCAGGTTTTAGGCCTCATTTGAGTGACAAATTCTTACTCAAAAATTACCAAATTTGGTACACTAACAATAATATATATATATATATATATATATTATGTCCATACCAAAATTTAGCTAAAAAATTGTACGGGAAGATAGTGTTCTTAATGCCCAAAGTGTACTCAGCAATTCGATCCAAACCTGTGAGGTTTTGGTTTTCTTCATCTAAACG
The DNA here is from genome assembly GCA_013103745.1 of Gardenia jasminoides. Classification (NCBI taxonomy): domain Eukaryota; kingdom Viridiplantae; phylum Streptophyta; class Magnoliopsida; order Gentianales; family Rubiaceae; genus Gardenia; species Gardenia jasminoides. Next base: position 23,489,724 of record CM023102.1, on the reverse strand, counting down.
CCTCTAACACACCTAAATCACCACTAATTGCCCTAATTTTTGGAACCAAGATAGTATTAACCTCCCTAGGCCTAATGATGGTCAAAAATGGTGGAAGTTTTTATCAATTTCTAGCACTAAAACAGTCCAAAATTGGACAGCATGCCCCATCCAAAATTCCAGATTTTTGCCCCAACTAAGCCACCATTTTCACAACAACTTTTGAAGGGATTTTTGTGGGAAAATTTAACATCTTAAACCTCAACATTTCAGCATCATGATCAGTCTTTAAGCTTTCAAAAATGCAGCCACAAAAATAAAGGAAAACAGCAAGATTATTCGGCCAACATCAAGGCTTCAAAACACAATTTTCTTTTGCCATTCTTTCTACTTTAACACATAAGTTCATCATCATCCAAGTCAAGAGATATATTGCACTCATCAACAAGCTAAACATCTACATTAAAGCATGTCAAGAAAGCTCATAAATCCCTCAAGGGCTCTACCTAATATCATGTCAAGAAAACAAGGAAGCAATAGAAATATCCTCAAGTCTACTACCTAATGTCAAGGTTCTAGCAACCCTTCAACAACCCAAACCTAGTTTCATGCTTGGAAGTTTAAAAGATGGAACAAAGATGAAAACTTTAAGGGATTACCTTCACCAAGTAGCTAGCAAACACCAAGAGTCTTAGCCTTAACCACCAAGAGCTTCCCTCCACAAGGTTCCTCACTAAAGCTTTGAACTTGAGCCAAGATGATAGCAAAGTTGTGGAGAATTTTGGAGAAATGGAAGAAGAAGAAGATGAAGCTCCTAGGGAAGAGGGGAGGTGTCTTTGGCTGAGAGAGAGAATAGAGTGGTGAGGTTGTGAGGTAATTTAGTGAATTAAATGAAAGAAAACAAGACAAGACTTAAAGCCCCAATTTAAGGAACCAAAAGTCCAACTTGGAATAGTGAATTTGCTAGCAATTTGAAGGGAAATATAATTATCTCTCTTGGCTGAAAATTGAAGGGTAATCTCGGGCTAAGAGGGAGAAAAGAAGAGAAAAATTGAAGTGAATTGGAGTGAATTAAGTGGAAGAAATAATGACTAGACTAAATACCTAATTTTAAGGAAAATTATCCAACTTTGACTAAGGCTTCAAAAACCCTAATCATGGTTATCTATAATGATTCACTGCTAGTCACTTGATTGTATTCTTAACCTACGAGTGATCATCCTTACTCTCCAACGCTACTTCACTCACGGCCCGAATTTTTACCTCAAAAAACGTGTTTTCTCATTTTCTCTCTAATTGATGCTAAAAGGGCAAATTTAAAAAAGTAAACGGAATGTTGAAAATCAACGAGGAAATAAGTGTGAAATAAAATTGGGCTACCTAAAAATAAAATGAATTTCCACTTAAATCTTCTGAAAAATACGTTTGAGTACGACATGAAAATAATCTAACGGATTAATCATAATAATAACAATATTTAAAATAATAAATTTTGATGCCCTCACACCAAATACCTTAAAAGTGCTTTTAGCACTTAAAAGTACTTTTTTACTGTTGTAGATATTAAATGTAAATATTTGATTTGATTATAGTTAGAATGTTTAATTAGATTCTAGATTGATTTAGAATAGAATATTTGATTTTAAATTGATTTAAATTAGATACTAGAAGATTTGAATAGATTTTGAAACTAGTCTACACTTGCATAAATAGGTGTATATTATACATTTTATTAATATGAAGAATACAACTTTTCTCTTCTTCTTAGTTTTCATGATATCAGAGCTCTAGAAGTTCTATTATCGATTTCTCTCTTAACATGACCCTGTTGAGTCACTTTTAGACCCCCTCATATTTGTTATTTGAAATTTTTTTAGTGAGTTATAATGGCTGACAGGGTAGATAGTGAAGAGATTAGAGCAGTGATATCTAATATTATTCTCACAACATAAAAATTACGATCATAGACTTAATGGAAACAATTTTTTTGGGAGTAAAGCTCGAGTATATCTTCATAACATTGATAAAGATGATCATTTCACTTGTAAACCACCTACATACGGTGAAGAGAAGAAGACTTGACTCAGAGAAGATAAAAAAATATTTTTGCAGATTCGGAATTCCATTGACAATGAGATAATTGGTTTATCAACAGTGAGTTTGTTAAAACCCTTATGGATTATTTCGCTTTCTTATATTCTAATAAAGGAAATCTAAACCATATATATGATGTTTGTAAGGAATTTTATCATTTAGAAAAAAAAGAAAGATCTCTTACCTTATATTTCATGGATTTTAAAAGGGTGTATGAGGAGTTAAATTTTCTTCTCCCTTTTAGTTCTAATGTAAAAACTCAAAAGTCTCAACGAGAGAAAATGGCTGTCATGAGTTTTTCTTGTAGGATAGCCAACTGAGTTTGATGCTATTCGAACACAAATCCTCTTTAATCTAGAAATTGCCTCTCACCATGACATCTTTATGCAAGTGTTAAGAGTTGAGGGATCTCAACCTTTCTCTAATATTACTTTTGTGCATTGAGATTTGGTTAAAACAGCTCTAAATATGTGTTATAATCTTTGTTAAAGTTGAGCGTTGAGTTAAACTTGAATGGGTGATTTTTGAGGTGAAATACCTCACTTTAAGTCTTTGTTCTAAGAAATTTAGAAGTTGCCTAAATGGAGTACGTCGGTAGCATGGATTGGTTATTTGATGTCTCAATTTGAAAATGGAACCTTTTGAGATCATTTTAGACTCGAATGATTACTTTTCATTGGAGTAAAGTTAAAAAACTTCTTGTGAAGAATTTTGATAAAACAAATGATTAAACTTCGAGTTTAGTTTCGCTAATTGTGGGGCAAAACTTATTTGCTCTTTTTGTTTGATTATAGGAAGTGGGGAAAGATTTGAACCAGCTCTTAACTTGGAAACCGAACCTCGCTATTTTGGTGAGTTTCCATGCGTGTTACTTGGTTTTGTGAATTTGATTTGGAATATGATTGAATATACAATTTGATGTGAAAATTTGATTTTTATCCATCAAATTGAGTAGTGTGTACTTTATTGCACTTACACCTATTTGAATGGTAAATTTCGTAAAAAGTGCTATTGTGATATTTCAAGTAAGTTTTGAACCTTTTGACTTGAGATATGACGTGAATTATGTTTTGAGTATATGATGTGATGTGATGTGTTCTGTAATTATTATTCTCGAGAATACTTAATCCCCTTGATAAGTTATCGACTCGAGCCATTGGGAAGTCCCAGGTCGAGGCGATTTAACAACCTTGGGCTATGTGATGTGTTGTGTGCTCTGGACTTGGAAAATGGCCTTGTCCTTGTTGGACAGCAATACACACATATATAAACTATGTGAGGTGGGTGGGCCCGTGCGGGGGTTTTGGTGGAGAAAGAAGTAAGTGGTTGTATGTGAAAGTTGACGGAGTGTCAACTAGGTGATTTGTGCACCAGACCGTGAACGTGCTCCAGCTTCGAGAACTTTAGCCCCTGAGGGCTATCCGTATCCTACCCATGTGTTGTTAATCGCTTTCTTTATTTGTTTATTTATAAATACGAATTTTGATGTGGAATCTCATATGTGTTATGTGCTTTGCATGCTTTTTGGAACTCACTGGGCTTTTAGCTCATCCTTTCAAATTTGTTTTCCTTAGCGGGGAGAACCAAGCGGGCCAACCGCTAGAATTAGGGTTTTCTTTTGTACCTGGTTGGTGAAACTTGAGTTGTGAAATTGGGATATTGTAATATGGAACTTTGAATGTGTATTTTAAGTACTCTATGTATTTTGGGATTTTAAGGTTTGATCAATGAATTGTGAATTATCGTTTAGTTTAAATTGTTATCTAAATTTTAGGTTTGTGAGATTGAAGTAGTTTAATTATTAGTTGGTCGTCAAGTTTGGAATTGATGTTGAAATTGTTCCTTTGAGGAATTAGTAATCATTTGTGTGAGTGAGTCCTAGCGAGAGCTAGGCAGGCAGTCCACTGATACCTTAGGATACGCCCTAGGGAGAGGTGTGGTTGTCACAGGTGGTATCAGAGTTTAAGCTCCAAATCTCTATAATATATCCTAGGCTTAAAGTTTAGGATGCTGGACTATGGGATTAGATTGTGTGTTAAGCATATGTTGACATCATCACTTGATGATTGGGTGAGAATTAGAGTTATTAAGCATTTGAAAGTTTAGCAGGTTAGAGACAAATGTAAGAAAAAGCTCTTAGTTATGTTTAAGTGTTAATGATGCCTAAGTACATGTGAGTTCTAGTTGAGTTCGTTCTTGTAAGACATGGATCGTGGTGGTGATGATGACATGCCTGGACATCTTCAACCCGTGATTTGTTACTGACCAAGATCAGAAGGTGATCATAGGGCTTACAACCCTAGGACCAAATCTAGATGATTTTGTGAGTATTGGAGAGCATGCGTTTACCCTAATCATATGGTCCTATCTATCTACCATGAGAGGAAGAGATTGACCAAAGTTAATGGGGAATTGCAAGAAGAAGTAGGTAGGCTCATGACTGTAGAGGGGACTCAGGGTGATCGGATTCGTGAGCTTAAGGAATGAAGGTTGTTCGAGAATGAGTCGATGGCATAGTGACCAAGTGTGAGGCTAGGGTTGAGCATGTGACAGCCCCACCTTTCCCTAAGGTGATCCAAAGGGGTTAGCGGACTGCCTGCCCAACTCTCGCCAGGACTCGATAGCTAAAATAAACCAACAACTTGAAACTTATAAAACTAAAATCTTCCAAATTCACAAGTCACCCAACATAGATACATAAGTTTCACACCACCATTCAAACTTAAAATTCAACAGGGTGTTTAGGTTACAAAGCCAAACAAAACTAAGCTTATACATGACAAGGTTTTCCAATACATCATTACTTAACAAAAGTTACAACAAAAGCTTATACTACTCGCACGTACTTCCAACCCTGATCTCAAGCAAATTCCCCTGCTAAGGAAAACAAAAGGGAAATAAGGTGAGCTAATAGCTCAATGAGGTTCCAAAAACAAGCAGCCAGATATACAAGAAGAATTCACATAACAAACAAATGTCAAAAATAAAATTACCAAATAAATTGAACATATTCAATTAAAGGATATGGATGGCTTTCAAAAGCTAATTTCCCCGAAGCTTGATCAAATCACCTCCTGTTGACTCTCTGTCAACTTTTATAGCTCAGAGCCAAACCGTAGATCCCCACTTATCATCAAACACCGTCCACCGTTTCACTCCCTACTGGGCCCGAACACCTCAACAAATCAAATTTTAGTTAATACTCGAGTATACCAGATTTTCGGATTCACATATCATATCCCGTGGCTCGTCAGCTTTTCCGACCAAGCCCGTGCCGGCTCGATTCGATTGACTCACCAACATGGTTTTGAGTTCGAAACAAATCATATTTGTCGATGGGGTATCACCCAAACGACTCACAAATCAAATGTGGCCAAAAGCCATTTCACACGAATTCAAATATCCAAGTACAAATTTCCAAGCACAAGAGATCGAGTGTGATAAAGTACGCACTCATCTCGATCACATTAATTGGCTCACAAGTCACAAGAATGCAAATCATCACATAGTTCAAGTATTTCAATATTTCAGCTATCACATTGGTCAAGTAACAAGCATGAAACACTCACCAAATCAAGCAAAGTATCTTCAAGTGCTCGCACCCAATTCTCCTCCTTCCAAGTCTAATAACAGTGAAATGAAATATTTAAGTTGGACTCACCAAACAAGAAGACCTAATGCATGAGTTCATTGATTTTGTACTTGATAAAATCACACTTGAATGCACAATTTATAAAATGACCAATCCCAGCTATAAAGATGATCAAATGAAAACCTCATCCACATGTTAGAATCATAAACGAGTGAGTCGGGACACGGCAAAGTTGCACAAGTGTCAAAAGGAACAAGAGAAGCCTTGGTGTAATGAAATCGGCATTTGACTGATTTGCCATGCTGCAGTAATTTACTCATAACTGTGGCCACACTTATCGGATTGGGGTGTACTTTATGGAGTTTCGAAGCTAAGACCTATCCCTATAACTTTCATGAAGAGGAACATCAAATCATGCTTAATCATAGTCAAAATGGCAAATCTCAAAGAAGCATGAAAACTGTCGGAATAGCTGCAGGCTGATCGAACAGTCTCGAGAAAACAGCCATAACTCGACGTAGGAAAATTGAAATCAAGCTCCGTCAGTGGAGTTTAAAACTAGGTTCATAGGGCTTTCTAACAGTATAAGGATTGGGTGCTAATTCATTTTCTACAGTCAACAGTAACCTCGGAAAGTTTGCTATTTTTCATTCCTGTTTTCCTGCAAAATTTCAGCTTGGGTGCATTTTCTTCTATCAATCCTTTAAATTCATTTCCATCATTTGCCAAGGTGTTTAACAAGCTAAAACAGCAATTAACTCCATCATCAAAGCATCACAAAACAACAATCAATTTATCAAACACTTGGTGACCAACAAATAAAACCCAAACGCTAGTTAGAAACCACAAGATTTCCTTCCATAATCAATCCTTCCAAACAACAATAAGTACTTCAAGACATCTAACCAACATCCCCTAAGGATTTAAAGCTCATTAAAGCATAATTAAGAGGGGTTTTGCCTTGCTAAAAGTGTGAGCAAACCACCCAAAAACTCCACTCCTTGCCACCAAGTTTGAAGTTGAAGTAGTAGTCTAGGTGAGGAATTTACCTAAAGCTGTTTTTCTACACTAAAATCACCAAATCTCTAGCTTAGGTTTTGTTGTTCTTCATGGTTGAAGTGGCCGGCCAAGAAGGTGAGAGAGGGAGGGAAATTTAATCCAAATTTTTGAAATAGAAGGTTCAAATAGAAGGCTTAAAGTCAAGGGGTTAAGGAAGTGTTGACAAATGGCTAAATCTTGGCCATGAATTGGGTAAGATCTTGGCAAATTGCCTTCTAATCCCTTAATTAAAATATGACTCACATAAAACCACGTAAGTTTCATGCATTTATCTATATAAAACATGAAAAATAAAATTCTAAATTAAACCATGCAATGCACAGGAAATTGAGCACTTTAGGAAAATTAATGCACTAATGATTATATGATGCACTCAAGTAAAATTCCCTCTTTTCTTCCTCTTTCTTTTTTTTTTCTAGGGTTCTCACACTCTCTCCTCCTTAAAAGAATTTCATCCTCGAAATTCTCACCTTGGTCGGTAAACAGCTCCGGATATTTCTTTCGAATTTCTTCCTCCTTTTCCCAAGTTGCCTCTTCTATTCCATGATTTCTCCACAGGACTTTTACCAAAGAAATTCTCTTATTTCTTAGTTCCTTCACCTTTCGATCCAGAAGTTGTACAGGTTTCTCTTCATAGGTCAGTGACTCATCTATATCAATCTCTTCTGACTTCAAGACATGTGTTGGATCCGGATGATATTTCTTCAACATTGAGACATGAAAAACGTCATGAATCCTGGATAAACTTGATGGTAACTGGAGTCGATATGCCACATTACCCACTTTCTGAAGAATCTCAAAAGGTCCGACATATCTTGGCTGAAGTTTCTTTCCTTTTCCCGCTGTGACACTTCGCAGTGGTGTGACCTTAAGAAACACTTTGTCGCCAACTTCAAATTCCAAATCTTTTCTTCGGTTATCGGCATAGCTCTTTTGCCAACTTTGGGCGATTTGAAGTTTCTGACGTATCATTTTGACCTTGTCTCATGCGTCTTCCATCCAAGGCATTATGGTCGGATCTAAGATTTTTCTCCCCCCTACTTCATCCCAATAGATTGGTGATCGGCACTTTCTTCTATAGAAAGCTTCATATGGTGCCATTTGAATAGATGAATGATAGCTATTATTATAAGCAAACTCTACCAATGCCATGTATTGTCCCCAATTACCTCCAAAATCCATAACACACGTTCTCAACATATCTTCCAGGGTTTGAATGGTTCTTTCTGATTGTTTATCGGTCTGAGGATGGTAGGTTGTGCTAAGGTTCAACTTGGTCCCTAAGGTTTCCTGTAGCCTTTGCCAAAACCGAGACACGAATCGAGGATCTCGATCAGAAACTATGCTAACTGGCACCCCATGTAGTCTTACAATTTCATCCATGTACAATTGAGCTAATTTTTCCATGGAATACTTCATGTTCATGGGTAAGAAATGAGCTGACTTGGTTAAGCGATCGACCACTACCCAAATGGCATCATGACCTTTCTGTGTTCGTGGCAAACCAGAAATGAAATCCATCGTAATGTGCTCCCATTTCCATTCAGGTATCTCAAGTGGTTGTAACAAACCAAAAGGTTTTTGATGTTCCACTTTTACTTGTTGGCACGTGAGACATGTTTGAACATGCTGAGCAATTTCTCTCTTCATGTTATCCCACAATATAACCTTTTTAGATCCTAATACATCTTGGTACTGCTAGGGTGAATCGTATACTTAGAACGATGAGCCTCTTTCAGAATCTCCTTTTTCAATGTTTCATCCTTGGGCACAACTATTCGGTCTCGGAACCTTAAAATTCCCTCGGGACTGAAATTAAAATCTGGTAATTGTCCTTTTTCTACTTTTTCCTTTCACTTCTGTACCACAAGATCACCTTCCTGAACCTCCTTGATACGATCTAGTAGAGTGGACTTAACTGCAATATTTTGCGTTCAAAGTGAGGGTTCCATTCACAAACCTTTTCTAACATATCACACTCTTTAATCATCAACCCTGCTATTTGGACTTTTCGACTTAAAGCATTTGCTACCACATTAGCCTTCCCAGGATGGTAGTTAATCGTACAGTCATAATCTTCCAAAAATTCCATCCACCGACGTTGTCTCAGATTCAACTCCTTTTGAGAAAATAAGTACTTAAGACTTTTATGGTCTGTATAGACCTCGAAAATCACCCCATATAAATAATGTCTCCATTTCTTTAAAGCAAAAACAACAGCTGCTAATTCCAAATCATGAGTTGGGTAGTTTAGCTCATGGGGTTTTAACTTGCTAGAAGCATAAGCAATCACGCTTCCATTTTGCATTAGTACACACCCCAAACCTTCTCTCGAAGCATCAGTGTATATGGTGAAACTGTCCTTTCCATTAGGTAAAGTTAAAATTGAAGCTGAGGTCAACCTCTTCTTCAGTTCTCGAAAACTAGCTTCACACTTAGAGGTTCAAACAAAGCTTCCATGTTTCTTTGTCAAATCAGTTAAAGGTCCTGCAAGTTTTGAAAAATCCTTATTGAACCGTCGGTAATATCCCGCCAAACCCAAGAAACTATGAACTTCTGTCGGATTTTCTGGTCGCTTCCATTCAATAACGGCCTCCACCTTTGTTGGATCTACGAAGATTCCTTTCTTAGAAATCACATGCCCGAGAAAAGATACTTGTTCTAGCCAAAACTCACATTTACTGAATTTAGCATACAATTGATGGTCCTTTAGGGTTTGCAAAACTATCTTTAAATGTTGTTCATGCTCCTCCCGGGATTTAGAATATACCAGAATGTCATCAATGAATACCACCACAAACTGGTCCAGATAGGGTTTAAAGACTCGGTGCATCAAATCCATAAATGCAGCTGGGGCATTAATTAAGCCAAAAGGCATCACCGCAAATTCAAAATGCCCATATCTAGAGTTAAAAGCAGTTTTTGGTATATCTTCCTTCTTGATTCGCAGCTGATAGTACCCCTGCCTAAGATCCAATTTAGAAAATACCACGGCCCCCTGCAATTGGTCAAATAACTCGTCAATGTATGGTAATGGATACTTATTCTTCACAGTCACATCGTTCAACCCACGATAATCAATACAAAATCTCAAACTACCGTCTTTCTTTTTCGCAAATAGAACTGGAGCTCCCCACGGGGATTCACTCTCTCGAATAAATCCTCGCTCTAACAAGTCTTGCAGTTGTAATCTTAATTCTTTGAGTTCAGCAGGTGCCATTCGATACGGGGTTTTCGATATAGGAGTTGTCCCATGTACTATGTCAATCTTAAATTCTATTTCCCTTTCTGGCGGTAACGACGCTAACTCATTGGGAAATACTTTCGGGAATTCATTGACCACTAGGACATCCTCAAATTTCACTTTATCCCCAGGAGTGTTAATTAGGAAAGCTAGGTAACCCTGTGCTTCTTTGCTCAATAATTTTCTAGCCCAAATTCCAGAAATAAGTGCAGACGAGGCTAATTTACCTGGCACATCTAACCTTAAAGTCGCCTCTCCCGGTATACAAAATTCTACCACTTTAGTCTTACAATCCAACCAAGCATGATAGTGAGCTAACCAATCCATTCCTATGATCACGTCATACCCCTTGATATCCAGACTTATCAAATCTATCATCAATTTCCGCTTCCCTATCCAAATCTCACAATTTTTAAAGATGGTACTTGTGACTAGACGTTGATTGCCCTTAGATGTACTAACTTCCAAATCATAGGGTACTCTAGTAGATTTAACATCAATATTACACATAAAACCAGGATTCACAAAAGAATGAGTGGCACTGGGGTCGATTAAAATCTTAGCTAAATGATGGAACACAGGAATCATACCTTTGACCACCTCAGATGACTCAGGGATTGGGCATTGATCCAGAGCATAAACCCTAGCAGGAACTCGAGGCCTATTCCCACCTATAGCTGGTTGGTTAGGTTTTGGATTTGGTTTACCCAACTGTGAGGTTGTATTCCCATCACGAGGCAGATTAGGGCAGGATGAAATTTGGTGCTGGCGCTCCCACAACGCAAGCATTTTCTCTCCTTCCTCCAGCAGTTATCTTCCGTATGGTTTGGTTTCTTGCAGTATCCACAATTTACACGAGGAGTCGATGTAGAACCTCTGTGTGAGGCTCCTCTTTGTGCTCCTCTCCCACCTTGAACCCTACCTGACAGGGCCCCTATTGGTGCCACTTAAAACCGACCTCTACCTAACCCTCGGCCAAACTTAGGAGGGGGCACAGTTTTGTCAACTGGCCCTTGAGTACCACTTGGCACACCTCGTTTCTTTGCCTGGAATGCCCTAACCTGTAGCCTGGCACTTTCCACTCGTTGAGCCTTTTTCCAAAGCTTCTCCAAAAGTATTGATTTGAGCTACCGTCAAATCCTTTTGAATCTCAACGTTTAACCCTTGAATGAAGCGTCTTACTCGTTTCTGTTCAGTTGCCACAAGCTCAGGTGCAAACTTAGAGAGTCTAGTGAAGTGAGTCTCATACTCAACCATACTCTGAATACCCTGGCGAAGTTTAATGAACTCATCCTCTCTCCGTTCTTGGATCAAAGATGGAAAGTACTTAGCGTTAAACTCTCTCATAAAGTTGGCCCAGTTTCTCGGGGTCTGCTCTCTTTCCCACTTTAGTTGTATCACATTCCACCAAACACGAGCTGCCCTTCTAGCTGAAACACATCAAAGGTAACTTGTCTTTCCTTTTGTATAGTTTAAAGCGGCAAAAGTGTCAACCATTTTCTCTATCCACCTCTCAGCTACCTCAGGGTTGGGTCCTCCAAGAAATTTTGGAGGAGAAAATTTCTGAAATATCTCTAATGCCCTATCTTCTCCTTCCACCTGATTCCCAGGGTTCCCTTGTTGATTCCCAAGGTTTCCTTGTTGATTCCTAGGGTTTTGACCAGCTATCTGAGTTAGTAAATCAGTCATACGTTGGATGGCTGTGGCTACTTGTTCATTAGGATCGACCCTCTGTTCACGACTACCTCCCACAGCCAATTCATGTTCACCCCCTTGATCTTGGGGTCGTCTAATTCCCCTTCCACGACCACGTCCTCCATGTCTACCCTCCATTTGATTTTTACCAAGTCTAGGGTTGAATGCACGTGAAAATTAAAGTGCATATCCAAAAGAAAATTGTAATTACACGTAAGTAAAACACGAAATAATAACACACGAAAAGGTTACATATATTTACATACCATCTAGTCATATATATCACATAGCCAAATATTTATATACCCAGATGGATTACAACAAAAGAAATCCCAGAGGGACAGTAGCAAGTTTATCACAAAAGCACGTTAGGAAAACCATACCAAAATACACAAAAGTTACTAAGGTTTTTCCTAACTACCCTTTTCACCGGTCAAAATATAGCTGGCCGCTTATGGCACCCTAGTTTCCAACAGAGCCAGTGGACGTCACATTCCTAGGGTTGTTATTACGACGTTGCACGTCCTCCAGATTGACATCCACAACCTCGCCCAGTAAGGATTGACACTCGAGTAGAATGCCTTCAGTTCGATCACCCACCTCCCTCAGAATCCTAGTAAGGCGCTCATTCACAGCTTGCACCTGTTGGCGCATAGCATTAGTACGCTCTCGCTCTTCCAAAACAGTCTCCTGAAGCTCCTCAATCCTATTCCTTTGCATGATCATAATTCCCCACATCCTTTCCATCTCATCCTGGTCCTTAAAGCTCGCATTAGTTAACCTCCGCCTCTCGTCTAGTACTGTTAAAACCACATGATCAGGATAGGAGTAGTTCTGGCAGCGTTTGCAGCGCTTTTCTCAGCTAGAAGGACTCCAGAACAGAACTGGTCCGCCTAACTTCATCTCATAATCAACCATCAGAAGACACTTCCGGGGCTGCTCAATTCCACCCTCTCCATTGTCTCTTTTCATGACCTACAAAACAAACACAAATTTCAACTTAGTTATCCTAAGATCAAGCTTATACAAACTCAAGTGAAAACTTCTATTCTACCCAGGTTAATTCTAAACCTAGACTCTGATACCAACTGTAACAGCCCCACCTTCCCCGAAGGTGAACCAAAGGGGTTAGCGGACTGCCTGCCCAACTCTTGCCAGGACTCGACAGCTAAAATAAACCAACAACTCGAAACTTATAAAACTAAAATCTTCCAAATTCACAAGTCACCCAACATAGATACATAAGTTTCACACCACCATTCAAACTTAAAATTCAACAGGGTGTTTAGGTTACAAAGCCAAACAAAACTAAGCTTATACATGACAACGTTTTCCAGTACATCATTCCTTAACAAAAGTTACAACAAAAGCTTATACTACTCGCACGTACTTCCAACCCTGATCTCAAGCAAATTCCCCTGCTAAGGAAAACAAAAGGGAAATAGGGTGAGCTAATAGCTCAATGAGGTTTCAAAAATAAGCAGCCAGATATGCAAGAAGAATTCACATAACAAACAAATGCCACAAATAAAATTACCAAATAAATTGAACATATTCAATTAAAGGATACGAATGGCTTTCAAAAACTAATTTCCCCGAAGCTTGATCAAATCACCTCCTGTTGACTCTCCGTCAACTTTTATAGCTCAGAGCCAAACCGTAGATCCCCACTTATCATCAAACACCGTCCATCGTTTCACCCTCTACCGGGCCCGAATACCCCAACAAATCAAATTTTAGGTAATACTCGAGTATACCAGATTTTCGGATTCACATATCATATCCCGTGGCTCGTCAACTTTCCCGACCAAGCCCGTGCCAGCTCGAGTCGATTAACTCACCAACTGGGTTTTGAGCTCGAAATAAATCATATTTGTCGATGGGGTATCACCCAAACGACTCACAAATCAAATATGGCCAAAAGCCATTTCACACGAATTGAAATATCCAAGTACAAATTTCCAAGCACAAGAGATTGAGTGTGATAAAGTACGCACTCATCTCGATCACATTAATTGGCTCACAAGTCACAAGAATGCAAATCATCACATAGTTCAAGTATTTCAATATTTCAGCTATCACATTGGTCAAGTAAGAAGCATGAAACACTCACCAAATCAAGCAAAGTATCTTCAAGTGCTCGCACCCAATTCTCCTCCTTCCAAGTCTAATAACAGTGAAATGAAATATTTAAGTTGGACTCACCAAACAAGAAGACCTAATGCATGAGTTCATTGATTTTGTACTTGATAAAATCACACTTGAATGCACAATTTATAAAATGACCAATCCCAGCTATAAAGATGATCAAATGAAAACCTCATCCACATGTTAGAATCATAAACGAGTGAGTCGGGACACGGCAAAGTTGCACAAGTGTCAAAAGGAACAAGAGAAGCCTTGGTGTAATGAAATTGGCATTTGACTGATTTGCCATGATATAGTAATTTACTCATAACTGTGGCCAAACTTATCGGATTGGGGCGTACTTTATAGAGTTTCGAAGCTAAGACCTAGCCCTACAAGTTTCATGAGAGCTCAAACATCAAATCATACTTAATCATAGTCAAAATGGCAAATCTCAGAGAAGCAAGAAAACTGTCGAAATGGCTGCAGGCTGATCGAACAGTCACGGGAAAACAGCCATAACTCGACGTAGGAAAATTGAAATCAAGCTCCGTTAGTGGAGTTTAAAACTAGGTTCATAGGGCTTTCTAGCAGTATAAGGATTGAGTGCTAATTCATTTTCTACAGTCAACAGTAACCTCGGAAAGTTTGCAGTTTTTCATTCCTGTTTTCCTGCAAAATTTCAGCTTGGGTGCATTTTCTTCTATCAATCCTTTAAATTCATTTCCATCATTTGCCAAGGTGTTTAACAAGCTAAAACAGCAATTAACTCCATCATCAAAGCATCACAAAACAACAATCAATTTATCAAACACTTGGTGACCAACAAATAAAACCCAAACGCTAGTTAGAAACCACAAGATTTCCTTCCATAATCAATCCTTCCAAACAACAATAAGTACTTCAAGACATCTAACCAACATCCCCTAAGGATTTAAAGCTCATTAAAGCATAATTAAGAGGGGTTTTGCCTTGCTAAAAGTGTGAGCAAACCACCCAAAAACTCTACTCCTTGCCACCAAGTTTGAAGTTGAAGTAGTAGTCTAGGTGAGGAATTTACTTAAAGCTGTTTTTCTACACTAAAATCACCAAATCTCTAGCTTAGGTTTTGTTGTTCTTCATGGTTGAAGTGGCCGGCCAAGAAGGTGAGAGAGGGAGGGAAATTTAATCCAAATTTTTGAAATAGAAGGTTCAAATAGAAGGCTTAAAGTCAAGGGGTTAAGGAAGTGTTGACAAATGGCTAAATCTTGGCCATGAATTCGGTAAGATCTTGGCAAATTGCCTTCTAATCCCTTAATTAAAATATGACTCACATAAAACCACGTAAGTTTCATGCATTTATCTATATAAAACATGAAAAATAAAATTCTAAATTAAACCATGCAATGCACAGGAAATTGAGCACTTTAGGAAAATTAATGCACTAATGATTATATGATGCACTCAAGTAAAATTCCCTCTTTTCTTCCTCTTTCTTTTTTTTTTCTAGGGTTCTCACAGAGGAAGTCTTTGAGGCTAATCGAGTTGAGGAGAATATAGTGGTTAGTGAGGGGGATACGGGAGGGGATGCCGCTATGGCTAAGGCAGATCCCCAGTATTTGGAGTCTGACCCATCGAAGAGTGCTTCCATGGAAACTTCTGCTTCTGAGGCTTGATAGATTAGCTGAGCATGGAATTAAGATTTCGTGTAATCTTTTGTGAGAAAAATCATCAGAGTGGGTTCTCAATCCCTGTAAATTGCATGCTTACTAGCTTTTGAATACTGTACTTTTGTTTAACTGTATTTGTGAACTTGATGTGACTTATGTGTGTCTTTTGTTAAAAGCATGCTCATCTGATGTACTCCTGGCACTTCTGTTATTACGAGTTATGTATATAAAGTGTTTTATTTGTCTTTTTGACTTGATTTTCTAATAGTGTATTGTACTTTCTGGTTATATTATAATGTCTACCCTCTAAAGAATTATAGAGGGTAGAAGAGGCCGAGGTCGAGGGCGAGGAACTAGGTTGCTTCAAAACATCGGAGGTGACCGTGAGTCGGCCGCCGACCAGAATCAAGGGACTAGGGTTGACATTGGGGAATAAATGGCTACGGCCATTAACGAAATGACAGAAATATTAGACCATTTGGTTGGCCAACAAGGCCTTGGACATGAGCAGCAACCTGTCAACTTAGGAGGTGGAGAGGATAGAGCTTTAGAGAAATTTCAAAAGTTTAACCCACAGAGATTCCTTGGGGAACCCGATCCTGAAGTTGCTGAGGGATGGTTAGAAAGAATTTCTGACATTTTTGGTGCCCTGGATTATACAGAGGAAAGGCAAGTAGCATTTGCCGTATTTCAATTTGAGGGAGCCGCTAGGTCATGGTGGAATATGATAAGGGTAAAATGGGAAAGAGAGCAAACCCTAGGACTTGGGTGAACTTTACTAGATAATTCAATGCTAAGTTTCTTCCCCCACTAGTCCAGGAGAAGAGGGTAGATGATTTTATTAGATGTAAGCAATGGACGTTAAGTGTCACTGAATACGAGGCACTCTTTACCAAATTGTCAAGATTTGCTCCCGAATTAGTGGTAACTGAACAAAGGAGGATTAGGCGATTTGTGCAAGGGTTGAACGTGGAGATACAAGAAATTTTAGCAGCTGCCCAAATCAATAGCTTCAGTGAAGCCGTTGAGAAAGCCCAGAGGGTTAAAGGGGCAAAGGCTCAAGTCAGATATTTTAATGCAAGGAAAAGGAACGCCCCTAGCAGTAGTCGAGGACCATCGGATGTGGGTGCTCCAGCTCCTAAGTTTGGGAGAGACATGGATGAAGTAAACCCTTCTGGAGCATCGAGAGGGTCTATGGTAAGGGGAGCATTTTCCAGGGGATCGATGTCTAGAGAAAACCCAAGTGGAAGGGGGCGATCAAGGGATGTCACCCAAAGAAGTCAAGCCTCCACTCCTAGTGTATCATGTGGTTTCTGTGGGAAATCGAACCATTCTAAGGATAGCTGTTGAAGGAAGGCAGGAAGATGCTTCAGGTGTGGTAGTACCGAACACTAGTTAGCTACATGCCCGAGACTTCGAGGCGAAGCAGTGGCCAGACAAGTGGGCATACCTAACTCCAGTCAGGCTAGTGCACCAGGAAGTCGACCAAAGGTTCCAGCTAGGGTCTACACCATTAACCAACAACAAGTGCCCGATCCAACTGAAATTGTTAAAGGTACTACCCTGTCTTGTTTAGTAAAGTTTTAGTGGCTTCTGATGCTTTCCATTTAACTGTTAATCCTGCTTCCTTGTATGGAGTAAATATAGACCCTGTTAGAGTACTTTATGATCTTGGGGTTCGAACGCCATGAGAGACATCTACGGGTAAAACTCATGGAAGATAAATTTTGATGGAAACATAATTAGATTGAGGTGGCCTTTAGGATATGTATAAATATATGCATCTGGGGAGTTTTAGAGTAGACCACCTTATAAGACTTGAATGCATACCATTGTCGATGCAATAAGCACTATCATGGAAATTGAAAGATATCGAAGTAGAGGAAATGCTATCTTACGAAAGACATTATGTGCAGATTCATGATAAGAATGTGACGAACTTGAGAAGTAAGAAAATTTCCCCTAGTTGAGATTTTGTGGAGAAATTGAAGGATTAAGGAAGTAACCTGGAAATTTGAAGAAGGGATATAAACGGATTATCTCGAATGATTTGTGAGCGAGATGCGAATTTCGAGAACGAAATTCTTTTAAAGAGGGAAGGTTGTGAGGACTTCAAAATCTGAATTTTAATTTTAAAATACATAATAGTATTTATATTATGATTATTCACTAAAATATTAGTGAAAATATGTTTTGAGTGATTATTTTCTAATTTAGAGAATTTTCTGAGAATTAATTGCCGATGTGTGGTTTCGGCGAGTTTAAGCATTAATTTCTGTTACGAAGTGTGAATAGTGATTGTATGATGAACTCAAGCATATGTAGAGATATTACAGAGATGTATTTAAGGTTGAATAGTGTCAGAATGAGATAAACCAGTAAAAGTTAGAGCGTCGCGCGTCGACGCAACAAAAAGTGGTCTTTTGACCACTTCTCCTTAAATTGAGGAAATGGCACCTTTTTGTTCCCTTAAAGATTTACCTTTTGCTGTTGTTGCTCCATTTTCAGCCACACTTCAAGGCCAAAAAGAGAGAGGAAAACTGTGAGCTTGAGGGAGAGAAAAAGAGAGGAAAACTTGAGAGAAATTCTTCTTCATTTCTTCATCTTCTTCCTCCTCCATCTCTTGGAGCTTGAAGATCCCATTGAAGCCAATCCTCTTGAGCCTTCATCCTTACTTGGCAGCCATGAGAGAAAGAGAAAGAGAGAGAAGGGGTCAGAAGTTGGGAGAAACAAAAGGAAGAGAATTTAAGTTTTGATCTTCAACTTCTTCTTCCTCAAATTTCTTGAGGGCTTTGATCTTGTTCCATCTTCATTCCTTGGCAACCGTGTGGGAGTGAGAAAAAGAGGAGGGTGATCTGAGCTTGAGGAGAGAGAAAAGAAGAGAAAGAAAGCTTGTAGGAGTTGTTTGCTCCTTGTTCTTGAGCTTGAAGACGGAAACCGTCATCTAAACACACGGATCTTGGTTTAAGGTTGGAGATTTTTGGAGTTCTAAGCTTGCAGAAAACATTCTTGAAAAGAGCTCATAAGATCTTGCTAGATCTTGCTAGATCTGGACAGATCTGAAGGTGTAAGACTCAAATCTCTTAGATCTACCTTGATTAGTGTTAGATATTATAGATCTATGGTTTATTTGGTTAGAAATGTTAATATTTGAAATTTTGAGTTGGGCTCTTGAATTCCCAACTTAGGTAGTTGACTTGAGGTGACTTTTAGGTAGCGGACTTGAGGACCTGAATGTGGTTGTGTTTGTTATTTATGAAATGAGATTATTTTTTGGTTAGAATGTGGATTTGATGCTTGAAAATTTTAAAGGAAAAGAGTGAGAGCCGGCCAAACCACTTTCTAAAAATTTTGACTTGTGATTTTGAAATTTTATGATGTTACTTGGCTAGATTTGCCCAAATAAATATGTGTTATGTTCATTTGTAAGTATATGTTTGAATGGAGTGAAAATCTTAAATTTTAATGGAGAAGATTTGAGTTTTGCTAACTTTTGGGTAAATGTACTTTTTGGGCAAATTTGAGGGTTTGAAATGTTTTATCTGATTTTTCATGACTTTTGTGCATTGAGATTTGGTTAAAACAGTTCTAAATATGTGTTATAATCTTTGTTAAAGTTGAGTGTTGAGTTAAACTCGAATGGGTGATTTTTTTAGGTGAAATACCTCACTTTATGTCTTTGTACTAAGAAATTTAGAAGTTGCCTGAATGGAGTACGTCGATAGCATGGATTGGTTATTTGATGTCTCAATTTGAAAATGGAACCTTTTGAGATGATTTTTGACTCGAATGATTACTTTTCATTGGAGTAAAGTTAAAAAGCTTCTTGTGAAGAATTTTGATAAAACAAATGATTATGCTTTGAGTTTAGTTTCGCTAATTGTGGGGCGAAATGTATTTGCTCTTTTTATTTGATTATAGGAAATGGGGAAAGATTTGAACCAACTCCTAACTTGGAAACCGAACCTCGCTATTTTGGTGAGTTTCCATGCATGTTACTTGGTTACGTGAATTTGATTTGGAATATGATTGAGTATATGATTTGATGTGAAAATTTGATTTTTATCTATCAAATGGAGTAGTGTGTACTTTATCGCACTTACTCCTATTTGAATGGTAAATTTCGTAAAAAGTGCTATTGTGACATTTCAGGTAAATTTTGAACCTTTTGACTTGAGATATGACGTGAATTATGTTTTGAGTATATGATGTGATGTGATGTGTTCTGTAATTATTATTCTCGAGAACACTTAATCCCCTTGGTAAGTTATCGACTCGAGTCGTTGGGAAGTCCCAGGTCGAGTCGATTTAACAACCTTGGGATACGTGATATGTTGTGTGCCCTGGACTTGGCAAATGGCCTTGTCCTTGTTGGAGATCAATACACACATATATAAATTATGTGAGGTGGGCAGGTCCGTGCGGGGGTTTTGGTGGAGAAAGGAGTAAGTGGTTGTCTACTTGGTTGTACGTGAATGTTGACGGAGTGTCAACTAGGTGATTTGTGTACCAGACCATGAATGTGCTCCAACTTTGAGGATTTTAACCCCTGAGGGCTATCCGTATCCTACCCATGTGTTGTTAATCGCTTTCTTTATTTGTTTATTTATAAATACGAATTTTGATGTGGAATCTCATATGTGTTTTGTGCTTTGCATTCTTTTTGGAACTCACAGGGCTTTTAGCTCATCCTTTCAAATTTGTTTTCCTTAGCAGGGACTGAGAACCCAAACGGAGGCGCCAACCGTTAGAATTAGGGTTTTCTTTTGTACCTGGTTGGTAAAACTTGAGTTTTTGAATTCGGGATATTGTGATGTGGAACTTTGAATGTGTATTTTAATTACTCTATGTATTTTGGGATTTTAAGGTTTGATGAATGAATTGTGAATTATCGTTTAGTTTAAATTGTTATCTAAATTTTGGGTTTGTGAGATTGAAATAGTTTAATTATGAGTTAGCTGTAAAGTTTGGGATTGATGTTGATATTGTTCCTTTGAGGAATTAGTAATCATTTGTGTGAGTGAGTCCTGGCGAGAGCTAGGCAGGCGGTCCACTGATACCTTAGGGTATGCCCTAGGGAGAGGTGAGACTGTCACAGGTGGTATCAGAGCTTAGGCTTCAGATCTCTGTAATCTATCCTAGGCTTAAAGTTTAGGATGCTGGACTGTGGGATTAGATTGTGTGTTAAGCATATGGTGACATCATCACTTGATGATTGGGTGAGAATTAGAGTTATTAAGCATTTGAAAGTTTAGCAGGTTAGAGACAAATGTAAGAAAAAGCTCTTGGTTATGTTTAAGTGTTAATGATGCCTAAGTATGGGTAAGTTCTAGTTGAGTTTGTTCTTGTAAGACATGGATCGTAGTGGTAATGATGACATGCCCGGATATCTCCAACCCGTGATTTGTTGCCGACCAAGATCAGAAGGTGATTATAGGGCTTATAACCCTAGGACCAGATCTAGATGATTTTGTGAGTATTGGAGAGCACGCGTTTACCCTGATCATATGGTCCTATCTATCTACCATGAGAGGAAGAGATTGACCAAAGTTAATGGGGAATTGCAAGAAGAAGTAGGTAGGCTCACGACTGTAGAACGGACTCAGGGGATCAGATTCGTGAGCTTGAGGAATGATGGTTGTTCGAGAATGAGCCGATGGCATAGTGACCAAGTGTGAGGCTAGGGTTGAGGAAGTCTTTGAGGCTAATCGAGTTGAGGAGAATGTAGTGGTTAGTGAGGGGGATACGGGAGGGGGTGCCACTATGGCTAAGGCAGATCCCCAGTATTTGGAGTCTGACCCATCGAAGAGTGCTTCCACTTAGACTTCTGCTTCTGAGGCTTGATAGATTAGCTGAGCATGGAATTAAGATTTCGTGTAATCTTTTGTGAGAAAAATCATCAGAGTGGGTTCTCAATACCTATAAATTGCATGCTTACTAGCTTTTGAATACTGTACTTCTGTTTAACTGTATTTGTGAAATTGATGTGACTTATGTGCGTCTTTTGTTAAAAGCATGCTCATCTGATGTACTCCTGGCACTTCTGTTATTACGAGTTATGTATATAAAGTGTTTTATTTGTCTTTTTGACTTGATTTTCTGAGAGTGTATTGTACTTTCTGGTTATATTATAATGTCTGCCTCTAAAGAATTATGGAGGATAGAAGAGGACGAGGTCGAGCGCGAGGAACTAGGTTGCTTCAAAACATCAGAGGTAACCGTGAGTCGGCTGCCGACTAGAATCAAGGGACAAGGGTTGACATTGGGGAACAAATGGCTACGGCTATTAACCGAATGACAGAAATATTAGACCATTTGGTTGGCCAACAAGGCCTTGGACATGAGCAACAACCTATCAACTTAGGAGGTGGAGAGGATAGAGCTTTAGAGAAATTTCAAAAGTTTAACCCACAGAGATTCCTTGGGGAACTCGATCCTGAAGTTGCTGAGGGATGGTTAGAAAGAATTTCTGACATTTTTGCTACCCTGGATTATACAGAGGAAAGGCAAGTAGCATTTGCCGTATTTCAATTTGAGGGAGCTGCTAGGTCATGGTGGAATATGATAAGGGTAAAATGGAAAAGAAAGCAAACCCCTAGAACTTGGGTGAACTTTACTAGAGAATTCAATGCTAAGTTTCTTCCCCCACTAGTCCAGGAGAAGAGGGAAGATTTGATTTTATTAGATGTAAGCAAGGGACGTTAAGTGTCACTGAATACGAGGCACTCTTTACCAAATTGTTAAGATTTGCTCCCGAATTAGTGGTAACTGAACAAAGAAGGATTAGGCGATTTGTGCAAGGGTTGAACGTGAAGATACAAGAAATTTTAGCAACTGCCCAAATCAATAGCTTTAGTGAAGCCGTTGAGAAAAGCCCGAGGATTGAACAGGCAAAGGCTCAAGTCAGATCTTTTAATGCAAGGAAAAGGAACGCACCTAGCAGTAGTTGAGGACCATCGGATGTGGATGCTCCAGCTCCTAAGTTTAGGAGAGACATGGATGAAGTAAACCCTTCTGGAGCATCGAGAGGGTCTGTGGTAAGGGGAGCATTTTCCAGGGGACCGATGTCTAGAGAAAACCCAAGTGGAAGGGGGCAATCAAGGGATGTTACCCAAAGAAGTCAAGCCTTCACTCCCAGTGTATCGTGTGGCTTCTGTGGGAAATCGAACCATTCTAAGGACAGCTGTTGGAGGAAGGCAGGAAGATGCTTCAGGTGTGGTAGTACCGAACACCAATTAGCTACATGCCCGAGACTTCGAGGAGAAGCAGTGGCCAGACAAGTGGGCATACCTAACTCCAGTCAGGCTAGTGCACCAGGAAGTCGACCAAAGGTTCTAGTTAGGGTCTACACCATTAACCAATAACAAGTGCCCGATCCAACTAAAATTGTTAAAGGTACTACCCCTGTCTTGTTTAGTAAAGTTTTAGTGGCTTCTGATGCTTTCCATTTAACTGTTAATCCTGCTTCCTCGTATGGAGTAAATATAGACCCTATTAGAGTACTTTATGATCTTGGGGTTCGAACGCCATGAGAGACATCTAAGGGTAAAACTCATGAAAGATAAATTTTGTTGGAAACATAATTAGATTGAGGTGGCCTTTAGGATATGTATAAATATATGCATATGGGGATTTTTAGAGAAGACCACCTTATAAGACTTGAATGCATACCATTGTCGATGCAATAAGCACTACCATGGAAATTGGAAGATATCGAAGTAGAGGAAATGCTATCTTATGAAAGACATTATGTGCAGATTCATGATAAGAATGTGACGAACTTGAGAAGTAAGAAAATTTCCCCTAGTTTAGGTTTTATGGAGAAATTGAAGGATTAAGGAAGTAACCTGGAAAGTTGAAGAAGAGATCTGAACGGATTATCTAGAATGATTTGTAAGCGAGATGCGAATTTCGAGAACGAAATTCTTTTAAAGAGGGAAGGTTGTGAGGACCTCAAAATCTGAATTTTAATATTAAAATACATAATAGTATTTATATTATGATTATTCACTAAAATATTAGTGAAAATATGTTTTGAGTGATTATTTTCCAATTTAGAGAATTTTCTGAGAATTAATTGCCGGTGTGTGGTTTCGGCCAGTTTAAGCATTAATTGTTGTTTCGAAGTTCGAATAGTGATTGTAAGACGAACTCAAGCATATGTAGAGATATTACAGAGATGTATTTAAGGTTGGACAGTGTCGGAATGAGATAAACCAGTAAAAGTTAGAGTGTCGCGCGTCGACGCGACAAAAAGTGGTCTTTTGACCACTTCTCCTTAATTTGAGGAAAGAGCACCTTTTTGTTCCCTTAAAGCTTTACCTCTTGCTTTTGTTGCTCCATTTTCAGCCACACTTCAAGGCCAAAAAGAGAGAGGAAAACCGTGAGCTAGAGAGAGAGAAAAAGAGAGGAAAACTTGAGAGAAATTCTTCTTCATTTCTTCATCTTCTTCCTCCTCCATTTCTTGGAGCTTGAAGATCTCATTGAAGCCAATCCTCTTGAGCCTTCATCCTTACTTGGCAGCCGTGAGAGAAAGAGAAAGAGAAAGAGAGAGAAGGGGTCCAAAGTTGGGAGAAACAAAAGGAAGAGAATTTAAGCTTTGATTTTCAACTTCTTCTTCCTCAAATTTCTTGAAGCTTCAAGACTTCCTTGAGGGCTTTGATCTTGTTCCATCTTCATTCCTTGGCAACCGTGTGGGAGTGAGAAAAAGAGAAGGGTGATCCGAACTTGAGGAGAGAGAAAAGAAGAGAAAGAAAGCTTGTGGGAGTTGTTTGCTCCTTGTTCTTGAGCTTGAAGACGGAAACCGTCATCTAAACACACGGATCTTGGTTTAAGGTTGGAGATTTTTGGAGTTCTAAGCTTGGAGAAAACATTCTTGAGAAGAGCTCATAAGATCTTGCTAGGTCTTACTAGATCTGGACAGATCTGAAGGTGTAAGACTCAAATCTCTTAGATCTACCTTGATTAGTGTTAGATATTATAGATCTATGGTTTATTTGGTTAGAAATGTTAATATTTGAAATTTTGAGTTCGGCTCTTGAATTCCCAACTTAGGTAGTTGACTTGAGGTGACTTTTAGGTAGCGGACTTGAGGACCTGAATGTGGTTGTGTTTGTTATTTATGAAATGAGATTATTTTTTGGTTAGAATGTGGATTTGATGCTTGAAAATTTTAAAGGAAAAGAGTGAGAGCTGGCCGAACCACTTTCTGAAAATTTTGACTTGTGATTTTGAAATTTTGTGATGTTACTTGGCTAGATTTGCCTAAATAAATATGTGTTATGTTCATTTGTAAGTATATATTTGAATGGAGTGAAAATCTTGAATTTTAATGGAAAAGAGTTGAGTTTTGCTAACTTTTGGGTAAATGTACATTTTGGGCAAATTTGAGGGTTTGAAATGTTTTATCTGATTTTTCATGACTTTTGTTCATTGAGATTTGGTTAAAATAGTTCTAAATATGTGTTATAATCTTTGTTAAAGTTGAGTGTTGAGTTAAACTTGAATGGGTGAGTTTTGAGGTGAAATACCTCACTTTATGTCTTTGTACTAAGAAATTTAGAAGTTGCCTAAATAGAGTACGTCGATAGCATGGATTGGTTATTTGATGTCTCAATTTGAAAATGGAACCTTTTGAGATGATTTTTGACTCGAATGATTACTTTTCATTGGAGTAAAGTTAAAAAGTTTCTTGTGAAGAATTTTGATAAAACAAATGATTAATTTTGAGTTTAGTTTCGCTAATTGTGGGGCGAAAATTATTTGCTCTTTTTTTTTTTTGATTATAGGAAGTGGGTAAAGATTTGAACCAGCTCCTAACTTGGAAACCGAACCTCGCTATTTTGGTGAGTTTCTATGCATGTTACTTGGTTATGTGAATTTGATTTGGAATATGATTGAATATATGATTTGATGTGAAAATTTGATTTTTATCCATCAAATGGTGTAGTGTGTACTTTATCGAACTTACTTCTATTTGAATGGTAAATTTCATAAAAAGTGCTATTGTGACATTTTAAGTAAGTTTTGAACCTTTTGACTTGTGATATGACGTGAATTATGTTTTGAGTATATGATGTGATGTGATGTGTTCTGTAATTATTATTCTCGAGAATACTTAATCCCCTTGGTAAGTTATCGACTCGAGCCGTTGGGAAGTCCCAGGTCGAGGCGATTTAACAACCTTGGGATACGTGATGTGTTGTGTGCTCTGGACTTGGCAAATGGCCTTGTCCTTGTTGGAGAGCAATACACACATATATAAACTATGTGAGGTGGGCGGGCCCGTGCGGGGATTTTGGTGGAGAAAGGAGTAAGTGGTTGTGTGACGACCCCACCTCCCCCTAAGGCGAACCAAAGGAATCGACGAACCGCCTGCCCAGCTCTCGCCGGGACTCACTATAGACCTCAAATAATTACAAATTTCGATCCTCAATAATTACATTCAAATACTCCAGAATAATAACATAACCAAAATTACATTTCCATAAGTCAATTGAAATTCCAATAATACACTTAAACTTAATATAGATCAAGAGATTATAAAATTTATCCAAACATTAAAACTCAATATTGTCTCAAAATAAGGTAAAACTCCAAATTACATGGACATAAAGCTTACAAAACGTCTCAATCTTAAAGTTAACAACCAACTTCAAACTTACAAAAAAGAATAGGTCCACTAATACATTGGTACTTAACAAAAGGTAGCACACTAGACTTTTAAGCCAAAAGTAAACTCGTCGACTGGTTACACAACCCTGCTAAGGAAAACAAAAGGGAAAAGGGGTAAGCGAAAGCTTAATTAGGTCCCCAAAACAAAACATGCAACCACATTAACAAATAGGAGAACTCAAGTAGTCAAATAGCGCATTTAAAATGTAAAATAAAGAAACAAATATCACAGCCAACTACAAAATATATCGAGCCTCTCAACTAGGAGATCGTGTTCATGAGGAGAACACTGCTCGAGCCTTTCAACTAAGAGATCGTGTTAAAGAACACGACTCGAGCCTCTCAACTAGGAGATCGTAGTCATGAGGAGAACACTACTCGAGTTAACAAGCAGACATAAGACAAATATAGTAGTAAGCAAATTTAAAAGGATACGGGTGGCTTTCAAAAGCCAATTCCACAAGAGATTGATCATAAGATAGCCCATTGACTCTCCGTCAACTTTTGAAGTCAAGAATCAAAGTCCGTAGAACACCACTTTACCCCACAACCATCCACTGTTCACCCCCTTACCAGGCCCGAACACCTCAACTAATCAAATTTGGGTAATACTCGAGTATATCATGTTCCAAAGAACCAAATCGAATAACCTACGGTTCACCGATCTTTTCGACCAAGCCCATACTGGCTCGATACGAATGGCTCACCAATAGGGTTTTGGGGTTTCCGGAGCCCCAAACGAATCAAATTAGTCGTCGGGATATCGCTCGAATGACTTTTCACATCAAAGTATACCAAGTCACAAACGAATCAAATTAGTCGACGGGATATCACCCGAACGACTTTTCACATCAAAGTACACAAAGTCAAATCACAAATCAAGCAAGTCAAATTTCAAGTGAAAGTCAAACGGGAGAGTTCAAGTGCGATAAAATACACACTTGACCCAACCACAGGAACCCAAAGGTATATTACATGGAACAAGAGACTATTCACATTCCAAATAGTTCACATAGTTCACGTAGTTCATGTAGTCCAAATATTCACGTAAACAAGCAAGGAACACTTACCCAACAAAGCCAAGTAACTCAAATGTTCACGCCGTGATCACCCTCGGTACCACCTTCGAGTCCTAAGTACAACCAATGTATACAATCATCAACTCAACCAAAGCAAATAAATGCAGCCTAACAAGTGCAAATGAATGCTACTAGTTAATGCATCTAACTAGGAAATTCTAGGGTGATTCAAGTTGCAAAACGATGGTTACGTTTGGATTTCGGTGTTTTTCCCTTGTTTTTGAAATGCTGTTTTTCACACCCCAAATGCTACAGTAAAAACAACCCCAAAAACAAACAAGTTTTTCACAATATATTATATTTTTTTTTCTTTTTCTTTTTTCATTTCTTTTTTCTTTTTTCTTTTCTCCTTTTTCCTCTTCCCCCCTGGTCGGTAACATGACTGGTTTTCCTCTCTCTCTTCTTCTTCTTCTTCTTCCTCTCCCTCCCTCCCTCCTCCCTCCCCCTCCACCTCCCTCCTGTCTCACACCCCTCCCATCCCAGGGCTGGGGAAGTGGGGGGAGGGAGGGGTGAGAGAGGGAGAGGAGGGCATGGGGAAGAGGAGGGAGGAGGGAGGGAGAAGGAGAGAAGGAAGAAGAAGAAGGAAAAAAAAACCTCTCTGGTCGCCAATGACCGAGGTCATGGATCGGAATAAGAGGGAAAGGAAAAAAAGGAAAAAGAAAAAAGAAATGGAAAAGAGAAAACAAAAATGAAAAGAAAATTGAAAAAAAAAATCTTCCAAATACACCAAATACAAGCTACAGTGATTGTTTTTCGCTACAGTAATGCTACAGTAGTGTTTTTGAAATACAACTCCAAAAACACCTAATCCAAACGGACCCGATGAAACATTGAAGGTTCAGTAGATTCACAAGTAAGTATGATATTTGGAATGAAATAAATACGCAAAGATTCAAGAAACATCAAGGTTCAACCAAGAACAAGTTTATGACAAAACTAAGGTTCGGGTATAACAGTGACCATTGCGCAGTCTTCGGAAAATGGCCATAACTCGGTGTAGAAAAATCAAAATCAAGTATCGTCAGTGGCGTTAGAAACTAGACTCATATGGCTTTCCAATGGTATATGGTTCAACTCCTAGTTCGTTTGCTATCAATACCAAAAAACCTGGAAAGTTGACTGATGTTTCAATTCTGATAGGGTTCAGAACAGTAATTTTGTTCAAACGTTTGTGCAATTCAAGAGGTTTTTACCCTTAAAAATAGATTGATTTCACTCCAATTTGATGTAAAAATGTCCTAACAAGGTTTCTCAACAAGAATCGGTGAAGCTTGAACAAGAAAGAATCACAAAATAAGAAGAAAAATTCAAAAAGCTGTCCGCAACTTCCTTCCACTTTTAAAAGTGCAAACTAGTTTCTATAACTTTTCTAGCATGAATATGAAAGGTAAAGAAGCATCTTTCTCAAAGGAACAATCATCATAAACCAGTGATTAGTGCTAATCCAAAAATCAAACACATGGTAGGCATAAACTTAAACCTACTCTCAAGATACAACTACAGGAATCTAAACCATAAACTCATGCTTCCAAGCATCAATCATCTTTAATCATCTTCAAAAACCTTCATTAAATCAACTTCAAAGATCATAGAGCTAGGGTTTTGGAAGAAACTTACCTTAACAAGCTAAAGAAGTGAGCCTCTAAACAACTAGAATCTTCTCCTACCAAGCTAGAGGATTGATGGTTAAGGTGCTACCAACTTCTTCTCTTTGATTTCCTATCAAACTAAGTAAGATTTAGGTTGGTTTTTGTGATTTTTCTCCTCTCTTTTCTCTCCTAAATTTCGTCCAACATCTCCTCCAAATGAGCTGAAATTGTGTTGTTTTTAAAGAGATAAGTTTGGAGGGAAAAAAGCCATCAAGTCAAAGTTTAAATCCTAGGGTGACAAATGGTGGTTTCTTGGCCATTACTTAACAAAAATCTCACTTAATTGCTTCTAACTCCTCTAATTTAGTTTAGTCTCCAATTAACACCAATACATCCTATTTTCTTGGCAATTAAGCCATACAAGAAGTTCTCACAAATTCTAGGGTTCAATCCTTAATCAAGTATACCTAATCAAATGAAATGAATGCACTTAGGGGAAAACATGTCACTAATGCACTAAAGAAATTTATGTGCACTTAATGAATCAAATGGCAATTCATGCATGAAAATTTAGGTCTCGTACGGCAGACTTAATTTGAGGGTTTAAAATTCATATATAGTATAACTTCCTATAAATTCAACATGCCTCAACTTTAAGAATCAAAGAGATGAAATGAAACTCAAAAGTTAATCAAAATAAGAACGAAAACATTTCTAGATTTACAAAGTGCAAGTACGCACGTATAAATCGATTTGTATGCGTAATATGAACATGCAAGGTTAAAAATCTAGATGTAAAAACATCGAAGTTTCCACCATATCTTTACAAAATCTTTCCTCTTTGGTATTGATTTTGAACAAAGTAGAAACTTGTTTAATTTATAAAAAAAATGGTTGTAGTCAAACAAACTAGCTTGTTAAGAATATAACAAATGGCAAAATAATAAGGGGCATGTAACGAATATCTCCAAATACGTTTTCCACAAATAATTCTTTTCACACAAAATCCCTCTTTCTCTAAATTTGGGTTATATAAAACATGTAAGCACCTAAATTTATCATCCGTGGGGAAGAGGAAAGAGGAAAGAAATAAGAAACATAAAAGTGAAATGAACGTATGAAAATCTAACAAGTTGTGGGGTCACACAGGTTGTCTACTTGGTTGTATGTGAAAGTTGACGGAGTGTCAACTAGGTGATTTGTGCACCAGACCGTGAACGTGCTCCAACTTCGAGGACTTTAGCCCCTGATGGCTATCCGTATCTTACCCATGTGTTGTTAATCACTTTCTTTATTTGTTTATTTATAAATACGAATTTTGATGTGGCATCTCATATGTGTTATGTGCTTTGCATGCTTTTTGGAACTCACTAGGCTCTTAGCTCATCCTTTCAAATTTGTTTTCCTTAGCAGGGACTCAGAACCCAAGCAGAGGCGCCAACCGTTAGAATTAGGGTTTTCTTTTGTACCTGGTTGGTGAAACTTGAGTTGTGAATTCGGGATATTGTAATGTAGAACTTTGAATGTGTATTTTAAGTACTCTATGTATTTTGGGATTTTAAGGTTTGATGAATGAATTGTGAATTATCGTTTAGTTTAAATTGTTATCTAAATTTTGGGTTTGTGAGATTGAAGTAGTTTAATTATGAGTTGGTCGTAAAGTTTGGGATTAATGTTGAAATTGTTCCTTTGAAGAATTAGTAATCATTTGTGTGAGTGAGTCCTGGCGAGAGCTAGGCTGGTGGTCCACTGATACCTTAGGGTACGCCCGAGGGAGAGGTGGGGCTGTCACATTACTATTGTCCTTGTGAGCCAAAATAATGTTAATGGGATTGGTCGGGGAAATAATCGAGAAAACAATGGTGGTAATGATGGCAGGAATTGACATGACTTTCAAAACAATGGAATTGCTGGTCGTGGATAATATGACCCAAATCAACGGGTTTATTATCACTGTAAAAATTCAGGCCACACTATACATACATGTTGACTGTTTCATGGTAGACCTTAACAAAATTCCCAATTTGCTAATTTTACAACCTAGGAAAACAGCTATGTGCCTTCATCATTTGACAAATCCATACTTGTCTCCACTCACTAGTTTGCCAGCTTTACTGAACAACAAGTCTCATAGAAATTTGCTAATCCATCTTCTAGTACTACTCTATCTTCTGTTGACCATTTAAGTAACTCTACTATGTGTCTTGTTTATCCTCTAATAAATGGATTATTGATTTCCATGCAACAAATCATATGACAGATGATAAAGGTATCCTCTCCTCTTTTAAGTCTAACATGAATTTGTCACGTGTCACTTTGGTTGATGGGTCAAATACTTTAGTTATGGGTTCTAGTGTAGCTATTCCTACCTTCCATCTCCTTTTCTTCAGTCTTATGTTTGCCTATTTTTTCTTTCAGTATCCTTTCAGTCAGTAAAATTACAAAAGCTCTTAAATATGCTGTCTCATTTTTTCCTGAATATTGTATTTTTCAAGATCCTATGACAAAGAAGATTATTGGTAGAAGATGTGAGTCTGGCAGACTTTATGTACTTGAAATTCCTCCACCAAAGATGCCAAGACAAATTGCATGTTCGTCTGTCATGACACTTCTTGAAGTTCACTGTCATTTAGGTCATCCATCTCTGTCTATCTTAAAGAAGCTATTTCTAAATTTTTAGAGTTTATCTCATTTAGATTGTGAGTCACGTCAGTTTGTCAAACATTATCGTTTACCTTATTTGCCTAGAGTCAATAAACGGGCTGCATCCCCTTTTGAATTAGTGCACTTTAATATTTGGAGCCCTTGTCCAATTATGTCTAAGTCTGGTTTTAACTATTTTGTCACCTTTGTTGATGACTATTCTCGTGTTACTTGGTTATATTTAATGAAAAATCATCCAAATCTATTCAATATCTTTGTTCATTTTATGCTGAAATAAAAACACGATTCAATGTGTCCATTCGCATCTTGCAAAGTGATAATGCAAAAGAGTACTTTTCTTAACCTTTTGATTCATATATGTTAGAAAATGGAATTCACACCAACATAAAATGGTGTTGCTAAAAGAAAAAAAAGACATTTATTAGAAGTTGCTAAAACCCTCCTATTTCGCATGAAGTTCTCTAAGCAGTTTTCGGCAAATGCTGTTTCCACAACTTGTTTCTTAATTAATCACATGCCATCATCCATACTTGTTAGTGAGCTTCCTTATTCAGCTTTGTTTCTAGCCCAACCTTTATTTTCTATTGAGCTGCGTGTATTTGGATGTACTTGTTTGTCCATAATATCCGTTCTCAAGTATCTAAATTACATCATAAATCTCTAAAGCGTGTCTCTTTAGGTTACTCTTGTTTTTAAAAAGGGTATAGGTGCTATTCTCCAACTTTAGATCATTATTTGATTTCTACTGATGTTATATTTTTTGAAACCAATCCATTTTTTCCTGAGTCTAGCATCTATAGTGGTAAGGGGGAGGAAGATGATATTCTAGTTTACCATGTTACAACTACTGTCAATTCATCTGTTCCTACAAGACCGCCTATCACTCAAGTATATTCTCGTCGCGAAGACTTACATCCTCTACCGGTACCTTTGTCTACAAATCATTGTCTTGATCTTCCTATTGCTTTTAGGTAGAGCTATAAACGAGCCAAATTGAGCCAAATTTTTATTGTTTGAGCTCTATTCATTTGTTGTTTGAGCCTGACTTGAGTTCGTTCATTAAGAATTACGAGTTACAAGAATTGTTCAAGTTCGGCTTGTTAATTGAATTTCCAACTCGATCTCGAGTTCAACCTCGCCTCGTTTTAACTAAAATGGATTGTGCTAAACGATCCGAACCAAACGAGTCGAATCAAACGAGATGAACCAAACAAATTCCAACTATTGATAGAAGCAAACAATCAGAGAAGATAGATATTATGAGAGAAATTAAGAACAAAACTAATCGTACCCATTGAAAAGACTATTTTATCCCAATTCGTGAACACTAACGAGCGTTTGCGAACAAAACTCGAGTTCTTTTGATAACTTATCGAGTTAGATTTTATGTTTGAATTTGACTCATTTAACTTGTCAAACGAGCTTCTATCGAGTTCGAACGAGTTTAAAAGAGTCGAGTTCGTAAATAGCTCGTTCTATTTACAACTCCACTTTCAGAAAAGGTATAAGACACTGTACTTATCCAATTTCTTCATTTGCTTCCTATAAACATTTGTCTCCTTCTTCGTGTTGTTTTATTACTTCCTTAGATTCTATATCTATTCCTAAAAATCTGTCTGAGACTTTGCACACCCTGGTTGGTGGACTGCTGTGGAGGAAGAAATGATGGCTTTAGACAATAATGGTACTTAAGACTTAATCTGTTTGCCAACAGGTAAAACAGCTATTTGGTTGCAAATGGGTATTTGTTGTTAAAACGAATCTTGATGGTTCCGTTGTTCGTCTCAAAGCTTGTATTGTTGCAAAAGGATATGCTTAGATATATGGAGTGGATTACTCAAACACTTTCACTCCGTAGCAAAACTTACCTATGTTCAACTATTTATCTCTCTTGCTGCTAATAACAATTGACTTTTGCAACAACTAGATATTAAGAATGCCTTCCCTTATGGAGATTTACAAGAGGAAGTTTATATGGAACAACCACCTGGATTTCTTGTTCAGGGGGAGTCTACTAAGATTTGTAGATTTCAAAAATTATTATATATTTATAACAAAGGCCTCGTGCTTGGTTTGGGAGATTCAGTGAGGTGGTTCAAGAAATTGGCATGAAGAAGTGTAATCCTGATCATTCTGTTATATTAACAGTTTGAAACTGGTCTAATCTAGTTTGTTGTTTATATTAATGATATTGTTATTAGTGGTAGCAATAATGCAGGTATTGCAGTCCTTAAAGGTTTTCTTCAATCACGCTTTCAGACAAAGGATTTAGGGATTTTGAAATATTTATTGGGCATTAAGGTCACAAGGAGTAAAAAATGCATTTTTCTATGCCAGAGAAAATATATCATTGATCTTTTGAAAGCAACAAAAAAGTTGTGTGCTAAACCTTACAGTGTGCCATTGGTCCCAATATGCAACTTACAGCAAATGATAGGGAAGTGTTCTTAGATCCGAAAAAGTACAGGAGATTGGTATGAAAGTTGAATTATCTTATGGTGACTCGTCCAGACAGTGCATATCCAGTTAGTATTGTGAGTCAATTTATGTCTTCACCAAGGACCACCCATTAGGTAGCCTTAGAACAAATCTTTTGCTACCTTAAAGAAGTTCTAGGACGTAGCATATTATATAGTAATTATGGTCATTCTCGCATTCAATGTTTTTCAGATGCAGATTGGGCAGCCTCTAAAATTGATCGAAGATCTATAACCGAATATTGTTTTTTCTTTGCAAGTAATTTGGTATCATGGAAAAATAAGAAGCACAATGTAGTGTCTCGCTTCAGTACAGAATCAAAATATAGATCCATGGCACAATTTACTTGTGAGCTTATTTGGATACACCAATTTGTGAGATTGGAATTAATAATTCACTTTCAGTGAAATTATGGTGTGACAATCAAGCTGCTCTTCATATTGCATCAAATCTGGTTTCTTATGAGAGAACTAAACGCATTTAAGTTGATTATCATTTTGTTCGCAAAAAGATTGAGTAAAACTTGATTTCAACCAATCATGTGAGAACTGAAAAGCAGTTAGCAGACATTTTTACTAAATCTTTAAATGGTCTAAGAATCAATTATATTTGCGACAAGATAGGTATGACTAACATCTATGCTCCATCTTGAGGGGGAGTGTTGTAGATGTTAAATGTAAATATTTGATTTGATTATAGTTAGAATATTTGATTAGATTTTAGATTGATTTAGAATAGAATATCTGATTCTAAATTGATTTAGATTAGATATTAGAAGATTTAAATAGATTTTGAGACTAGTCTTGACTTGTATAAATAGGTGTATATTATATATTTTATTAATATGAAAAAAATAACTTTTCTCTTCTTCTTAGTTTTCATTTACCAAAAGTATCACTGCCCCAAGTGCGACCTAAATTAACAAAGTGTGGTGAATATCTCACAACATCTTCCTACTTAATATATTACTGGTACAAATTACAATCCTTTTTATACGTACTAAATCAAATAGTGTCAGCATGAAAATAAAAAAGGGATCCAAATAAAATCTTGCTACTGTATATGAAATAGGTTTTTCAATTGATATTTAGTGAGCACTTTTTAATATATTTAAATCATGTCAAATCTATCATATGATTGAACACACTACTAATTATCACGTTACCCTATATTTATATATTTTTTCCTAATTAACTCTACTTTTTCAAAATATAAATGGCTATCCCAAAAAAATCTGACTAATATAATAGAAATGGAAAATGTAACTTGGTTACTAATTAGTCACCTTCTTCAAGTTCCAAATTGTGAAACCTCGCCCAAGACTACCTCGAGCATTCGCCGCCAAACTATTCTCCTTCAGCCCTTTGTCCTGTTATGCAGCCTTAAATGAATGTTATAATTGTAGAATATCGTGAATTCTAGGAGTAGCAATTTCCAACACAATCCAAAAATACGATACGAATCTAACACGAAATTAATGGGTTTGAGTTAAACCTTCGTGGGTTAGGGTGAGAATTGGGTTGAATCCGATAAAGTCGAAAAGAAAACAAGTCAGGTTCGGGTCAATCCAATGGATTGGCAGGTTGACCCGCCAACCCATTTATAAATTAAAAATAATTTAATAAATATATTAAATATTTTATTTAATTAGGCTAGCATATTCTTTTCTTCCCAAAGGCATTAATCATTTAACTTTAAAAAAAATTATTTTAACTGAATTTGTTTGACTTGTGTGAAGTTGGAGTTATTATGTTTAGACAAATAATGTATTACATTATTTTTTATTTTTATGGTGTCTTAATTTATTTTAGATTTGACTTGAGATTGTTTTATCAATGTTTTTATTATTTGATTATTCTTTTGTTCCCAAAGCAATTAACCACTTAACCTAAAAAATATTGCTCTAACTAAATTTGTTTGACTTGTGTGAATGAGTTGTTATGTTTGGACAGGCAATGTATTATATAATTTTCTACTTTTAAAGTGTTTTAATTTACTTCAAATCTAAATTGGAATCGTTTTATCGTGATTTTTATTATTTGATTATGTAATTGGTCTTTAAATCTTGTATGGAATTGATTTTGTTAAGAACTATAGCAATAAAATAGTAAATTAAGGTTATTATATTTCAGATCCTTTCGGGTCATTCGGGTCGACCCACCAACTTGAAAATTTCGTATTCAGGTCGACCTGCCAACTCGCGAGTTCAGGTCAGTAGGTTCTATGTTATACCTGAGTCTCAACCCAACCTACCAACATGTTTCTGACTCAATTGCCACCCCTAATCACTTCCAATTTTCAATCATTACGGAGATTTTATATCCCCAACTATTAAATTGTTATCCAAAAAGCCAGACTGACCGTCTCTGACATCTTTGCCTGCCTGTAGACATACACATACACTTCTCGTAGCTGCATTGGGGTGGACAAAGAAACAATTTTATACTAATATGGTCACTATAGAAGGTAGTCCTATTATTTTCAAGTCACTTAGAACCCCAGAAATTGATAAGCCAATTGAACTCTGCCCCCAGAAATTATCGGGACAAGGTTTAGATCTGTCTTGGTAAAAATTTAGACTTTAGAGCCCCTTTGAATTTGATATTTTTTGAAATTTTTATTAAAAAAATACTATAATGATTTAATGTGTTTAAATAAAAAAATAATTAAAAAATTTGCACACAATATTGTAAAAATTTTTTAGCGACAAATTGCAGAGCATACTGTTAGGTTTTGGGGTAGCAAACGCAGCGAAAAAACAAAAATTTAAACACCCAAGAACCCACCAGAAATCACCCTAGGCTTATGTATGACTTGAAGAGGGGAATGACAAGGATTACCTTAATCCGTGTGTCATTTTCTGACTTGTCGGAGAAGAAGAAGACTCTCTTTGAGCAGTTCAAACGTCCTGCCTCTACTGTAATCCACGCGAGAGTGAAGCCTGGATCGTCTCTAGGATCTGTGTGTGAGGGTGAAGAAGGTGCTAGCCTATCTCTCACTCTCTCTTTTTGGTTCTTCTCTCTACGTAAGTTTTTTCCAGAAAAACTTGTCTCTTCTATTCTGTCAATCAGTTCTAAAACAGATGTATTGTATAGTCTGTTTTATTGATAGGATAGAGAGAGAGAAGAAGAGATAGGGTTATGTTGTTTGATTCAAAATCAAACAACATAATATATGACCCTCTCTATCTTTCTGTTATCTGACAGATAAGAGATAACTATTTTATCCTATCTGTTAGATAAACACCCGAAATTTATTTTCTTCACAATTAAACCCCAAAAGATTTTATTTCTAAATCTCTACTTGGACACACACAATTTTAATCCAGAATTTAGTCTCTAAGCGTGTGATCCAATGGTTCCAAATACACTGGTAATAATTATAACTTATAATTC
Organism: Gardenia jasminoides; assembly: GCA_013103745.1. Classification (NCBI taxonomy): domain Eukaryota; kingdom Viridiplantae; phylum Streptophyta; class Magnoliopsida; order Gentianales; family Rubiaceae; genus Gardenia; species Gardenia jasminoides. Next base: position 23,452,406 of record CM023102.1, on the reverse strand, counting down.
CCAATGAGAATCAGATAAAATAAACAACTTTATTTTATCATTAATTACAATAATTAATTCATTCATAATTATAGATTGTCAACGGTGTCGAGCAACACATCACAACCACCCAAGTAGTCGAAATTAGTCAAGGTAATTTTGACCTAACCTTTCCATGAAAAATTACCATGTAATTATTATCTTTTCACCATCGATATCCTATTAGTCAGGGAATAAGAAATAAGTGCCAATTCCCTAATGACTAATTAATTTGCTAGTTCCTGGAATTAACCCTAGATTAGGTTAACTTGAAGACATTCTTCAATTAACCTAATGTAGTCGACTATTAAGGTTAATTTCCCATTAGTGGCCTTTCTGGATATCAACTCCTACTATCGGAGTGGTGAATCCTTTCTTGATCACTCACTATCTTTCCATACTTCACACTACCCCCAATTTCTATTCTTTAAGTCACTCTTAGTGAGCAACAAGCAATAGAGTTAAAAGGCAGTGATTCACACTTAAGATACTATGGTGATCTCAAGTTTAGGATCATTTACACAATTTCCCATAAGAGATTCAATCATTGGCACTGGATAGATATCCTAATGGGATCTCTGAGTGGATCGTTCCAATGAACTTGTACTTTACAATTCATCTACACATTAGCCTAGGTATCCCTATACCACGGTTGATGAGAACAACCACTACTTACACTAAGTAGAGGCTAACTGTATACTAGTCTTTCCGTATTAATGATGTCCTATCTCATTAGTACTATGACTAGAGAAATTTAAGAATATTACTATAAATATGATTGACATCTTATAGTCATCAACTCTTGTGACTACCATCACATTAGTCAATATTCTAAGGACTTTATCAATTATATCTAACATTTAACAGATAAAGTCGAAGCTCATAAAATACAAAACTTAATAAGGAATGTATTTAAACAAAATGATTGTTTTAGGGCATACATTCCAACAAAATGCCTGTACCGTTTCCACATGAAGTCAACTGTCAACCATTTCCTTGCTTTGGAGCTTTCTAGAAGCCACTTCTTCTGCCCCAACTTTCTCTAGCAACATATTGGGAGTGCTGCTACTTTCATGGGTTCTGCAGTTATTGCTGTAATACTTTGGGGTTTCAGCTTCAGCCCCTTGCTACTATTGTTGTTCTTCATCCGGGCATGTTGAGCTGTGCTTTGGATGAAAAGGGCATGAAAGAGAAGAGGGATTCAAGGGTTCCTTATGGTGAAAATGGAAAAGATTGGAAGGTTACTGAGAGGGTTGTGCCTCGTCCTAGACTTAGGATGAGGAGGACCCGCAGTTTGGAGAACCAAGGAAATAGTAAGAAGACTCTTAAGCGAGTGTGGAAGCCGAGGAAGGCTAAGTCTGATGATGTAGTCGTCTCTTCATCTTCTTTATCTTCTCCCTCTCCTCCACCTCCAGCACCTGTGAAAGAAGATTCCACATTCTGCAGTTATACTACAGTCATGATCAAGAACATCCCAAACCAATACAGGTACTTTGTGAAATTCTAGTATTTGATCCTTTTCTATTTTCAGTTTAGATGATGCACTAAAACAAATTTTTCATGGTGAAGTGACAGTTTTGGCCAAGTCCCTTTTTTTTGGTTAATTTTTAGTTCATTTAGTCCAAAATTTCCTCCCCAAACAAGAGAGTGGCCTTTTTTCTTTTTTCTTTTTCTTTTTTTTTTCTCTTTCTCTTTCTGCCTTATTGTATGCTTCATGCATAAGATGTCTATCTTCTCTTGCATGTTCTTGTATTTGCTCAATTTTGTGGCTAGCACTCTTGCCTGAGAAATGTCATCCTTCAAATGAACTGTGTTAGATGCAGGATGTTTTGATTATGAAATTTCACTAACAAATAAAAAAGAGACTACCGTTCCATCCTACAGACAAGCAGAATATGCAGTGTTTTTCTAGGCCTATAGTGCTACAAAAGAATATGCAGTATTTTCTAGGCTTATAGTTATGCAATATACTAACATATCATTAAATTTTTTAGCATTTTTGTTTCAGCAACATTTCAGTCCTTTTGAAAAAAAATTGGTAACAAATGTTTTTGGATCTGAGTCAACTAAAATGATGCACATTTATGATTGTTCGGTCGTCTTTAAATGATCTTTCAAGTTCTTTAAAGTTCTTGGAAGAGTTTGAGGATTGAGACTTCGGACATTTTAACCTCTGTCCTTTATGTTCCTCCTTTCCCTAAATCTGTATCTCTGGTTATTTGTGTGACTATTTTAGTTTAGTTTGGGTGAAATGATCAATCTTTTGCTGGCAACTATTGCTCAGTGACTAAAAGGGCAAAAGAAAAGGAACGTTAATGCACTTTCTACTTATTTGCTTTCTGTCTCCATCCATGGTGAATGGGGCCTCACAAGTTCCGTTTGGTACAATTTAATGGCTAGGATTAAAAGTCAACATGTCGATGGTCAGGATTGAGACACCAAAGCGATTAAAGTCCACCTATAAAACTACGTCATTTTGCATCAAAAACATTAAAACCAAAACAGAAATAACATTGCTAATGGTGTCACCCTTCTATCAAGATTAAAGTTGCTAGAAAACATAGAAGAGCCAAATTTTAAAGACAAAGAGCATGTGGCTGCATCCTTCTTCTCCCCTGCGTCGCCTCTCCATTTAGTGTGCAAAATCTTCTTCCTTATCTTCTCCCACCTCCCATGGATCTTTGGAAAAATGGAGGATAGATGGAGTGTACTTGGCTTTCTTCTTCTCCATTGTAGTAAATATACCTCATCTTGTGCTTGGCTTTCTTCTTCTCCTTTGTGGTAGATGGAGTGTGCGAAATTGGTAGAGCTATAGGAAGTCCGAGAAGGAATCCCATAGACAAAGCAATGGTATTAAAGATGTTTCCTAATTCATATATTCATATAGCAACTTCCCTATTTCCAGTTAATAAATTTGAAATATTCAGTTAATTTTGTTGGAACGCTATTGCCATTTCTTTTGACTGATATGGGAAATCCCTTGTAAGAACTCAAAGTGTAGAAGCATATTCTAAAAGTCCTACATATTCGCTATTAATTCCCTTTTTAGATTAAGTAAGTGAACGTGACTAATATAGGAAGTTTTTCCTCATCATTTTTTTGTAATTAAGTAAGTCCTGCCATTGGCTAACCTCTAACTCGAGCCGGCAAGGGATTGGTCGAGGAGCTTGGTGAACCATGGGAAATTTTATAGTTTGATCTTTTGAGATCTTGGTTGGTATACTTGAAGAGTATTATCATCTCATGTTTGTTTGGTTCCGGATCTGAGAGGGTGATATGGTGGATGGAGGAAGTAAGTGGAGCTCTACGGACACGTTACTACTTGAGTTGACAGAGGGTCAACCAAAGATGACTTGAACCGGCCATGATGTTGAAATAGCTCCTGAGAGCTCCCGTATCCTTTCTACTTGTGTTTTACTTCCTACTTTCTCACTTATGTGATATTCATGTTAAGTCACTTTTAAGTGTGCTATATATTTTTTTTTTTCGTGCTACTTGCTTGCTTGCTTGTTTTTCTTGACCTCATTGAGCGTTGGCTCACCCTAAGTTGTTATTCCTTAACAGGTTTTAGAATGGGAACTTGGAGGCTCTAAACTAGCGATTTTTGTGTGGAGCTAGTAAATAACTTTTGTATGGCTTTTGAGATAATTGAAGTGTAAACTTTGTTATATATGGGCTTTTGGATTGTAATAGTAAATGGTAGCCTTAGAGGAATTTGGCTTGTATATTCGAAGTGTTGCTTTAATCCAAAGTCTAAACTTGACTTGTGAATCTTTATTAAGTTAGAGTGAGTGCGTGAGTCCTGAGGAGAGTTGGGTAGACGCCCCGCTGAGACCCTAGGGTTCGCCCTAGGGAGAAGTGGAGGCGTCACAGTAAGTCATGCACCTGAGAGGTACAATGACATATTCATCTTAGAGGAGACATATGAAGAGATTCTAGAAAATAAAGATTCTAAGAAATGGCTTGAATCCATGAAATCAGAAATGAATTCCATGTATGATAATAAGGTGTGGACCTTAGTCGAAACATTGAAGGGATAAAACTTATAGGGTGCAAATGGGTCTTCAAAAAGAAGACTAACATGAAAGGTAAGATTGTTACCTATAAAGCAAGGTTAGTGGCTAAGGGTTATAATCAAAGATAAGGTGTTAACTTTGAGGAGACCTTCTCACCTGTAGCCATGTGTAAATCCATTCAAATAATGCTTACTATAGCTGCATACTATGGCTATGAAATTTGGCAATGGATGTTAAAATAGATTTCTTTAATGGGAAACTTCAAGAGGAAGTGTATATGACACAACCTGAAGGGTTTACATCTAAAGATGCCAACAAAGTATACAAGTTGCAAAGATCTATTTATACTCTAAAGCAAGATTCTAGGAGTTGGAACATTCATTTTGATAAAGTAATCAAAGGGTTTGATTTTTTACAAAATCAAGATGATTCTTATATATACAAGAAGGTTAGTGGGAGTTCAATATGTTTCCTTGTATTATATGTGGATGAAATATTGATCATGGGAAATGACATACCTATACTTCAGGCAGTAAAGTATAGTTGTCCAAGAACTTCTCCATGAAAGATCTGGGGGAAGCAATCTACATTCTGAGAATGAGCATGTATAGAGATAGATCAAAGAGATTGCTGGGCCTTTCACAGTCCAGATAAAATGATAAAGAGATTTATCATGGAAAATTCTAAGAAAGGCTTATTGTCAATATCTCATAACATTTGCCTTTCTAAGGATACGTGCCCTAAAACTGAAGAGGGAAAGGCACGCGTGAATAGAACACCTTATACTTTGGCAATAGGTTCTATCATGTACTCTATGATGTGTACTACGGCGGATGTCTCCTATGCTTTAAGTGTTACAAGCACATACCCAACTCATCCTGGTGACATACACCAGGTGGCTGTTGAAAATATTCTCAAATATTTGAGAAGAACAAAGGATTATGGTCTTTGTATATGGAGCAGGCGATTTGCAAATTGAAGTGCACTGATGCTAGCTTTCAGTCCGATAAAGATAATAGTCAGTCTCAATCTGGGTACGTGTTTACTCTAAATAGTGGAGTTATGACTTGGAAGAGCTCCAAGTAGGAGACTACAGGGGATTCTACAACTAAAACTGAATACATTACAACGACTAAGGTAGCCAAAGAGGCCGTTTGGATCAAGAAGTTCGTCTCTGAGTTTGGTATGGTTCCATCTATTAATGATCTAGTAACTTTGTATTGTGACAATAATAGAGCAATTGCACAAGCAAAGGAGGGAAAGTCTTATAAATGGTCTATGCATGTTATGAGGTGATACCATTTAATTAGAGAGATCATTGGAAGAAATGACATAGAGATAGATAGAGTCCCCACGTATAAGAATATAACTGATCCGTTAACCAAGGCTTTATCTCAAAGATTACATGAGAGTCATATAAGCTCATATGGCCTAAGGCATGTCAATGATTGACTTTATGCAAATGAGATTGTCAGTTTATATGCCTTTAAGACAATCACTTCTAGGGAATAGACTTGATCAATGAAATCATAAATGTTATGATGATGAGGTTCATTCGATCACTTATAAAGTTTAATCTTAAATATCTCTAGTCAAAGTATTAACAAGAAGTGACATTGTTAATACGATTAGACTAGCATATACTATGCCACTTCTGTTAGTGAAATAGAAGACCTCATCTATTATAGTGCTGCTTCCGTTAGTGAAGTAGAAGACCTCATCTATTATAGTGTGTGCGATAGCTAAGTAAGTGTTTCGGTGCTTCAATGATATGATCAAATTCACTAGATTGATTCACTCAGAGATTACGTTTGTGCCAAAAATATTAATCTCTAAATGAAATTTTATATAAATGATCCTTGCACTTAAGATTATCATGGTATTTTCAATATGGACGGGTATATTTCATTTGTTACATGATTGCTCCTATAAAAGGGAATGCTCACATCATTAACATTTAGGTATATACTTGAAGTATGGAAAGGTAGTGAATGATCTATAAGGATTCACTACTTCTTGTGGAAGAGGAGTTATCTCATCATTGGCCTCTTGTAAAATATAACTCAATAAATGTTAGTACTAAGTGAATGAGTCTCTGAAAGTTGTTTCTAAGTGTTTGTTCTTTTGGAGTTATATTTTGGTCCAAAGAATATACATTAATCACGTGTCGAATTGGCACATATTCTATGGCTAATGTGAAATAAGTATGGTAAAAGGATATTAGTTACATGATAAATGTTTATTGAAAGGTGAAGTCATCCACTTGACTTTTCTCATTATTCAGATGGTCATGATACATTGCTAGATGTTAATCATGATATATAAGAATGAGTCAATTGATTGGTTGAATCAATGATAAACTAAAAGGAGTTTTAATTTATCTAGTTCTTATTAAGTGAGAATAATGGTTCGTTCTTATTACTAACATAATTGAGAACCTAATGGGTCACACACATTAAGAATTCCTTTTGTTGAATTAAATGCATTTCAAGTAGGAACTTTGAATCAATAAATGGATTTATTCATGATTTAATTTGTGAGATAAATTAAACATTCAGGCCTTATGGTGCAATTATAGTTGTTTCTTTCAAGACAAGGAGTTGTACTTGGATTAGGAAACTAAATTCTTAAGGAAACTAACACTACAAGAAATTTGGGGATCAGTGACAACCAAATGTCATCATAGAAACACAAAAATTCATCACTATATGTTACAGTGATGACTTTTTTGGCTGTCACAAGGTTGTCACAGATTCATTGTCACAGATGGATCTATGTGACAACTTAAGAAAGTCGTCACAGAATCGTGTAAATCAATGACAAGAGAAAAGTCGTCACTGACAGTATGTATTCAGTGACGACTTTTGTTGTCACTACTGCTCCTGCATTTTGTCATAAATGAACCAGAAGTCGTCACAAATGTCTTCTCTATAGTGACGACTTTGAGCTTGTCACTAGCGCTCGTACGCTCGTACGCATCAGTGACAAGACTTGTAGTCACTAGGTTAATTCGCAACTAGTGACGACCTTCTGTATAGTTGTCACTAGCTGTCCTGTTCATTAGTGACAAGACTTGTTGTCACTTGGTTAATTTGCAGTTAGTGACAACCTTTTGTATAATTGTCACTAACCCTGAATATGAAGATCTAACATTCCCGGTTATATTGTTGCCTATCCAACAAATATACCATTTTGAGTTCAACAAATTCCATAAATATTTGCATCCAATGACAACTTGCTCTAATATTGTCACGGAGCTAAAATTGATAATAAGGCTACAATGATACTACTGCACCATTCCCATAGCATTTCCAACAAACCATAGCAGAAAATTGTAACTACTACAAGCCAAATGAACATAGAATGGAGTCCCAAATTTATATACATGACCATAAAAATAGAAATTCGCCAAAATATTGGGTCCCAAAACTCCAAAAACCAGTTCCAAGTAGTAATGGCTGATATACATCCATCCTAAAAACAAAGTACTAGAACAAGTCCAAATAAACAAGTGGATTACAGACCAATGTCAACCTTCAATAGTCTCCATCTTTCTCGATATACCAACCAGCCATTTGTTCATGTCATCATACCATCAGGATGTGCTACATTGAAAATATTGTATCATATGCATTAGAATGGACTTTAGAATCAAAAACAGATTCCCAATATAAGCTAAGAACAAGAAACTAGCAATGAAATTAGATTATAATAAACTAACAATCAATAAGTTTCAGATCATCCATTTACCACTTGAAATGGATCTCAAGGCATTGAATTGTGATATTATAAGCACTGTAATGTATCTCAACTTGATTTCCAGACAACCAATCAATTTTAAAAAAATAGTAGTTGTAATAGAGAATAGAGGCGTGGGGAAGTTGTCTTCACCTTCATAGGAGTTTTTCATTTGCGTAAGTTTTTCAGTTGGGCAACCAGCTCCTTATACAGCCATCTTGTTTCAACTTGTTGCTCTTGCAAGTTCTTAATCGACTCTTTTTGAGCATTAAATTCTTCAAAAATTTTTGAGGCTCGTTGCTCTGCCTTAGCTGCCCTTCTTCGATTCTCGTCTAGTTCAGCCCTCAAGCAATCCAACTCAGCTGCTTGTGTCTTGGCAGCACTGCAAACATGAAGTTGTCCAGGTATGTAACCAAGTTGTCGCTGACAAATTTCCTTGCTACTCATTGAAGTTGAAACTTGCAATTCTTCATTGTTGTCTAGACAAGTAAAACATTAAGATTTGGCCGCCTAACTAGTGAAAACGCTTCTGCCCAACCACACCTTAGGCGTGACCACTCGGCGCGAGCACGTCTAACTACTAAATCCGCTTCTGGTCATGGACTTGCAAAATTCGCTTCTTCTTGGCCAGCCACGGATCATATCATTAAAAGTGAAGCCACACAAAAGGAGAAAATGGATAAAAATGAGATAAATTATCTCGCCAAAGTCTCTTTTGACGTGTCACTGGTTAGGCCCCCCATCTTCTTTGATGTACGACTGATCTCAATCTGAAAGTTCAATACCCTCATTCCTTTTTTGTCAAAATAATTGTGTGTGTTTAGTGTGAAAATATATTAGGCTGAAAATAGAGAATAGAAGAAGGCTAAAAATGCATAGCACCTTTTCTTCAACAAGTCTTGCAAGTGACTTTGTGCCCACAGTGGTATGAGATTCATTTTTGGCACGATTCATCTTGTTACGTTCACTAGTTTTCTGTAACAATTAAACAACCAATTATTTGAACTCTAGTTGACACCTAAACAAGACTAATTACAGTATACAACCAAACCTTGAATTCTTCGGAGGTAAAGTAGTCGCACATCCATTTCCAATGATCAGGTGATACACCTTCAGGAACATGTCCAAGTGCTTCTTCCTTTGTCTTAAAAGAGAGGAAATACTTATGCAACCGATATCGATGATTCCTATACAGAACACTCAACTGCCTATTCACAGCAGTTGTTGAGATGCTATTTTTGTCAAAGTGGAAGTCATCCTACAAGAGAAATAATATTGTAATAATATTCATCTAAAAAGTTGATATCATAAGTGCATAAGGTTTTGGAATATATATGGATAAACTGGTGTGTTGATAGGTGTTATAATGGAAAAGATGTAAGTACCGTAACCGTTTTGTAGATGTTTTCTCTATCCTTAGTATCCATATGTGCCCACTTATCTACATTCAACTTCCCAAACTTTCTCACAACACAACCACTCTCACTAATGAAGTATTGAGAGTCATGTCCTACTATGCGCCGGACACTTGGATCAACTTCAATAGTTAGAGTCTCCTTGGCCTCCCTTTTTTGAGCCAATGTCATGTTCTGGTATGCCCCCTCTTTCTTGGCATTATCACATCTATGATTCAATAAAATTCCAAGAGTTAAAGTTGGCTTTATAAACAATAACTATAGTTATAACAAGTGTAAGCAAAATAAATAAAGTTAGAAAAAATTGTTAGAAGTTTCAAATTTATATTTGAACTTGAGTACCATTACTACCATTTTGAGCATCTTCGGAAGATTGAATGTTGCTCCGGATGCGTGTGACTCAGAAGTTTGCACATTATTTGAACCATGTATTAGAGCTCTTGGTGAAGATGTCGGAGTCACAAAAGGAGTGCCACTAGAGCTATTACTTCCAGATACAGCTTGTTGTTGGCCATCCCCCTTTGCATTTTGTTGCACAATTTGTTAATTTTTCTGCAATTGCTTTCTAAGTGCTTGCCCTCTCGTTCCTAGTCCAGCTATCTACCATCAACAAACATTAACCAAAATTTTTAAAAAAAATGTGATGGCAAAGTTAATATATCTCTCTATCCCCTTTAATCAATAAAATCCAATCAAATAAACATAAGTATAGAGGATATGTTTCACAAATAAAAAATAAACATAGGCAGGAAAGACATATTACACATTTTCACTCAAATAAACGTAAGTATGAAATACAATTAAATATGTACTAGTGATAGCATATTTATTAACTGCAAAGTGCTACATCAATGTCTAGTCCGAATCAGTCTCATTGTCACTAAGAATGTCTAGTCCGAATCAATCTCTCTATCTTTTATATTTACTGCTTCGCCACCACTTTGGCAGTTATTATTATTAATGTTTGGTCTATGCTATTCTTTATTCATTCATTAGTGGAGCCATGTCTATTGATGCATCATATATAAGCTCATCCATTGAATTGTGCCTGGCTGCAACTGTTCTATATAGAAATAGATGGCTGATCAACAAAACACGTATACTATATGTGTGCTAGCTTTATGTTTTAAATGCTTTTCTTCCCCCTATCTATATAGTATTCTATTGCAGATAAGTGTTGAGCACAGATGTTATATTCAATATATATATATATATATATATAGCAAACGCCCTGATTCTTCCCTACTTAATACTGTATGGTTATTGCCTTCTCTGTGCTCATAATCTGCTTGAATATCTCAATAGACTCAGATGGATAGGAATGCTATGCGCAATAAGCGTTATGCTGAAATGCCACAAAGCCAAAATGACAAGCTCTTGCAGCGTTGAAGGGAGGCATATGCTGAGAGAGAAAAAAAACAGCAGCCTCTTGATGTTAGATGCGTTGCCTCTGACATGACCACCTAGGCTAGGACTTATAAGCTAAAGCGTAGAAACTACATAAATAGGAAAGTCGCATTAGGTACAACTAAGATAGGGGTCTGGATTCCTTATGAGGAAAATCAATGTGATCATAGTTTAGGTTCTTCTTATGTAAATGATTTAGGAGCCTACTACAAAAATCAAGAAGATTTAGGTGTTCATTCGTCTCATCATATGCGAGGTAGTATGCCTATGACATTAGAGGTTTCTTCTCAACCTCGCACTCTTTCTCATTGTGCTAGCTTAATTAGAATTAACAGTTCATCAAAGGCTAATTCCAGAACTTAAAATTGCACGGTCAAAAGATGATTTTGATACATTAATGGGACCATTATGTAAATTAGAACTTCTCTCTGTCATAATCTAACATTAACTTGCTACTGAGGTTCTCAACCTATATGAAGACTCGCACGAAAAGAAGCTCAAATGATAGATTAATAGTAAAGAAAATAGAGATCAGGTCAATATGCTCATAGGTTCCGTATGTATAACTAATTCAACTAGGTACTTGAAATGTTCTGAATGTATGACATAACATCCACTTGATAAACAGCAAATCAAGTAATTTGGTGGACCATGAGAAGCCTTTAAGCACAAGAAGTACAATGACAATTTTGACTTGTTGCAGGACAGGTACACAAAGATAACTTAGAAGCCAAATATCCATCAAGTATAATAGCCTTATGAAACATGATTTTCCATAGCGTTGATACTCAAAAACTATTGGCTCCACTAGAGACGGCATATGATGTTCATTGGAAATTACCTATCTATGGCTACTTTGATTCCAAACGAAAATGATACTAGGAGCAGAAAAAGTGATAACGATAAATTCATATGTGTTATATTTTACGGTTAAAGATTTCTTCATAATAAATATGCTCAAGTAGATGCACAATCCAGTGTATGAGTGAAGACTCCACCATAATCCTCCAAGAGTTTCCTACTTCAGAACCAAGTACGGTTAAAGATTTCTTCATAATAAATAGGCTCAAGTAGATGCACAATCCAGTGTATGAGTGAAGACTCCACCATAATCCTCCAAGAGTTTCCTACTTCAGAACCAAGTAAATAGAAGAGTTTCCTACTGGGTATCAAGACATTACGGCATGAACAGTTAGAAGAGGAACTACCAATTTGTTGGAGACTACAAATTCAAAATACTTACAAATTGCATGTTATCACTTTCACCAATGATGATTTACCAATGCTTAATCCACGTATAGAGTATGAATTACCGATTTCATTTTCATGTAAAAGCATACCATCCCCTTGAGTGAGGACCATAGGAACGCAAGTCTAGTCTGCAAACTTAAATCACCGAGTCCACAATTTTTTTTTGAGCATTCAAACTACTCAGTCTACTCCACAAAGGTACAACAGAGTAATCTACTCAAAGTTCAATGTATCTGTTCAACAAATCTTATAGATGACCTATGTCATCTGTTACCCACTTAAACCAAATGATTTGAATAGAACAGCAAAATTCAATTGCTCATTCCTCCAAAAAAGGATCTAGATTGTCCCTCCAACCTATCTATGAGAGTGTAGCTTACTCTACCATTCCCTACCACACTGACAAGAGAATGAGACATTCGCAAAAATAGGACTGGCACCTTTACTTAGCCCCTAGGAGCCATGATGAGAATGCATCAAAAAGAAAATGACAAGGAGATTAACAAATCTCTCAGGAACCAAACTTTCCAGCTTAAACAATATTTGAATCCATAGAAAAAGAAAGAGGAGTAAAATTTTGGATAGATAAATTGTGTCGAATATAAGTCACTTCCCACTCTATCTATTTCAATTATCACCCAAAATTCAAATTACTCTGTCCTTAGAACTTCCATTACAAGAAAAGGCACTAAATCATTTGCACATCTTTTCAGTTTAATAGCTTTGAAAGAAGCAAAGGTACCACTCTCCCAAATAATCCTTTGAATCTTTTGAAGAAGTCCCAAACACAGTTTTCTTAATCAGCACCAATTCAATTTCACCCCATAAAACATGAATAGCTACAACAACAAGCATAAAACCTGAATAGCTTCACCATAACTTGGGTATACTTTACTAAGAACACTGAAGCTCTTAAGAGTTCAAAACAAGAACCAAAAGATAGGGAATCTCCACATCCATGCCAAACATTACTCAAAACTTGATAACTCATCACCATGTTCAAGGAAGAATATTATAACTAACTAATTACCTAATCATGTCAACGAAGTTCCATCTTTGATGGATAGACAAAAGAAAAGTGAAAATGCTACCCAAATCCAACAACTAGTCATGAAGTTCTACATAGTCAAGATTATGATATTGAACAAGGAAATAGCAACCTTCCATTGCATGATAAAAACTGAAATGTAGTACTTGCAACCAATACATAAAAATCACTACTGCTAACCAGCATTAAAGGTATATATTTTGCACCTTAACATGCTGTAAACTACATGGCCCTTGATAAGCACCCATTAGTACTAAGAAATCAACAAATAACAATCCAAGCACAATGGTATCTGGTAACAACAACCAAACATATTCACCAAATGGCTGATAGAAATGATGACACCATGCTTAATTCCAAATTTCAATTCATACAAAGCTACAAGTCTTGTGACGTTACAAACAAAAATCAGGAATTCTGGCACCAAAGAACAGAAGGCAAAAAACAAAATCAATTTGTGAAAAATGTATAAGGACAAGAATAACAACATACATGGCACCCAATCCTGATAAAATTAATTCCAATAAACGAAAAATATACTCATACAACAATAGCAACATTTTCAGTTTCCAGCATGATTATCATGCCATTACTTCAGTCAATGACCAATACAAGTTGCAATTCTAATACCAATAAAAGTTACCATTTGCCAATTTCCAATTCCTCCACTTCCCCTAAGGCACTGCCGAGAGGTGAGCCTCAAGCAAGAAACCCCGGCAAAGACCATCTCCATTTCCAGGGACACCATCAATCCACCGCCACTTAGTCTTTTCACAACCATTCTCCTCAAAACCCGAAAAGCTACTAACTTTATTTATCAATTAGGTCCATTGTATCAATGTATCTCATTTAAATTTGAACAAACAATCACTCATGTCATCATGCAAACAATTTCGGCATTGTATCCACACACACACAGACAAAAACCCACTGGCCATAAATCATTACACAAGCCCCAACTAACAAAATCTGCACAATGCACTCAAAATCAAACACAAAGTACTAAAATTACCTCAAACTATGCCTTCAGTCCCTAGCCTCTTGCTTTCGCCCAAGCTTCAACTCCAACCTCTACTTTTCACCCAAATTTCGTGGCCCAATTTTTGATTTCTTGCCCTATGTTAGTTCAGCAGCCAAATTAGGGATTTTTCTACAGCAAAATAGCTAAAGCTCAGCACTTCCTACACTAATTCTTGGTTGACATTGAGAAGACTCGCATTTTTGTTGCTGGATTTGGTGCGGGTGAAGTGAGGAAGAAAAGGGAGAAGAAGAACTGAAGCTGAATTTTGCCCAAGTGTTCGGACAGAGTGTACTGTTAGGTGTGTGGATAGATTGCCCAATGAAACGACATCGTTTCATTAAAATTTCACCAAGCCGTGCATGCAAGTTGAATTTTCAGTTTGCCGCTGTTAGTTAACAGTATCACGCCTTCCCTCCATTTACAGTAAACAATGTCATGCTTTTATTGACCTTTTTCCTATTTCTCTCTTTTCCTTTTTTCTCGTATTCATGCAATTAGTTTTTTCTATTATTTTCAATTTTCTTATTTCTTTTGCTCTCAAGTTGAATTACAATTTTAGAATGCAAAAATTTTGTGTGTTTGGACAAATATTCTTGTAGATTTTTTTAATGAATATACAACCTTTTTATTTGTTGTATAGTAAAATTGTTTTAAAAAAATATAAAAGCTATTACAAAATATGTTTTTGATTAAAAACATAAACATTCTCTTAATCAAAATCTGTTTGGTACTCATTTTGTGGTCCTATCTATTATGTTGGTGTTACAGTTTGATGAGGGTTTACAACCAATTTAATTAGTAGATCAAACAATTAAAATAGTTTGCTAACACATGTATAAAATACTAAATCCATTTTATAAAAGTACTAGTTCATGAACACTAAATGTGAAAATTATAATAATAACAACTTTTCCTCATGCCAATATGAGGATTAGACTTAGTTTCATGTTAAATTCCTTTGTTCATTGCCTCTATTATTAGATTATGCTTACTACCAATTTTGTACATGTTGTCATGATGACTAAATAGGGAATCTATTACTTTTTTTTTACATTTATAACATATTACTAACTGAGTTTCGAAAAGTCATAAAATATGCATTCGTTGTTTATTAAGATACTAGTAGCACTTTGATAATTAAATAAATTAGGGGCAGAATTGTAAAGGATAGGGTGCCATACTACAATTAATGAAATTGATTTATTACACATGGGGCCAAAGTGCAAAAGTTAGGGTGTTATAGTAGAATTAAAAAAATTGGTATATTACATATGGGGCTCAATTACAAAAGTTGCGGTGCTATATTAGAATTAATACAATTGGAAAATTACATATGGTGGTAAATTGTTTAAGTTAAGATGTTATAATAGAGTTAATAAAATTGGTGTATTAAATACGGGGCTAAATCGCAAAAGTTAGGGTGCAATAGTAGAGTTAATGGAATTGGTATATTACATATGGAACCCAATTGTAAAAGATAGGGAGCCAGACTAGAATTAATAAAATGTGTTTATCATAAATGGGGCTAAATTGTAAAAATTAGGGTGACATAGTAGAATTAATGAAAGTGGTTTGGGAACAAGTAATTTAGTTAGTGATGACTAATTGTTGTCACTGCTTCCGAAGCAATAGACTGACAGTGATGACATTCAAAGTTGTCACTATATGACTTATTTCAGTGACAATATTTTCCAAGTCGTCACAAAGTTATCACATATGAAGCTTAATTACAAAAAATAGGATGCCATAATAGAGATAATGAAATTAATTTTTCACATACGGAGCTAAATTTTAAAAGATGGAGTGCCATAGTAAAACTAACAAAATTAGTTTACCATAGATGGGGCTAAATTGAAAAAATTGGGATGGTATAGTTGAATTAATAAAAGTGACTCAGTAACAAGTACAACTGGAAGTGATGACAAATTGTTGTCACTAACTCTAAACCAATAATTTAATAGTGACGACATTAAAAGTTGTCATTGTATGCCTTATTTTAGTGACAACATTTTTTCAAATCATCACAAAGGTGATTTCACGCCAAGTTGGCCTGTTGTGTGCCACCTATATTGTGATGATTAATCGCATGTTGTCACTAATGACTAATCTATGCTAAGTCATTTGTGACTGTGAGGCCCCGATTTTTTTTTTCCAAGTTTTTGGAAAATATTAAATAATGCTAATGATAGTAATTATTGTTTACCAAGGTGTTTTTATGGTTGTTTTACTTCTTAAAGTATTTTGTTTTAACTATTTTGTTTTACAAGTTTAAAAACCCTAATTTGAAATTAAACCCTAGTTTGCTTTGAAAACCCTAAATTGGGATAAAACCCTAATATGTATATGCAAAACCCTAGTTTTGAAAATACATTTAAGTTTTATGTCCAACGACAAGTTTGTTATTTCTTGATTTTACGTGTGTTAATGCATGATTAAGAAGGATGATTAAGACGATCGATGTCGATTCCTAGGTGACTAGTGGCTTCAGCAGGTGTGATTAAGCTTTGATAGACTAGGTTAAATTGAGTACCTATGGACTACTTTGATAGGAAACGAAATCATGTGGGTAAGAGTGGAAAATAGCCTAAGTTGTTAGGTTGAATTTGCATGAGACTTTTGACCAATCTTTGACCTAACACTAAATATCTAAGTGTTGTCATCCCTTAGCTCATTTTATAGCTTAAGTGAACCGGCCAAGCAAAGGAAAGAAAGAGGGAAAAACCGTGAGAAAAGAAAGGAAAGAAAAGAGAGGAAAAAGAGAGATTTTGATCCAAAAATTACCATCAAATCTTGATGAAAACCTAGAAAACTCCAGCTTGTGGCCTTGCTCCAAGCTGCTGAAACCAAGAGAAGGGAATTAAGCCTGAAGTATTCATCTTAAACACCCATTTGTGGAAGGTATGAAATCTGAAATTTTCCTCTAGTTATGGGAGTGATGTTTTTGTTCTTGATTTAGTTGAATTCATCCTCATGTGTGTCCTAGAGGATGACTAGATGGCTTGGATTTGGTGTTTTGCTTCTCAAAGTTTCAGCCAAGAATTTCTGTCCATTTTCTATCCGAATTTGCTTGGTATATTTGAGGATGTTGGGAGCTGAGTTAGCCTTAGCCTAAAGCATGAAAGTTGTAGAGAGTTGAGTGAGGATTCTACCTGTAAATTTTCAGATGAATCGGAGCACTGTAGCATTTGAAATGACTAAATTACCTCTGATGCCCTGTTTCTGTCAGGAATCTTATTTTGCTACTGTAGTGGGTCATTTTGACCCGAAAAATGAATGTTTTTGCTTTTGATGTCTTCTTAAGAATTGTAGCATTGTATATTAGCTTTCCAAAGCCACTATAATTTCTTGATTTGGATTTGTGAGTGCCGAGTTATGATCATTTGAATCGAGCCTGTCGGAAATTCTGATGTGAAAATTTCTGGAACTGTTTCCGCACTTTTGACCTAGAAAGAGTGAATCTGGGTAAAAATAGTCTTCATGAAAGTTATAGCTTGTTCTCTTAGCTTCGAAACGGCACCTCGTGCACTTCAATCTGACACTCTTACCATGAGTTATGATCAAAATGGAAAAAGGTGTCAAATCTGCCTTTCACACCTTGTAGTGTGTGCTTTCCATTGTGAATCTAATGTCGTCCGTTTTGGTTCGAGCACCCATGCATGTGCTCTCTTTGTTGTTTTGAGTGATTTTAGGTATTGTTTTGGTTTGAGTTGATGGTTATATACGTTGGTTGTACGTAGGGCTCGAAGGTGATATCGAGGGTGACCGAGGCACGTTGGTGAGTGTTCCAAACCCTTTTTAATTGACAATTTGACTACTAGTTTGTTCCAACTTGTTTTAAAAGAAATGTTCCACTAAAATTATTTTTGTGTTAATATTGTTTGAAGGAATCCTTTGTGAAATATTTTACCACAAATTTACTATCGACTTGCATTGGTTTACGAGTGTAACGATTTGATTTCCCTTTGAAGCGATTTATAAGTACTTTTAAGCTGATTTATTGAAGTGAAAATTGTGGTTTGGGTGCTCTCTAATTGAACGTGGTAAGTGGGCGCTTGGATAAGGGTGTACCTTATTGCATTCGGCCTAAACTCCACATATGGTTCTTGAATGCATGTGTTGTGTGATATATGATCTGTGAAATGTGATATTGTTAGTGATAAATGACCACTTGGATGGTTTGATCCCAAGAAATGCCTTTGGGGTCTTAATGTCAATGTTACTCTCTGACCACTTGGATGGTTTGATCCCAAGAAATGCCTTTGGGGTCTCAATGTCAATGTTGCACTCCGACCACTTGAATGGTTTGATCTCAAGGGATGCCTTTGAGATCTCAATGTTAGTGTGGCTCTTTGACTACTTGGATGGTCTAACCTCAAGAGTTGCCTTGGGGTCTCAATGGTGAATGTTATTCCCTGACCACATAGATGGTCTGATCCCAATGCCTTTGGGATCTCAATGTTACTATTACTCATTTGTTTGTCAAATTATTTGTGATGTGCTTGTTTTACGTATTGATTTATTAATATGTACAAGTGAAATAATTGCTGTGAAAGTAACTTCCATTTAACTTGCTATTACATGTGAGTATTCTTGAATATTAATTGCATTGCATGTGCGGTTGTTAAGTGTTCGAGTGTTAAGTGTTATTTGTTTGAGTGTGATGAATTACCTTATTTCATGAACTGTTTTCGTCTTGCAAATTTTTAATGAAAGGTACTTTTCACGTGATTTCAAAAATGTGAATATTTCAATGTTTTCGTGCTCTAACAAAACAGTTAAATTCTAAAATACTTGTTTTTTTGGAACTTTACTGAGCTTATAGCTCACCCCAAAATATTTTATTTTCTCCCCCCTCCCCCACAGGGCTCGAGATGAAGGAAAGCAGAAAGTAACCGGTCATAGTGTGACTAGCCGAGTTACCTCATGTACTATTTGTAATATTAGACGGTTGGACTTTTAGTGTATTTGGAATAGATGGAAATGTAATTACTATTCGAAGATCTTGCATTGTAATTATTTGAGGTATGTAAAATGATGGAGTAACAGTAGTGAGTCCCAGCGAGAGTTGGGCAGGCGGCCCGCTGATACCCTAGGGTTCGCCCTAGGGAGAAGTGGGCTGTCACAGTGACGACGTCAAAACTCGTCATTAAAATGTTTCAACTGTGACAAGTTTTCCTATTGTCACTGAGAATGTTGTCACAAAAGGCCAAATTTCTTGTAGTGATAGAAAAACATGTTCCTCCTTGATCAAATTGTACAGATCTTCTAGAATCTCAGGTGGAAGCCTGTGAGCCTTGACATAGATCTTGCTGCAATACCATGAGAGTCACGAAGAATCACACCGATCTGATCACATGGTGTGTGCATTTCCATCTTTCCAAAATTGCAGAGGTTAATTTCCACTTTTTGGAAAGAAATCTCCAGCCAACTTGGGGAAGATCTAAATGCGACGGTGCATACCACCCATTGTGATAGAATATGGCGATGATAGCAGAGGTGGGATAAGTTGAACTGACGGCTTTTACCTTTGATCAATTCCTAATATGAAAAGGCAGAAAACCCTAGATTAGATACAAAGCCAAAAAAATCAGATTAAAAAAAATCTGTAAAAGGGAATTAGAAGCAGAAGACATACAAGGAACGGAATAGGACCTTAAGCTTCAAGAAGAAATGATCGGCTGCTTCTTGAGATTAGATGATTTGGATAAAGAGAGGTGAAAGAAAAGAAGTATCGAAGCTGAGAGTTCTGCTATCTGAGGAAATGGTGATGTAAGATACGTATAATGTAAATTCAAAGCTAAACTACATCGTTTTGGATGAAAGTTAAAATGTCCGCCCATGCTTCGAAAATTTCACAACTCCGCGCTTCTTCTTTCCTAAATAAACGACACGCCTTCTCAACCCAAAAAAAGAAAAAAAGAGGACACGCCTTCAACCTTATCAAAAGACAAACTTTAATGCTTTCTTTCTTTCTTTCTATAATTTCTGTTCTCTTTTGCTTCATGAATGATAAGTATGTCGTATAAGCTTTTTATATATTTGTTCATTTTCATCCAATATTTCTTTTGGTTCACTCAAATTATTTTAGAGAGACGGCCTTTAAGAATAATTAACCACCCAACTCATTAATTAATAATAACACGAGTTAGAATAGTATTACATTTTGGAGTCTAAATCATATTTAAGTATGGATTACTAGAACAAGATAAACTTATTAGGGCTCAAGTCATATTTTTAGGGTGTCTATGTATAGTAAGATAAACTTATTGGCCAATGACATATTGGTTTAGTGGCTAAAGTTGAAACTTTAGGTATTAGAGGTCTTGGGTCCAAATCCCCCTACCTCCTCGGTTAAATCGTAAGATTAGATCGGGTTAAATAAATAAGGTTAATACAATTTCTTTAGATAACAATTTTGTTAACAATTTTGTTAGTTTAGCTCCATTTACAAGTTTGATTAGGATAGCAGTGCTAGTAGTTAAAATATATAATTTTTATGCATGGCAAACTATATAAAAAGCAAATTTTGCTTAAACCTTTGAGCTGCACAGGTGAATGCTTAAAAGAAAAGGTTTTGATGTGATTTTCTAATTATTTTTATAAATTCTTTCTATAAAAATACAATTTTTAACATTTTAAAATTTTTTTAGAGATATATTGTACCTAATTGTTGAGACAATCCTTTCTCTTTTTCAATTTCACATGATTCTTGTTGCCAATTGTTGAATGACTACACCAATTTATTGAAGATTCTTTAAGAATATTCCATCACAATTAAAGGAGAAAATCTTTATAGAAGATTTTCTTTTAAGAATATCTTTAAGAATAACTACACCAATTTCACATGATTCTTTAAGAATATTCTGTCACAATTTATAGAAGATTCTTTAAGAATATCTCAACACCAATTAAAAAGTTATGTCATTTTTATTTAGTATGCACAATAAATTTCTTAGAGAATTCAACATAGAAACGTTGGCTTTTAATCTAACTTTGAATAAAATAATGATTTTTGATGTTTTGATAATTTTAAATATAATTACATAGACATGATTTTTTTTTATGTTTCTACCAAAATTTTTATAATGTAGTTAATTCAATCAATTGTCTACTTTGATTTTTATTTAAATATACTAATATATTATTTTTTAAAAATAATTTATTAATATATTATTAATTATTACTTCTTAACATAGTTATTAAAAAGTGTAATGGGTGGGAAATTTTTGTTACACTCAAACAACTGTTAAGTGACAATATTTGTTGTCACTAACTACTCTACAATTTTACTGACAACATGACGTAGTCAATAAAAAGAAAAAGTGACAACAAGAAAATATTGATAGAAAAAGGAATGAGCATTACTGGCAACTCTCATCAAGTCGTCACTGATGTACAACGTGCGCTTTCCAAACTTCATGGCGCGAACTAGTTTGTGACAACAATTTAAAGTTGTCACTGAAGAGTTAGCTATCATGAGTCATTTGTGACAACATAGAAAGTCGCAGCTAAATGTCCTTCTTTTGTAACAACTTTGTGTCGTCACTGGGAAATGTTGTCACTAATGACCTAATTTCTTGTAGTGTAATTCCATTTTCCATTCCAATTTGGGACAATCTAATTGTCTATAAATACCTCATATTACTCTTGCTGAAGAGGTTACAAGAAACAATTTTTGAGGGTTTTATTTATTGGAAATTCGTTTGAAATATTGCCCAAAAATAGAAAAGTCGGCTAGGGTTTTATTTTAGAGTGTTAAGAGAAGAAAAATTGTTTCTTCTTCTTGCTTGATGGTCGAGCAACCCTAGTTGTGAGATTGAGTGATTATCTCATCCTCTTGTGTCAATAACCATGGTTAGCTAGTACTAACACAAGTGAGAGTTGAGCAGCCTTGGAGGTTTTAGCAAAAGGAGTTCATGTGGATCACCATTAGAGTCTGAACACTTGAATAGTTACATGGATTTGTCACCTACTTCAATGTGCATTGTTTCTGCTCCATCATTTGAGGTATTTTCCTTAAACACCCTTTTAGAAGTTGCACGTGTTTATTAAGGGTAGATCCCCTATGGAATTGAAATTTTTAAAAGAATTTTCACTTTTTTGTTTCTTCAATTACCAACAGGAAATATTTAAGTCATCAAAATTTTGAACTATTTGAAAAGATTTTACAATGGCTTACATTGTGTAATAGATTAAACTCTATTTATTAAAGAGTGGGGAAGGAAGCTCATAGCAGTAGAGGCATGCTATTGGAGCTGGATAGTGGGAAACAAATGTCTATAGTTTGACCTAAGAAACTCTAAATTAAGTGCCATTTATGGTGCACAGAACTAGAATCGTTTTGCTTTGAGTATATGAATTGTTATGGTTTAAATCCTTATAGGTTGAATCCAGTTTGCAATCAAACATGACTGAAAATCATTCCAGGAATAGATTAGTCCTTAAGAAATGTTAATTCATTGTCAGTTCTGCATAGGTTTTGATCTTAATTTGGAAATGATTTTTGTGGGAGTTGTATAATTCTAGCAAGTTTTCCTTCCAAGAATTGGTGGAACTCTTCTTTCTTGCATTTTCTTAAGAGCATTCCCCTATTAAACCTTGCAACCAACAAGTTAAGGATTGGAAAATGATACTAGCAAGCTATGCTAATTAGCCATGTGCATGCTTAGATGATAGCTCGGACTTAGCATTGCATGATAGCATCTCGAGTTAATTGTATATGAACAGCTTTCAATTTTGACTGTAGATGTTTTGAAATAAATCTTTATAGCTTTTAAATTTTAGATTTGAATTTAAGAAGAGAACTTGTCCCCATTTCAAACATGTTTATGAAAATATTGTCATCTATTTATTGAGTTTACTCAATTAACAAAATATTTGCACATTAAATACTGACAATTCGTGCTGTTATTTTAGGTTGGGGTTACTGGCTATTATATTCCCTTTGATATTTGGGTGGTTGTATCCCTAGACAGGTCTTGTTTAGTTTTGAGTTCTTAACATCCCTCTGTGTAAATTGATAACCACCAACATAAAGATTCCTAACCTTGATATTATCCGTAAACGTGTACTTTAGGAGGTCATGCAAGACTTTAATATAGGTTCTTTAGCCATAATTTTATCTCCAATAATTGGAATAATCTCTTAACATGTTAAATTTGTGATTTTACCCTTGACAAAATATTTGATCAATTTACCTTCATTTGACATTAAGTGACATCTACCTAGATTTATTCTTGGTGAAAGAAAGACCAAGGAGAATTTGTTTGTGTCTCCTTCTTTGGCCTATTTATTATCTCAATTTACTTGTAAATTTTATTTATCAATGCTGACCTGTGGTATACTTTATCACATAGGGAAAAGTTACTCAAGATATTGATATGGTTGAATTGGCCATTGTGCAACATTTCTATTAAGGAATTGAATTGTTTCTAAAACTACTTGTGCATGATTGTAAGTCTGGTAGTATACTTCATCACGCTGGACCGAATAGGGCCCTGGCCATGTGTGTGTTAGTTTTGCTGAGCTAGCGTCGAGCTGGGTCAAGTAGACAAGCTATCTTGGCATCACTACCCCCTCAGCTCATGGGATGTTTATGGGTGTGGGCACAGTATCTGCAATGTTAAATGTTTTAGAAATACTCGAGTATAACCACTGGTGGGTAATCATGTGGGTGAAATGTATTAAACGGCCAATGTAGAGTTGGGTGCAATGATTATTGGTGTTAAATGTATGAAATGGAGAATATGGGTTGGGTGCAATGATTACTGGAGATAAATGAATGTATTACGCTGGAGTAATGACTACTAAGGAAGTGAAATACTGAACAGGACTAAGTGCTACGTCTGGCAACAGGCGGGAGCCATCTACAAAGCCTATATCAGTTCTGTACCTTTTTCATATGTGTTAAGTTGATTATTTGACTCTTTGATATAATTGTGACACAAGTTAAAGAGCTTGTTGACCATTTTATTCAATTATGTCGAATTGTTGAAATTAATTAATTATTGATTGAATATTCTTGACTTTTTTCCTTTCCATGAAATTTATTAGTGGAAAAGCTCTTTTACTAGTGATTTTCAAAGCTTAAAATATTTTACAACCAAAACCTCACTGGGTGTAAACTCATGTTCCTTGTTTTTTATTTTGTTTTCCTTAGATGAGAGAAACTGAAGTTGGCAGATTGAACAATAACGAAAGGCATGGATCCAATTGTAACTTAGTATATTATAGTTTTTGCATTTAGTTTGGAATGTTACAGTTTTGGTATATTAAACTTTTGTTCTAAGCGGTAAAGTATAATTTGTGATAGTGTAATTTTCTAAAAGTTTAAAGTTTTCAATTTTATCATTAGTCTGCAAGGCAAATGTCCAGTCAAGTCTCTGAAGTAGGTTTTTGGTTGGGTTGTCACAATAGGAGTTTCTATTTGTAGAGTTCTTATCATCAATGCCTTCATCTGTTGATATTCCTACTTTTCAAATGGTGACATGACCAAATGCAGTCCATGCTCAATCAAACACATATGATCCTTCAAATCTTTTAAAAGGGCTATGATTTGATTCAATGAAGAATAAGAAGGAATGGTGAATGAACTTGGACTAGGAGGAAAAAGATAGACTCAAGCATGCTTGGATGCACAAGAGGGACTGAGGTCATGAGCTTGTTTAGAATGACCCTCTGTCATAGCCTCTTTGTGATACCAAGCATTATGAATAAACTTCAAAATTTTCTTTTCAAAATAGTTTTTGATGAAAAATAGTGTGCTGAGTTTTTTTTGGTTTGAGGGATTGAGCCAACATTGGGATATTGAAATGCATAAAGATAGAGGTCAAGAACTTAGCCAATGGCAATTTTCTACGGATATCAGATAAGACTTTTAACATGAATTGGTACATGATGAATCCAAAATCAACTCGAATATCCTCCATAAAATAATAAAATAGTTATAAGTCTATGCGGTTAGCATCCGTCCTATGACCACTAGCAGGTACAAGAAGGTTTGAAATTAAAATCAAGAGTATGATCTCCAAAGGCTTAAGTTCATAAATGTTGGCTTCACTAGAAGGAATAAAGTGAGTATGAAAATATTTATGCATCTTTGCTCCATCATAGTGATTAGCAGTAGTAGGGTATTCTTCATAAGACAAGAAATTTGCAACTTTGCTTTCACATGAATCCTCAATCATAGTATCAACGATTTGATTAACAATTTGATGATTTAAATGGATATCCTTATGATTGACTCGTGAAACAACATCTTTTTTTATTGCCTATATTGTATACAAGCTATCAAGAATGATTTTAGAATAAATGCTTTGATTATTATTTAGTATAGAAAGAGTGGGTTGTGAGGTTACTCAAGTGGAGGTTACTCATATGGAGAAGCAAAACCTTGGTGAAGATGAACCATATTTAGAGAAGTAAAACCTTGGGAAGGTTGCCTTACTTTTGTGTAAAGTAGTTCCTAGTCGGTAGGTGAACTTGTAATGGCCCTAAAATTTTATTCTTTTTCAAAAAATAAATAATTATTATTATTATTTTACTCTTTTTGTATTAAATTATTGGTACTTATATTTTAAATAGCCTTTTTTTTGTTTCAGTAAATCTTTTAAATTACTTTGTCTAGTTTCCTATCGACTAGTGTTGTGTGACTGTTATAGAGAAAACTTGGAATAGATGATAAAATAATGTTGGTTGGAGGAAATCTAGTAAGAGATAAATAATGATGTGTGGGATGAACTTTAAAGAGATTAGAGGGAGTTTTAGTGTAAAAAGAGATAAAGTTGTGGATAAGATAAGATTTCCTTAAATTACGAACCAATAGGAGTGCGACACGTGGCGTAGTTGTTGGGTTGTTCAACCAACCCTTAAATAATGCAAACTCAAGCTTGAAGACTTCATTTTTCATCATCTTCTTCTTCCTTTAGAGAGAGAGACTAGAGAGAAGGGAGAGCTCCAAAGAAATCCTTTATCTTTCTTCTTGAAGTGAAGCCTTGAGAAACCACCAAAGTCTCCATCTTTTTCCTTCTTTTCTTTTCTTGCAAGCCGAGAGAGAGATAGAGAGAGAGAGAGAACTGAGAGAGTCCACATTTTATTTGGGCTACCTTCTTGTTTCTCTCTTCCCGCTCTTCATCAGTATCAACTGGGGGTTGACCTGAATCATATGAATACCTCCATGATGCAGTTGTAAAAGTAGAGAACAGACCTGCCAAACTGACTTGGTACACGCCCCTGGTCACGAACCGAACTAAACTAGACCTAGTAGGGCACAACGGGATTGACTTCCCGGGATAGCTCTGACAGTCAAGTTAGAAAAGGCACGTGCCGAACTAATTAGCGAGTAAATCGGAGCGAGAGAGTGGAGCAATGCGTTATGTCGTACCTTTGAATGGTATTTACTTGAGTATTTATTGAGAATAAGAGATAAAGTCCCAAGAGTCATGGTTAATCCCAAGTACTAACTTGAATTATGAGAAGGGTTATCTCTTAGTTAAGAGGATAAGGTTGGGCAAGAGTCTCCGTTTATCTAAACGTCTTTGCCCGACTTGCTAGGGGACCAGCTTGGCGCGGCTCTGTTAAGCTCGGCCGCTCTTGGTCAACTCAGCCCTACGGCCGAACTGCTTGCCCGTGCTGCCACATGTATGGCTACTATTCATTACTCCTTCAATAGCCCCTCAAGACCAAATTCATTTCCCCTTAAATGAATTTGGTCTTGTCCATTATAAGACACGTAGCAGCGTGGCATTGGTGGGACGTGGGCATGGCCCTTCAACTCCGTCGCACCGCTTTGGCGGGAAATGAATTTGATCTCCTGCCAGTTACGAAGGTACGTGGCAGCTTGGCATTGGCCGGACGTGGGCATGACCCTTCAGTTTCGTTGCGTTGTTTCACCTCGTAACCGCTCTAATCAATACGTCAATTCAAAATTTGGACAAGTCACCCCAACCCGCGCTCTTCTTCTCCTATAATAGGGGCGAGCTAAGGCCGTTTTCCTCATTCACCTTTCATTTTCAAATTTTTGCTTTCACAGCAGTCCGAAGCCCAGCTCGGCACACCCAGTTCGGCTTCATCGAGTCCTATGAGAGTCTGTGACAGCCCCACTTCCCCTAAGGGGAACCAGAGGGATAAGCGGACCGCCTGCCCAGCTCTCACCAGGACTCAAACATTCATTTATGGAACCATCGTTAAAAGTGTTTAAAAACGCCGACAAATTCACACAAAGTACAAACCCCCAACATTCCATCCAGGAGACCTTGATAACAACTCCAAAATACTATAAACCGTCAAAATCATTCATTAATTTCAATCTTATATAAACGAGGAAATCCTACAAAAGTACTAAGAGGAAATCCAGCAAGGATACTAGGTTCCTCGATTCTCGTGCCCCACTTCCAGACCTGTTAAGGAAAACAAAGCTTATGGGGTGAGCAAAGCCCAGTGAGGTCAAGAATGCATGCACAAGCAGGTGAAAGCGATAACAATTCTTGACAACCAATAACAGTAGAAAACTTGGAAATCATATAAGACAATATAAAGTAATCACGATAAAAGGATACAGTGCCGTTCCATCTTTCTGCCAATTTTCACATCTAGCTTCGGTCCGGTCCCAAGCCGTAGTTTCAGCAAGAATGTTGACACTCCGTCAACCACTATCTCACCGACCGTAGAAATCACCTTACTCTCAACCGTCTACTTACACCCCCTGCACCGGGCCCGCTCGTCAAAATAGTATTAACATCAAACCAAGTCGGGATGAGCGGTACCTCCTGCTCCATAGAGCGTGGTACATACTACCGCTTGGTAATTAACATCAAACCAAGTTGGGATGAGCGGTACCTCCCGCTCCATAGAGCGTGGTACATACTACCGCTTGGTAAATGAGTCGACGAGACTACGCTCCAATCGACTTAACTAGAACCCGACCAAAACGGGAGGAGAGGCACCTCCCACTCACTCGAGTGTGGTACATGCAACCGTTTGGTCTTATCAAGTCAAGAACAAGCACAAGTACAAGCACTTAACGACTTCAAATCAAGCAAATTCAAGTAAGGGTGAGCGCGATAAAGTACACGCTCACCAAGTCAAACAAGCATACTTTTCAAACAAAGTTCACCAAACCAAGTATTCAGTAACAAGCACTTGAACACTCACCAACAGTTGAGAGCAAGCGAGAAAATTTAGAGGACCAAACACGTTCTTTGAGGTCCACGGAATCCCCTGAGATATGCAAATTCAAACAATTAACCTTTCGATTTCCAACTAAAAGGAATCTCGTAAGATTTGGAAAAATCCATTTTCAAATGTGAAATGACGTGTCGTGCATATACTCAATGAACTAAACTCTCGAGAAATGCTTATAAACACTTAAAATAGCAAAAGCAGCACAAGCATGGGCGTTAGACGGAAAACGGACAAGAACGGAACGAAAATGGAAAACACACACTAAAAGGTGTGAAAGGCAGATTTGACACCTCTTGCCATTTTGACCATAACTCATGGTACGAGTGTCGGATTAAAGTGAACGAGGTGCCGTTTCGAAGCTAAGAGAACAAGCTATAACTTTCATGAAGGTTATTTTTACCCAGATTCACTATTTCTAGGTCAAAAGTGTGGAAACATGTCCAGGAATTTCAGTATCAGGATTTCCGACAGGTTAGATTCAAACGATTATAACTAGCGCTCACAAATCCAAATCAAGAAATTCCAAAGGAGTTGGAAAGCTAACATACAAGGCTACAATTCTTAAGCAGACATCAAAAGCAAAAACATTCATCTTCCTGGTCAAAATGACCCATTATAGTAGCAAAAAAACATTTCTGACAGAAACAGGGCATCAGGGGCATTTTAGTCATTTCACGTGTTACAGCGCTCCAATTCATCTGAAAATTTACAGGTAGAATCCTCACTCAATTCTATACAACTTTCATGTTTTGTGCTAAAGCTAATACAGCCTCCATCATATTCGAATATTCAAACCAAATTCGGACAGAAAATCTAAACAAAAAGTAAAACTTGGAATTCATCCATACCAACCATTTTCCAGTCATCCAATTCAGTTCCTAACTAACTAAATTCAACTTCCAATCATCAATTCCCAACATTAAGTCTTGCAACTAATGAAACCCTAACCCTAGCTCTTGGCCAAGGTACAAGACAAGCAAAACAATAAAAGCAATCCATGGAATCATCTTAGAAGTTAAGAATGAGCACTAATCAAGGCTAAACATCAACCAAATCCATCAATTACACCATGTACAAGAAATTCCAACTTTCAAAGTAAAGCTAGTTACCTCCTAACTTGATGTTCTAGGCAAGAACTCCAAGCTCCCAAGCTTCAATCACTTCCTCCTAGCTCAAACTTCAAGATTGGATGATTGGAACACAAGACTTTCTCTTGTTTTTCTCTCTCTCTCTCTTTTTTTTTCCTTTCTTTCTTCCCTTGCTCACGGTTTTCTCCCTTTTCTTTTCAGCCTTCACCCGACTCTCCTCTCTCTTATTCCTCTTAATTGGTCTCAAATTGGGTTATAAGATAAAGCCTAGGAGATATTTAAGGCATGGGTCAAAGGGTTGGTCAAAACTATCAAGCCAACCCTAGCATATCAATGACCTTCCACCTTGGCCCCAAGTGATTTCATTTCCTAAAAATTGAGTCCATAAGTTGTAAATCCCACTTAGTCCACTAATACTTAATTACACCTAACTAGGTCACTAATCACCCAATTATCGTAATTAACTCCCGTGAGCATGCAAGTTCACACCGAAAATTCATGAAATAACAAACGTTTGATTTGTACATATAATTAGGATTTTGAGAAAATATATTAGGGTTAGTACATTTAAGGTTTAGTGTGCAAACAAATTAGGGTTTTGTCGAAATTTAGGGTTTTCAAAGCAAACTAGGGTTTAAATTTCAAATTAGGGTTTTTTAAACTTGTAAAACAAAATAGCTAAAACAAAACATTTTGTGAAGTAAAACAAACCATATAAACACTTTGGTAAACAATAATGATTATAATTAACATTATGTAATGTCGATGTTAAAATTTAAACAAAAATATTAAATAAGTAGGTCAAATAAAATAAATTTTCGGGTCCTCACAGAGTCAACCTTGTTGCCTTCTCCTTCTTCGCTAGTAACTTCTTCCGCTCTTGTTCCTCTTGCTTTTCCGTTTTATGTCTTCTTCCAAACACTCGAATATTACCACCTCGGGACCTAAGTGTAGGCCAGTTTGGCAAAGATCCCCCGAGGAGATCCCTTCTAACTCTTCTTTCTTTAGTTCTTCCTTGGGTTCAGAGTACATGCCAACTCCCTTGAACACCCCCATAGAGATATCCAGTTTTCCTGAGCCAGTTCCCATAGCAGTGATACACCCCTTTCCCGAGGAAACTCACCCAGTCGGTGCCAAACAACCTACTAGTCCAGCTCGATTCGCCGAAAGCACGAGTATGGATTATGGGACGGCTGGGAGTACCCCCTCGGTCTTAGACCAGGCCGGGGTAGATCAGCTTGCGCAGCTCTACTCTATTCCTTCAAAGTACAAGCCCCGAATTGCCGCGCTGAGCCAAGTGGCAAGCAATCCTCTCGTGGGCTTTGTGGCCATCTACAGGGACCAGCTCAAGACCGGGCTAAGGCTTCTCATTCCATCTTTCTTGTCCAACATTCTTGCTTTCTGGTCAATTCGGATTACACAGCTTAATCCGAACACCCTTCGGCCCGTATTGGGCTTTTTCATGATCTGTAAATTTCTAGGCATCCCCTATTCACTTAACCTTTTCAGGGCATACTTTCAAATGAAAGTGTTTGGTCACGTCTCGGGGTGGTTCTACTTCACTAGTCGAAGTAGAAAGCACCCCACCCGAGACTTATTCTTTGGCGGCTCGACCTCTATCAAAAGGTGGAAGTTCAACTTCTTTTACGTGAAGAATTTGAACTTTCCCACTTCGGCATGGAAGGAGGAGACACAGGTCACGGACCAGTATCCTGACCTTCCTCCTTAGGTGGAACTAGATCGACTCCTCAGTTCGGTCCTAAAGTTGAACGTCAAGAGCTTTCCCTACCAGTTCCTGGTCGACACCCGAGTCATCACCCCTCTCACTGAGGAGAGCGTTCTCAACTCGAAAGAGTTAGGTAGGCTTTTTGCATACCCTAACTCGGAAGTTGTGCACGTGTTTCCTGAACTAACCGCATCTGTTTTTTCCTTGTAGTGAATAAGTTTTCCAACCTTCTCAATCTGAGCACCCTGAGCAGCTCGTCTCCGCCTCCTTCAAGCGAGCCTACCCAGGTCGGGCCTACGACTAGTGCTTCTATCCAGTAGCCCCCTGCTCAACTCGAGTAGAAGAAGAAGAAGAAGAAATCTAAGGCCAAGAGGGCGGCCGAAGAGCAGTCCGGGAGCCCATCCAAAAAGAGGTCTACCTCTGTAGCCCCCGAGGGTCCCAGCTTGAGACCTGCGCACGACCGACCGCATTATGGGGTTAACAGCCCCGACGAGCAGGCCCAGACAGAACCCCCTTTGTCCATGTGGAGTGCCAGGAACGTGGCACTTCTGCTTGAGCCATCCACAGGTACTACTCATGATCTACGACACTTTTGCCCGTCCTAAAAGCTTTCCATCAACGATCGAGTTCAGTTTCCTCATGTGGCTCGTGAGCTGATTCAGGGGGCCATCTTTTCACGAGATCGGGCATTCATAGTTGTGGCTTCCAGCGCCAAGCTAGTGGAGACCTATTATGCCACGAAGGCTAAGGTGAGTGTCCGTTCCTTCCTCTCCCTTTTTCTTTTTTTTTTTGGTTGCCGATCTGACCCCCATCCCTGGCACAACATGACCTGGTAGAAACCGAGATGGCAAAGAGGTACGAGAGCCAGGGCTATACGCTGAGCTGGACCATAGCAAAAAGGGATGAGTTGTACGACGAGGCCGCCAAGCTTAGGAAGCAGGTGGAGCAGCTCTAAAATCCCTTGAGGCTGGAGCAGGAAAAGACTGCCAATCTCAAGGAAATGGTAGAAGTCAAAAAGTGGGTCGTGGTCGAGCTGAGGGTCAACGAAGCTACGGTCTTTGAGAACGGCAAGGCTACTGGGGTAAGGGAGTTCATCAGCTCGGAATGCTTCCAGACCGACCTGGCCAAGCTGAGCATGCCTGTGGCCCAGCACAGCTTCACCCAGGCCCTTCTAGTTGTTCAGGCGATGAACCTCCCTGGTTTTAGCTTAGCCCAATTCCCCGCCTACAACCTATAGACTGAGAGTTAGATGGAGTGACTTGTGGAGGAATACACTAAGGGGCATGACCTAGATACCTTTATCAACAACCCTACCTTGGAGTTGTCTTCGCTGGTGGGTGGAACTTAGGAGGAGACGAGTGGAGCTCGGGAAAAGGCACGCGAGGAGTCAGACAAACCCGAGCAGCCAAATGCCAAACAGCCGGTTTCTTAGAATAGGTCCTTAGTTAGGTTGGCCTTTTTGTACTTGCCATCCTTGTACATATTTTCAAATTTGAATGAGAAGTTGATTTTTGTCCGTTTGTTCCATGCCGATCTCATTGTTTGTGTTGTGCCGATATCCCATACTCTTATCCCCCCCAAAGTATACTTTGGCTTGTACAGTGCCAAGTATACTTGACACTGGAAACAATCACCCTTTGCGGGTGTAGGCCTCCAGTTGGTCGAGCTAACACACCAAACAAGGAGTAAGCAAAGAATACTTTTATTAAAAAACTTTAAACCAATGGAGGGGGGTAGTTCAGTCTCATCGGCGAGGCCAAACTGGGTACATGGTACCGGCTAAACATTCAAAAATTTAAAGTGCCAAACAGGAAAAAAATTTATTGATGGAAAATCTTCAAATTCGAAACATGCCAAGTGCGGGGAATTCTATTGCCATCCAAGTGAGCTAACTCGCAAAAGCCAGTTCGGCTAGATTTTATGTCCCTATAAGGACTCTCTCAGGTCAGGTTAAGCTTTTTCGGCTCATAGACTCGACTAACAGAGTTCTTTCGTAGTACCAAATCCCTAGGCTTGAAATAAACATTCTTAACATGGGAATTGTAGTACCGAGCTAATTGGTTCTTGTATCGGGCCATCCTGATCACAGTTTCTTGCCTGCGATGTTCAAGCACATCCAAACTCTACCTCATCTCCTCATTAGATTGAACGATGAAGTTCTAAGTTTGGGGAGTAGGCAATCCCACTTCCGCCGGTATAACTGCCTCAGCTCCATAGGATAGAGCGAGTGGGGTCTCTCGGGTGGCAATTTGGGGAGTGGTCCTGTAGGCTCATAGGATGCTGGACAGCTCCTCTACCTAAGCTGTTCGGGCCAGCTCCAATCTGGTCCTCAAGCCATGTATGATAGTTCGGTTAACATTCTCGACTTGCCTATTAGCTTGGGAATGTCCCACCGACGAGAAGTGTTGCTGGATTCTGAGTTCTTTGCACCAGTCCTTGAAGGGGTTTTCCGGGAACTGCCTCCCATTGTCAGAGATCAGGCAGTGCGGGATCCCGAACAGGCAAACAATATTTCTTCAGAAGAACTTCTGAATAGCTCTTTCAATTATAGTGCTTAGTGGCTCAACCTCAATCCATTTGGTAAAATAATCGATGGCCATTACTAGGAATTTCAGCCCCCCAGGTGCTCTCGGGAAGGGGCTGAGCAAGTCAATCTCCCACTGGGTAAAAGGCCATGGACTCTGGATCGGATCATGTCATGGGCAGGGGCATGCCAAACTGAGGTGTGTGCTTGGCAGGCTATACATTTCTTGTACAGTTCAGCTGAGTCAAGAAAGACGGTTGGGTCAATAATACCCAGCTGTAAGAGCAGAGAACAGACTTGCCAAACTGACTTGGTACGCGCCTCAGGTCACGAACCAAACTGAATTAGACCTGCTAAGGCACAACGGAATTCACTTCCCGGGATAGTTTCTACGGTCAAGTTAGAAAAGGCATTTGCCGAACTAATTAGCTAGTAAATCGAAGTGAGAGAGTGGAGTAATGCGTTATGTCATACCTTTGAATAGTATTTACTTGGGTATTTATAGGGAATAAGAGATAAAGTCCCAAGACTCATGGTTGATCTCAAGTACTAACTTGAACTATGATAAGGCTTATCTCTTAATTAAGAGGATAAGACTGGGCAAGAGTCTCCGTTTATCTGAACGTCTTTGCCGGTCTTGCTAAGGGACCAGCTCGGCGAGGCTCTATTGAGCTCGGCCGCTCCTGGTCAAATCGGCCTTACGGCCGAACTGCTTGCCCGTGGTGCTACGTGTATGGCTACTATTCATAGCTCCTTTACCGGCTAACATGCACTTTTTGGCCATGACTCGTGGACCGATGTGATTTTCACAAATGCCTTCGTGTATCTCCCTCAGGACATAATTGCCTTCTTCCAGTGTGATACACTTTAGTCAAGGGGACAGATAGGATTTTCTATATAAAGTACCTCGGAAGAGAACATACCGACCTGCTCTCAACTGTAGTCTTCTCACCTCGGTCCTGTCTAGGGGCAGTTGGCCGATGGGTAAGTACTTGGTAAGCGGGCTCATCTACGAGTCTAGTTTGGCAATGGTGCTGACCTGTTGTAGTTCGTACCCTCTATGTTTGACAACCTCTACCAATACTTCCTTATTGAGATAAGCCAAAGAGGAAGAGGCCAGATTAGATAGCGCATCACCCCTCTTGTTCTGGGACCGTGGTATCTGGTGGATCTCGAAGGTGTCAAACTGATTCTTCAGTTCGGCCACCTTGGTCAGATATTTCTTCATTGGCTCATCCCTGACCTCATAGGTACCCAAGACTTCGTTCACGATTAACTGTGAGTCACTGA
This sequence comes from Gardenia jasminoides, assembly GCA_013103745.1. NCBI lineage: Eukaryota > Viridiplantae > Streptophyta > Magnoliopsida > Gentianales > Rubiaceae > Gardenia > Gardenia jasminoides. Next base: position 23,417,683 of record CM023102.1, on the reverse strand, counting down.
AGACCTTTAAGGAACTTACTCCATATTGCCGGGCTAACTTCATTCTAGTTATCAGAGCTTCATATTTCGACTCGTTATTGGACGCCATAAAGTCAAATCTCAAGGCATATGTCAGCTCTTCCCCTGTAGGGTTTAAGAGAAGCAGACCTACGCCACTACCTTCCTTGCTAGACGGCCCATCCACATATAGGGTCCAGGCCAAACTAGGTTGCTTAGGAGCCGGGTCGGCCAAGACTTTGGGAGTTGATAGTGAGACGCCCTCGACAATGAAGTCAGCTTGGGCCTGACCCTTGATCGCCGTTCGAGGTCAAAAGGTGATGTTATACTCTGCTAATTCGACAGCCCACTTGGCCATCCTCTTGGGTGTTTCTAGTTTGCTCAATATAGGCCGAAGTGGCTGATCGGTCACCACCACTGTAGGGTGACCCTGGAAGTATGATCGAAACTTCCTAGCTACATGCACCAGGCGAGTACGAACTTCTCTGCTTTAGAATACCTAATCTCGGGTTTGTGTAAGACCTGGCTCACATAATACACCTGTTTTTGGGTCCCTTGTTCATCCCTTACCAATATTGCACTGATGGCCTCCTTACAAACTGAGAGGTAGAAGGACAAAGTCTCTCTTAGCTCGGAGGAAGTGAGAGAGGGCAGTTCAGCCAGGTATTTCTTGAGATTGCTGAAAGCTGCCTGGCCTGGCACTTCTTGGTCCACTCAAACTCTGAACTTTTTTTGAGGATTTTGAAGAAGGGCAAGCCTCTGACAGCCGACCTGGACAAGAACCTGTTCAGAGCTGCCATCTGACCAGTCAACTGTTAGACATCCTTGACAGTTTAGGGAGGGGCCATGTCCATGATGGTGTTGAGCTTATCAAGGTTGGCTCGGATTCCCTCCTGAGAGTCCATGTACCCCAAGAATTTTCCCGATCTGATGCCGAAGGTACACTTCTTGGGGTTTCATCTCATTCTTGAGCTCCTGAGTATATAAAAGATCTCTCAAAGGTCTAATGTGAACTGCTCTAGAGTTCGGCTCTTAATTAGCATGTTGTCTACATAGACCTCCATGTTTCTTTTTATCTGATGCTGGAAGAGCTTGTTCACCAACCTTTGCTATGTAGCCCCAGCATTCTTTAAACGAAACAGCATGTTAACATAGCAGTAGGTCCCGAACTCTGTGATGAAAGAGGTCTTCTCTTGGTCCTTCTCATCCATCCTGATCTGGTGATATCCCTTAAAGGAATCCAAGAAGTAGAAGACCACGAATCCTACCGTACAATCGATCAACCTGTCGATTCGAGGTTGGGGGTAACAGTCCTTTGGGCAAGCTTTGTTTAGGTAGGTAAAATTTACATAGATTCGCCAATCCTTCTCGTCTTTCTTCACTAGGACAAGATTGGCCAGCCAGGTCAGGTAATAGACCTCTTTGACTATCCGGGCTTCCAAAATCTTGGCGACTTCCTTCTTGATCACCTCATTTTATTCAGGTGCGAAGTGTCTTTTCTTCTACTTGACCGACCTAGCCCTCGGGTCCACATTAAGTTTGTAAACTACCAATTCGATCGGAATGCCTGGCATGTCGTCAGCGCTTCACATGAATATCTCTACAAATTCCTGCAAAAGTGCAACCAGACCTGTCTTAGTATGACCATCTAGGGAAGAGCCGATCTTAATGACGCATTCCCGGTTCTCTTCAAATAGGGGCACCTCTTCCACCCTCTCATCTGTTTCAATTTTCTTCTCCTCCCCTAGGGGTTCCAGAGAATCTAAAATGATGGTTTGTGCTACCAGCTTTTTCCTTTCCCTTAGGGTAGCTATGTAGCATGCTCGAGTTACCTCCAGGTCCCCTAGCACCTCGGCCACACCGGAAGGAGTCGGGAACTTCATGCTCAGGTGCAAGGTGAAGCATATAGCTTGAAGCGCGTTCAAGATCGGCCACCCTAGAATCATGTTATAGGAAGCATTTTCCTTTACTGCGAAATGAATTGGTACAATTCGGCTGTGGGGTGCCACCCCTACCGTGACCATGAAAGTGATCATTCCCTTAGGTCGAATCGGTGGCCCCGTGAAGCCGATGAGGGGTGTCTGAACTGGTGTAAGCTGCTGGTTTCTAACTGTAGCTTTTTGAAGGTTCTATAGTAGAGTACATTGATGGCACTTCCATTATCAATGTATACTTTTTTTACCTTGTAATTGTAGGTAATGACCTCAATTACTATGGCCTTATGATTTAGGGAGGCCAAGGGGACGGCGTCCGTGGGTCCATAGACAATCTCCTCGTTGGGTTTCAACCTTTTCTCGGGGAGCTCCTCATTCTTGAGAGATCGACTCCTTCACCGATGTGAGTGGCTATCTCCTCCGGTAGGATCTCCTGCAATGGTATTAATTACCCCTGTCATGTTCTGGTCCTCTGGTCCAATTGGTGGGCCCCAAGTGTTCGGGTGTCCGTCTCTGTCGGACTGCTCGTCTCCACTATAGGTTTGCCTATCGCTTTGGCCAGTTTGACAGGAATCTTGCCTATGAGACTGGCCTGTTCGGCCAGACCCCATGAACTGGCTTAAGTGACCTTTCCTGATCAGCTCTTTGATTTCCTTTTTGAGGTCTTGACAGTCCTTTGTGTCATGTCCTACATCTTGATGAAAGGCGCAATAGAGGCTTTGGCCCCGATTGAGTTTGTTTTCACTCAATTTTTTTGGAGGTCGGGCTAGCCCTTTCTCTTCCATAACAGTTAGGATTCGAGATCGAGAAGCGGTGAGGGGAACGGGGCTTCTTTCCAACCCTGAGCTCGGCCCCCAGAGCCGATCGAAAATGCTCTGCCTCGGTGGTCCGTCCAAGGCTTCTCTGCCTTCCCCTTTACGCTTCCTGTCCTTCTGATATTTCTCTTGTTCAAACTTGAGGTGCCTAGCCTTATCAGCGTTAGCTCAGTCATGCGTCCGATCTAGCATTTTCCCTTATTGTTTGAGGAGGCTTCTCCATGAACTCCTCATACAACTTTTACAATCTCAAGCCATTAATGAAGGCAACCATTACTACCTTGTTGTCGTGATCCTTCACCTGCAAGCTCTCATTGTTGAACCGGAGCATATAGTCCTTTAGGGTCTTCTTCGGCCATTGTTTGATAGCCATGAGGTGCAGTATTTTTGGAGAAGGCCCTCTAAGATACAAACTGAGCAGTGAACTACCGAGCTAGCTGTTCGAATGAGCTGATTGAGTTCGAGGGCAATTCCTGGAACCACAGCCGAGCTCTTTCCTCTAGGAACAGGGGAAAAGTCTTGCACCTTGTGGCATCAGGTGCGTTTGCAACCTCATCTGAGTCAGGAAAACAAATAAATGGTCTTCGGGATCCGTGGTGGCATCATAAGGTTGCATGGTTGGAATCTTGGACTTGGTGGTCAAGGGATAATTCTCGATGTCGGGCGTAAATGGAGTGAGCGTATACCTGTATACGTCGATATTCTGGTTTAAGATCTGATCTAACTTTTCTCGAACTAGGTTAATTGGTTCTCCCCAAGCTAGGTTGGTCGGAATCGGAGAAGGTATTAGAGCCCGAGACTGTCGATAGGAGGACTCAGCTCCAGGGTAAGGCCGGGAGGGCGATCGGTGTGCCTTCTTTCTCTTGGGATACCAATCCGAACTGCCCTCTGAGGACTCGCTCACCTCAATCCGGGGCCGTGTTCTTTTGGCTTATCAAGCAAGAATCACACTTGTTTGTGGCACCTTTCTACCTACATCATTAGTTCCTTTTAACAATTCTTCGAGGGTTAAGAAATTAATCTTAGTTCTTGAATCTTTAAGGGGTTCGTGGTCTACCATCAATCCAACCGTGGGAATTTTTGTCTAGATCCGGGAATTGGTATACGAGTTCTTCTAATCAAGGTTGGGTTCGTATCACATATGGTATATGTTGAATCCATATTTTAGAATCTTGAAAAATCACAAATCCCCAAAGTCAGAATTGGAAATGCAGGTCATATTAAGATGAAAGGCGAAAGTAGTGTTACTAAAAATTACGGTTCAAGTACCAAAATTATCTCTAATGTTTTGTATTTACCTGAAATTAATCGAAATCTAAGAGTTGGATAGTTGTTGGAGAAGAATTACTTTATCATTTTCAAAAATAGGATATGTATTATTTATGATCCAATTGGAAATGGATTTTTCTGAGTAAAAATGGGAGGAAAAAATTTTTCTTTGAAATTTTCAAAAATTAATAGTTCTAAGGTGCACTTCTCTGAATCAAAAAGTTCGGATGTTAATAAAATTCAAGAGGAGATAACTAACAAGTCGATCGAAGGAGCTTATGTTATGAATATTCATTAGAAGTTATCTAAAGATGGTTGTGCCAACAAAGTTGATGAAAAGCTATACAAAAATTTTAATGATTGTTTTATGTCTTTCATAACAATCATTTTATGTGTTATAAATTTCTTATTCAGATTTGTCCATTATACATGGGAGTTTGTCTTTCAATTCGCAAAGAAGTTAATTGGATACGTCAAGGAATTTAGTGCTGAATTTGAAATTTGGCTCAAGAAATCGAAAGATGTTGTTTGTTACATAACGAATGACCAACTTGCAGATGATCTTTTGAAAATCTCATCCAAGACAAGATCTAAAGATTTGAGAAGACAATTAGAAATTTGCAGCAAAAGTGGCTAGAAGTGTTGAGATAGGCCAACTTTTCCTACAGATTTTGCTAAATTGTGTTCAGTATTAGAATAATTTAGTTAGTAGAACAAGAAGTATCATTGTTAGAATATTTGTTAACTAAAGATCATATTGATTTGGTAACAAATATTTTAGCTAGGATTTGCTAGTAAAAGATTATGTTATGAAGTAATTTTTGTTGAGATTTTTTAGAGAATTTTTAACTAAAATTCTATTAGTTTGTTTCTTTATAAACACTATAGATAGGATGTTGGCGAACGAAGAACTCAAATTCATTTTCATCCCTCAGTATCGTTTTTTTTTTACGGCAACACTAAGTGTTATTTCTTAGTTTATGCTCTGAAAAATCAACACAAATATAGGACCAGACCATTACAACCTCCACCTTGATGAGGTTGATTGGAATTGACTTTAGAGATTGAAGAATTTGATTACATGATCCTCAACTCAGGGAATTGTTTTATCATCCAAGCTTTTACTATGAAAACCACCAGCTTGTGGGTTGTAGCTCTTGTCAAATGGATAATGTGACTGACCTCTCAATGAACAACGGATTTTGAAAAGAGCTCAAGACAGCCTCTGGTACTCTCAAAAGTTTGAAGAACCACAAGGGAATAACATGCCATGGGACTTTCTCACCTGCCCATTACGAAAATAGGAACTGGAATATGTGTGGCAATTGCCTAGGAAAGTGCCATATATGAGAAATCAAACTTCTTTGGAGGGTAAACAAGTTAGAGATTTACTTAACTCAAGTGGAGGAATTCAAGGCTACAAAACAAGAATGGGTGAAAAATGGGTTGAGGTTAAGGTTACTTCATACGAATCAAGCTATGTTGCTAAGACCAAATGGTCATCCGAGTAAATATGGGCATTGGTCAAAGGACAATTTGACATTATATAACTATTGTGTCCATTGGTGCTTGCCTGGACCTGTTGATTCATGGAATGACTTTTCGCTTTGCGCATTGAAGACAGAAGAAAAGGGATCACTCTAGGAAATGCTTGAGAAAATTTGGGTACAAATTTGTGTTGAAAATGATTGTATGTAGATATTATTTGATTTGTACTTGAATTTCAAAGAAAAGATGGATCAGGATAGAATTGATTAGATTAGATTAGTTTCCAAAATTCAAATAGTGTCCAAATCCAATGTAACTAACATCACTGTAAGGCTATAATTATAGTGGGAGGGTCATTGTAAACCTTTGAGAAATACATAAATATTTTCCCAAATCTCTTGTGTCTTGGTTTACATCGTACCAAAGTATGTATCCTAATGTCTCTGCTTGATATACTACTATAATTTGGACTTGTAGTAGAAACTATGACAGAATCATCTAAAGTGATGGAACGTAATAAAACTAATTCCATCCTAGAAGGCTTGACTACAAGTGTGGTGAAACTCTTGATCAGGAGCTAGAAGGAAACACCAAAAAATGATTTGTCCCTAATGAATTTTAGCATCAAGTTGGCTGAACCCATGCTTTATGGTCTCAAATTATTGAGATGAATATTTCAGGAAAAAACAAATTGGGATAGATTAACGGAGAGCATCACAACCTTCACCAATAGATCCAACTTTTCTACATTGGAGAATTAAAGATTCCAATTTCAAGGGATGGCTGATCAACTCTATGGATCCGTCCCTGGTTACAAACTTTGTCTAATTTCTTACCATAAAAATAATATGGGATGTGGTTGCCACAACCTACTATGATGGAAATGATGTCTCTCAAGTTTTTTGAACATGGATAAAAAGTAACTCGGATAAGACAAGCTAGAGGGTTAACAGAAGAGTACTACAATGACCTCCAAGGCTAGTGGAGGGAGATTAACCCATTGGTCTCAACCAATAGAGTGTGTGGCTAATATTCAGAAAAATAACTTTCTTATACAAGAAGGAAGGTTATATATTTTCCTTGATAGCCTGGATTAATATTTGGACAAAATTCGGGGTGACATGCTGCAATTGAGTCCATTTCCTATGGTGGAACAAGTAGATGGAGAGGAAAGGAGACAATGAGGGAAACTCTAACTTTTTTCAACCACTGAACTGGCCTACTAAAGAAATTCTAACTAGTTGTTTTGGCCATATGATCAGACACTGTGGATGAATTTTGGCTATCCAAGTTTATTGCATGTATTTGGACGATGGTTCTGTGACTCACTAGGAACTTCGGCTGACAAAACACACTAACAACTAGTTTTCCAGCATTTAATGCAAATTTATTAGAGGACATTTTGCACCAAGTTTTTAGCAACTATAAAAGCTATGAAGTCTAGACTTATTAAGAACTTTTGCTTGCATTAATTACAAATCTCCTAGAGTAATTTTGTGTTAAAATACTCCCTTTGTGCATACTTATAGTTATTGTGAGGTTGAAAATAAAGGGAGTTCTCCATTGTACAAGTGAGTAATTCAATTATAGCATTAGAAAGGTTAGCTTGGGTGAGTTATAAAACATTTTAGCTCAACTAGAGAGAGCTGAGTGCAAGCAAAAGGTGAGCCTTTCTTTGTATAAGTTCATATTGTTTCACTAACATTTGAAGAAGCATTTAGTGGATTCAAATTCAAACTTGAAGAAGTATGGGAGTAGAAGTGAGCAAAAAGGAGAGTGACTAAGCCACAATAAAATCAATTTGAGTTTCTTTTTAAGCCACTACAAAATCAATTTGAGCTTCTTTTATTTTATTGTCACTTCTAATTTGCAAATTTGTGTGAATTATTTGCTACTTCTTTCTTTGCACTATTATTTGCTTACGTCTATTTACTAAGGTGATTTTGACCAGTGAAAATTGAATGTATTTGATATTAATTGTTTAATATTTTGTACAACCTAATTCATGCCCCCTCTTATCTCACTTTTAGAGCTTAAAATTTTTTTGAAATGAACTGCCTACTAAAGTTCAAAAAGTATTGTGTTTAGCTCTTAACATCTAAAGATAAGAGTGGGATGCTAATTTCAAAATAGAATCAAAACCTTAAGTTCATGTGAAGCAGGAGGGCCATTTTCTACAAGAAGCCCCATGGATACGAGAGAGGCATTGATCACCTGTTTGAGAATAAGAGCCTCCAAGGATTACTCTAGGTTGATTGTTGGAGACTTTAAGTTTGTATTTTGATGTAGTCATTGTATTTTGGATTGTTCTTATGAAATTCTGAATGGATAATCTTTTGTATTTGTAACTATAGTTTGGACGATTGCGATTCTCTAATGAAGTTTTAAGATTTAAACGTTATAGTGGACTAGAGGATATTAAGGCTATCTTGTTATTTGAAGTACTTGTTATTGAATTGAGGATTGTAGTGAGTCCCAGTGAGAGATGGGCAGGCGGTCTGCCGAAACCTTTGGTTCGCCCTAGGGGGAGGTGGGATCGTCACAATTAGTATCATAGTTTAGGTTTCAGATCTCTGTAGTGTATCCTACGCTTAAATTTAGGATACCAGACCGTGGGACTAATTGCTGTTAAGTGAAATATTGAGCACTAGGGTTTCTTGTATTGTAGGAAAAGAAGAGAATTGTGTGGGATTGATTTGAAAAGTGATAGGTGAGTTTCATGAACAATGGTACTAGTCGATATCTATGGGAGTGAATTTGACTAGGGTAAATCATGAAATGCGAGGTGTTCTTTATGGTTTTAATCTCCATATGTACGTGTATGAGACTGGATGTAATTCTTGGATTGACTGTTTAAGTAAGACTTCTTATGAATTTTCTATGAGGAATAATGGGGATTGAGTTGATTAGCACCTGGAGATGGCCAGTCCTCATGTGAATTGACTTGGTTCCTATTTGACGCTTAAGTTAGCAAGTTGTACCTTCTCTTTGGGCTTGAATTTGGAGCTTGAGGCTTTGACTAGAAACCTGAATGCTAGTGATTTTTGGAGATGAGTGTGTTTTGTTTAGTGGCTTGCTTGTTAAAGATCTTGAACTTTGAATGAATGACACTTGATTTCAATTTACGTTATGGTTTGCTTAGCCTAAATTTTTTATGGCACGTAATGTGATTGAGAATGATTGATTGCATGATGGTGTGTGTAGATAAACAAGACGCTCTCGCAGCAGCTCAAATTGAGACTTTTAGTGATGCCCTTGAGAAAGTCCAAAGGGTCGAGACTACAAAATCCCAACTGAAAGCCTTTCAAGCAGGAAAGAAAGATACATCTAGTAGTAATTGTTTCGAGGCTTCTAGAGAGACTGTACCACCACCCAAAGTTGGAAAAGGAGCTGATGGAGTAAGACTACCACCTTCTTCTTCTTCTGCTCACAAGATGGAGCAACTAAAAGGAACTACATCACAAGGAACTCAAGCAGAAAGGGTCCAATTAAAGAAAACGTAGTTGGGAGGTCAAGTCACGGTTTCTCAACCAACTTGTGGATACTGTGGAAAGGAAAATCACATTGAAGATAACTGCTGGGTGAAAAGGCGGAAGTGTCTGCGGTGTGGAAGTGCCAACCATCAAGTTTGCAATTGCCCAAGGAAGCAACCGCGAGAGAGTAATATTCGACAAGGAAATGGAACTGTTTCTCAATGAATTACTAAAGGATGGAACTGACCGTAGGCGCTAGCTAGAGCATATGCCCTTTTTGGCCAGCAAACTTCAGGGTCGACTGAGGTAGTAGAAGATATAAATTTCGAGAAAAAAATTTCTTTAAGGGGGAGAGGATGTGAGGACCCAAAATTTCTTTAATTATTTTGCTTTTATTTTTTTGTGAGAACCCTAAAAAAAATGAATTGATTGCCCTATGAGATCATTAATTGCATTATTTTTCTTAAAATACTTTATTTTGTATGCATTGCATGGCATTAATCTGGAGTTGCATTTTATATGTTTCATATGGCCAAATTACATAAAACTTACATGGTATTAAATGGGAAGTATTTTTAATAGAAGGATTAGAGGCTAAATGTATAGATTTTTATCCAATTCATGGCTAAAATTGAGCCACTTATCAACCATCCACAAAAGATCTTGACTTAAGCCTTCTTATTTAATCTCTTGTCTTCAAAAATTTGAACCGAAAATTCCCTCCTCTTCTTCCTCTCTTGGCCAGCGACAAGAACAAGAAAATCACCAAAACCCTAAGCCTTGAATCTTGAAAATTTAGTAGGAAAAACTTATCCAAGAGAGAAACCTAGGTTAGATTATCATTTGATTATCAAGCTTGGTTGGAAAGTTGGAGCTTTTGGGGTGGATTTTTCTCTCATCTCTCAAGGTGCTTAACTACTTAACTATGCTTTAGTGATCTTTAATTCAAAGAAGATTCATGTTAGAAGAGTTTTAAAATGATTGAGGTGCTTTGGGAGGAAAAACTGTGGAAGAATTTCTTGTGGTTGGAAACTTGAATATGGGTTTTTGTTTATAACCATCAAGTGTTTGATTAAATGCCTAAGGACTTATGATGCTTTACTGATGGTTTTTTTTTTTTGATGTTTTGGCATGTTAATTACCCTTCTAAAAGTAAAAATAACCCTTGACAGGTTATAGAAATCATGTAGGAGATGGAACTTTGATGGTGAAATCAGAAATGAATTTCAGTCAACTTCCACTACAAGAAAAAGGGTCATCAATGACAACATTTCCCAGTGACGAGAAAAAGTTGTCACAGAATAGGGTTCTTTATGCACAAACGAGAACCAACCAATCTGTGATAACTTGAATTTGTCGTCTCAAATATGTTCTCGCCAACAGGATTCAAGAGGGCAGGAATTATTTTAGAATAATTAGTGACGACATTTTGAATGTCATCACTATTACTCTCTACTTTTCTTTGACAGCTACACATGTCGTGAGTGAAGGTAGTGCATTTATTTACTAACAATGGCTTGTTGTCACTGTAGTTGTGGATGTCCTTAGTGATAAGTAGGTGTTGTCACTAAACTTTTAGCATTTTTAAAAGGGATAACTTTAGAAACCTTCCCTGAGGTTTTTGACAGTTTCACCTAGTGCTCTCAAACTTTTAAAAATCTCACTTGCATCCCTTACTTGAAACCCGTTTCAAAATATAATGTTAAAAAACTAATTTTAGGTGAGAGAATATAATTTAATTCTAGGTTTGCCCTTTTCTTACCATTTCTTAATTACTATAATACATCAAACTTATCTCTTAATATATAATAATTTGTAACCATGATAGTACCTTCTGCACTGATTTAAAAACAGTATAAACGAATTTATATATCTTTTTAGTTTTCAAGCCATCAATTTGGACAAAAAGTAGAAATTTAAGAAATATATAAATGATTTGTAAAACTTCTTAAGTTAACTCAAACACTTTGCAATAAAGAAAATATTATCTTTGAAACTTATAGAATTCAAATATTAATATTTGCTATATAAAAATGCACTATATGTTTTCCAATAAATATAAACTTTCATTTATTTTGTTATTATATACTTGAGCAATAAAAAGTAAGACAACAAATGGAAATTTTGGAATGAGATTACATTTAATTTCCCAGAATATATTTTTTAATATTATATTTCAAAATGGGTTATAAATAATACCAAAAACATAAAGTAAGGAAGGCAAGTGACATTTTTTAAAGTTCAATGTGCCAAATCAAAATGTCAGAAACCTCGGGAGTGGTTTTTGAAATTATCCCTTTTTAAAATGATATTGGTTTGGTTATGATTAAAGGTGGCAATTGCTGCAAGATCCCAATGGACTATCTAAACCCAAAGCGACTTTGAGTGACATGGGTTTAAGAAATTGTACTTGGGTCTTAAATGGAATTGGTGCTAAAAATACCCAACAATAAATGGGAGTACTTGGGTATTATTTGAGATCCTATTGGGACCCAAAATAATAATTAACAATGTTTCATTTTTTAGTTGCCTTTTTTTTTAAAAATTTTTTTGCATTGCCATTATATCATGTATGCTGAGAGCAATAATCTACTTTAACTAAATGAAGGAGTTGCATTGTTTAATGTATTCGTACTATCATCAAAATTTTTATTATTATGCAAACTGAAATACAACTATTAGTACTAGTATTTTTTTGTATTTATAGAATTTATTTTTTTTCCTCAACCAAATTTTAGCAACATTGAAAATTAAATATAAAAGATATATACATAGACAACAAATAAAAGAAAATTTTGATTAAAAAGAATTCGAGAAAATATAATTTTGCAATAAGACCAAAAGAAATTTAATAAATTAACGATATTAAAAGTTGTATAAAAATAACAAAAGAATAAAAAAAAGAAAAAAGAAAGATAGAGATAAATAGAGTTGGGTACTGGGTAGGATCAATCTAAACACATCCCAAAATGATCCCAGACAAATTAGTCCCAGAATACGTATGGGTAAAGTTAGATCCTATCCCATATTATTTAATTCCATTACAAACTCAAGCAGATCCTGCCCGTCCCATGCATGTTGCCATCTCTAGTTCTGATGAAACAATTTGACTATCATATAGTTTTAGGACTCCTAAATTACTTGTTAAAATTTAGCAATTTAAAGTGTAACAGCCCCACCTCTCCCAAGGGCGAACCCAAGGGTATCAGCGGACTGTCTGCCCAACTCTCGCCAGGACTCACTACAAACCCTCAAGCATATTATAGATTTCAAATAATCACACTTCAAGATCTCTAAAATAATAATACATGCATCCGCTCTTAAAACCTTAATTGAGGTCCAACAATAAATGATAGTTAACTTACAAAGGTAAATCTTCAATAAATTCTAATAAAACTCTTATAACATCAACTTCAAGTACAATAAATCTTTAACGTCGAAATTTAATATTCAGCTTATACAAAATCATGGAAATCCTACCCAAGTAACTAAATCCTCGATCTACGTTTTCCACTTCAAGACCTGTTAAGGAAAACAAACTGGGGTGAGCTAACTCTCAGTGAGGCCAAGGAGAAAACATGCAAGCACGTAATCAAGTAAGTAGGAAAGCCAATAAATTCAGATATAAAAGCAGGTAAATCAATCATGCACTTGTACAATTGCAATTTTCACCAGGAGATTGTATTCTCAAGGAATCACTACTCAAAGGCTCATGTTAGACAAAAGTCTCGGAGCTGGGTTCGGAGACCCTCTTCGAGCCTCTCTATCTACAGTGAATTTGTGCAAGTACAGTGACCAATTCATACAGGAAAAATACAAAGTACGGGTAAGGATACAGGGCTCTCAGGAGCCAATTTCCACAGTTAAGCAGTTGAGTCCATTCCATCCCCAAACGTTGACCCTCCGTCAACTTAACACAGATAAAGTCCGTAGAAACTCCACTTATTACTACCTCCGTCCAACAGTTCACCCTCTCGGGCCCGAAACCAAACAGGTAAATTTAAAAGGTAAAGCTACGTCGAGCAATACCGAGCAAGACCTCTCCAATAGGTCAAGCTCAAAGAACAGTACCTAAGGTTCACCAAGCTTCCCGACCAAGCCCTTGCCGGCTCGGGTCCCAAGGATCCCCAATAGGTTTTGGGCGTCCCCATTTAACACTTTTTAAGTCGATGGATTATTCCAATCGACATTCATTTCCAGTCAAGTCAAGTAACAGTCCAATCAAGTCAAGTAACGGTCAAGTACATACAAGTCAAGTAAAACAGAACGAGCGCGATAAAGTACACTCTCGCCTCAACAGTTTATATTCAAATAAACAAGTCAAGTAATACAACAAGTCATGCACTTGACACTCACCGAAGTCACGAGTCTAAGGCAAAAGCACGCAAGATCAATTGAGGTTTTCCGGGATCTTCCCGATCACCTGAGACAAATAGGAGTATTTTCATTCAAAACTCTTGAATAATATTCGATAAATGTCTTTAAAAATGTCTCAATGAGACTCAAGTCAAGTTCAAGATTTCTTAATTTGAAAATCAAGTAAGACACTAAGTTGGTACGAAAATCAAGAAAAAGGGGTCGACCATTTCCATATCAAAGTTTCCAAGTTTATGCCCTATAATACTTAAAAGAGAGTGGAAATAGGTTTTCCTAGTTCACCGACCAAATTTATCTCATAAGAAAGTAAATTCGATAATTTCCTAATTTGAGCTGAAATCTTTGAAAAATCATAACTCAAGTTGTACAAGTCGGAATTCTGCTCATTTGGTACCGTTGGAAACCTCTTTGAAAGCTTTAAAACTTTTCAGAAGACATCAAATTAAAATTATGGACGAAATTAACCCATATTTTCGTTAAACATTCTGCTACAGTAAAGGAACAGTGCTCGTCAGGCTGGTCATCCAGTGCTCTTTGAAAATTCACCAAAACTTACAGAAAATTAATTAACCTCTAAAATTCATACACAATATAGTACTACATAAGGAGTTTCAACAGCCACTGACAGAACTCAATTCCGATATCCGAGCATGAAATGACAACAGTGCAAACAGAGGCCACTCGGAATTCTGCAGTTCTGGGATTTCGAAAATACAGGGCAGCTTTCAAGTTGATATTTGAGTGACGAATTCAAGCCCAAAAATCACCAAATTTGGTACACTAATACTTACATATATAGGCTAGGTTCATACCAAAATTTAACTAAGGATTCCCTCGGGAAGATGGTTTTCTAATTGCCCAAAGTGGACTTAACAACCTTGATTCATTCCTGCAGATTTCTCTTCCTTTCTTCCCATTACTTTTAACACATCTAAATCACCACCAATTGACCCCATTTTCGAACCTAAACTAGTATTAACCTTCCTAAGCCTAATGATGATCAAAAATGGTACAAGTTTAGCTCAAAATTTAGCATTAAAAATAGCCTCAAAAATCGGACAGCATGCCCTCTTGATTTTCCAGTTTTCCCTTATTTCATTTAACCATCAACTTTGCTTAATTCTTGAAGGAGTTTGTATGGGCAATTTAACAGCTTAACCACCAACATTTAAACATCAAATTCAGCCCTTAATCTAGCCAAAAATCCAGCCACGAAATTAAGCCAAAAATCAGAAAATTTTACCCCCAAAATTTTCTCCTTCAAGCCGGTTCTTCCTTGAAGTTTTCTTCCAACTTTTAGCAACCAAAATCAAACACAATGCTCATATATAACACCACTTAACCAACTCATGAACAAATACACATATATAGTGGGAATTCCAAGAGCCCACAAATTCTCCATAATCATCAAATTACACCATAATAAGCTTAGCACTTGAAGTAACATAGTCTTCATCCATTCAAGGTTCTAAGAACCTATCAACCACCCAAATCCTAATTTTCATGCTTGGAATTTGAAGAAAATGGACAAGGGTGAAGTTGGTAGAATGTTACCTCTTCATAGGTTAGCAAAATACCAAGAAAATGCAAGCTTGAGCCCACAAAATCCTCTTCCTCAAGCTCCTTGTTGAACTCCCAAGCTTATGCCCAACTTAATGCAAGATTTGTTGAGGTTTTTAGTGAGGAAAATGGAGAAGATTTTGATGGAAGAACAAGAGAAAGAAGAAGAAGGGAAGTCGGGTGAGAGGGATAGAGAGGAGAGAGAAATTTTTGGCAATTTTGAAGGAATTAAATGGGACAAGTAAGACAAGACACAAACTTGTCTTTTAAATCCCCAAAAGTCAACCCTTGTGTAGTAATCCTTAATTAGCTATTTGGAGGGAAAATTAATTGCCTCATTTGTCTTGAGATTAAGGGGCAATTTCGAGTAGGAGGGGGAAAAAGAAAAGGAAAATTTTAAGGAAACTAGGAGGAATTAGTTGAAAGGAATAATGATTGGTTGAAATTCTAAGTTTAATAAAGTTAATCCAAATCTTAATCAAGGTCTCAAAATTCTAACTAATCACTCATTTTGATTCACTTCTAGTCACCAAATTACATTTCTAACCTACGAGTGATCATCCTTACGATTCTGAGCCACATCACTCACTGCCCGAATTTCTACCTCGAAAAACGTGTTTTCCTCATTTTCTGTCTATTTGATGCAAAAAGGGCAAATTTTAAAATAAGATGAATGGAATATTGAAAATCTACTTGAAATGTTAATATAGGACTTGAAATAAGTTTTTTTTTTTTGAGGCTGTTACATAAAGAGTTTTGTCACACTAACGAACTGCTAGCTGAATTAGAGTGATAAATTAATGGCAAAAGGACAAAATTTTGCATTTATATCCTAGTAATTAGTAATCATAAATCTATAAGATTTATAAATAAATTAATTTCTAAATAGCAGTTTATAGCTGAGGTAAAATTTCAGCACCTGTAAGACTTATATGAAGTTAACAAATTTTCCAGTCATATTGAAATTATTTAAAATGATCATACAAAAATAACGAAGAACCAATGAAATCTATACTTTAAATGCAATGATAAACAAAAAAAAATCACAAAAATTTTGTCAAAAAGGGGGGGAACCTAGTGAAGTCCAAATTCTGTTCAAATGCAAGATCAAAAGAAGTGGCACAAATTTTTTTTTGAAAGCCTCAAAGAGAAAAGGAAACAAAAAGAATCAAAACAGTAATTTGCCTAAGTGTCTACCAAAGCCTCTCACCCATCTCCTTCTCCTTCAGACCAGTACCTGTCTCCTTCACCTTTACTTTCATCCCTCCAAATACATCAGATCATCTCCGGCAATTGAAGACTAGCACTCAACCGTGGCTCTGCAGCATTCAAGACCAAATCTCTCTCCAGGTCTCTGCCAAAAGGTTAGCACTCTCCCTTTCCTATTTCTCCTATGCATATTGGTGTTGCCCAAAGCTTGGATTTTTATATTTTTGTAAAACGTTTACCAGCATTCTTGTCAAATCTGTGTTTATGGAGTACTGGCCTTCGTTTTATTTTGTACATGATTACTCTTTTCATCCCCCAAATTTCTTTGCCCTAATTTATAATTTTGGGGGAAATTTTGGCCCTAATTTAGAGGATTAAATTTATCGTCTGCCTCTTGGCCCGTTTGGGAACACATCGACTTGGCAATGATGGTTAGTAGTGGCTTGCATGTGTTGATGCATCTAATTCTTTTCTTCAGCCTTTTGTGAATGTAACAGACTAGTAGGATTTCGAACACCTTGTGGTGGTGAGTTTCTAAATGTTTTGCTGATGATGAGATCATTAAATGTGGGTCATCATTTTGAACATCTCCTGTGATTTGTTTTGCATTTTTTTTCCTTTTAAAAATTATGGAAAATAACTTATATGGAGTTAACCATATAAGTTCAAATGCTGGTTTGTGGTTTAACCAAAATGGAGTTGTCTCACGCCTAAAAAAATGCAAAGAATATTATTAAACTAAGAACAATGGGTTTGACTGTGGCAGCGAGTGAGTTTTGCCTCATTTGGCAGTAACTTTTAACGCTCTTCCATTTGTCGGGCAACTTGTTTCTTTCTCTCAACTTTGAGAAAACAAAAAAGTCAGTCAATAAGAAGGAATTTTTTTTTTTACAAGGCTCGAATAAAGTATAAGCTACTTTGTGCATGCTGCTCCAAGTTGATCTCAACCACCTTGATTACACTAGTTTAGGATTAAACAATTTAGAGCAAATTACTAATGGATGTGCCAACTAGATTCGCGGTGTCCCCATTGCTCTTCTTGATTCTTGAATTGTGATTAGTTGTAATAAACCTACTTTAGAACTTGAAAAATGTCAATCTCTGCCCCACAGAAATGTTTGATAGAGCAACTTTTATTTCCTAGCGGAGAGGACAAGTTAAAACTTAAAAGAGGTACACGGATGGCAAGAATTGTTTAATCTCCAACTTGTCACAAGCTTTTTTTTTCCCTCCTTCCTTAATGGGGAGCTAAGCAGACTTGTATCTTGAAAAGTTCAAATGCTGGTTTGTGGTTTAACCAAAATGGAGTTGTCTCACGTCTAAAAAAAATGCAAAGAATATTTTTAGAAGCAAAAACTGATTTGCATTGATAAGCATATAAAGTATATACAAGGAATGTATGTAGTTGTAGTTACTTCAATTTATATATACAAGGAATGTATGTAGTTGTAGTTACTTCAAACAGAACACTACGTACAGGAAGCTAAAATCAGTTAAAGCAAGTAAAAGTTAATTGGCATCTTTGTAGGGGTATGTAGAAATGTGTACTTGATCTGAATCTTAATTGTTTACTCAAAATGAAATTTATTGAGTTGGTTGGGTATGTATAATGAGGAGGCTGTTCATGAATTGATTCGCTTTTGTCATTCATTTTTCAGACTTGGGAGTTAGTGTTGTAGTAGCTGCTGGTTAGAATTGTAGCACTGGCTTAATTTACTTGAAGGAAATTTTTTGCATTCTTTGTAACGGCACATAATCTGCCTTGGATGCTGTATTGTTATTATGTTTACCTGACATGGTTTTTGGTAAAAATGTGATTTATTTTATTGGATTTCCATTGTTGTTATTTGGCAAATTCAATTTTCTATATAAAGTGTTCTGTGTTCATTTTAGTATTGTGGTCTTAATCTTTGTGTTAGGACAAAGGGCAGCAAAAATATGGATAGGAGCTGGATGTCAATTAAGAATTACCTAGACCCAACATATTTGAATGGAATCAATGAATTCATTATGTTTGCTTTTGGAGAGAAGGATCCTATGTGTAAGCTTCCATGTCCTTGTAAAGTACGCAATAACTTTGTAGACCAAGATATGGAAGTCATGGCTGCTCATTTATGTAGGGGAATTGTTGATAGTTATACTAGGTGGATATATCATAGGGAAAATTTTGAATCGGATGATGAGGAAAATGATAATATAGATGTAAATGAAGTACAGAGTGAGGCTGATGATATTGAAGAGCTATTAAATGACATTGGAGCTGCCAACTTTGGTGAGAATTGGAGATATTCAGGAGAACCTAATGGGGGTGGCAATGGTGAGCAAGAAGGTGAAGCGAGTAGGTTTCTCAAATTATTATTTGAAGCTGAAAAAAGTCTATATCCAGGTTGTGAAAAATATTCAAAACTCTCTTTTATTGTCCATCTACTCCACCTCAAAACAATGAATCGGTGGACCTGTAAATCCATTGATATGCTGTTGAAATTCTTAAACAATGCATTTCCCATGGCATCAATTCCTAGTTCATATTATGAGGCAAAAGGTTTCATTCGTGAGTTAGGGCTCAACTGTATAAAAATTCATGCTTGTGAAAATGATTGTGCCCTTTATTGGAAAGAAAATGAAGGCTTAGATCATTGTCCGGATGTTGAATGCAAAGCACCTCACTATAAATCTACAAACTCTAGAGTACCTAGAAAGGTATTGCGCTATTTTCCATTGAAACCGAGGTTGCAAAGACTCTTTGTAAACAAAGAGATTGCTCATGATATGAGGTGGCATAAGGAGAGATGTGTAGACAATAATAACATAATGCGTCACCCTGCTGATTCATTAGCTTGGAAAGAGTTTGATAAACAGCATACAGCATTTGCTAATGATCCTCGAAATATAAGGTTAGGTCTTGCAAGTGATGGGTTTAACCCATTTGGAAACATGTCCGATTCATATAGTATATGGCCTGTAATCCTTGTTCCTTACAATCTGCCACCATGGAAGTGCATGAAAGATCCCTTTTTCATGTTATCAATGATTATTCCTGGTCCTACAGCCCCGAGAAATGATATCGATGTATACATCAGACCACTAATTGATGAGTTGAAAGAGTTAATCTACCTTGGTGTGGAGACATATGATGCCTTCACAGGAGAGAAATTCATGCTACATGCTACACTTCTATGGACAATTAGTGATTTCCAGCATATGGCTATTTGTCTGGCTAGAGTACGAAAGGATACAAAACCTGTACTATTTGTTTAGATGAGACTGATAGCTTTTATTTAAACAATGGCCATAAATGTTGTTATATGGGACATCGCCGGTATTTGCCCATTGATCATAAATGGTGGCGTGAAAGGAAGCCGTTTAATGGAGAAAGAGAACTTAGACAGCCTCCTACGACTTTATCCAGTGAACAAATCCTACAACAACTTTTTGATATTGACCAACCTAAATTTGGCAAGGCTCCTAATTTGCTACAGCAGAAGAAAAGAAAACGAATGCATAGCAATTCCAATTGGATGAAGACGAGCATATTTTTTGAACTTCCATATTGGAGTACCAATAAAATCAGACATAACTTGGATATAATGCATATTGTGAAGAATGTGTGTGAAGCTCTTATTGGTACATCACTGAGTATCCCTTCAAAAACTAAGGATACTTGGCAGGCTTGAGAGGATTTGAAAGAAATGGGATTGAGGGAAGAATTGCATCTACAACTTGGAAGGGGTACATCCTTATACCGCCTACATGCTACACTTTATCTCGTGTAGAGAAAAAGAATTTTTGCCAATTTGTGAGTTCAATCAAGTTCCCGGATGGCTTTGCCTCAAATATATCCCGATGTGTTAAGACAAAAGAATGTCAACTGTTAGGGATTAAGAGTCATGACTATCATGTGTTCTTGCAACGTCTTCCTCCACTGGCAATTAGAGGAATGTTGTCGAAAGATGTATCTCAACTTTTGACCGAGATCAGCAATTTTTTAAAAAAAATTTGTTCTAGAACTCTCTATGTAGATGAGCAGAAATGCAGGTGAAAAACATTTCTCTTATATTGTGCAAACTTGAAAAATTATTCCCTCCAAATTTTTTTTATGTAATGGGCCATTTAATGGCCCATTTTCCAGCTGAAGCCAAGATTGCTGGACTAGTGCAATACCGATGGATGTTTCCATTTGAGAGGTATTGCACGTTGTGTTTGTTTTTTTTTTTTTTGCATTATTAATTTCATCTACCTTAGATCTATTAATTGTTAACAACCTAGATTGGATTTTTTGTTCAGGAAAATGGGTCAATATAAGGGCTATGTGCATAATAGAGCTAGACCAGAAGGCTGTATTGCAGAGCGATACTTAGATGATGAATGTCTAACATTCATTTCTAGGTATTTGCACAATGTTCCAAGCAGATTTAATCAAAAAGAACGAAATACGAATAGGCTTGAAGCTACCCGATATTTTCTAGCATGGCTTGACCATTTGGAGCAGCAACATATGGTTGTCTTAGTGAGTCTGAATTGCTAAAAATACACCTGTTTGTCCTAAAAAATTGTGAAGAGATGGATGAGTATATGAGGTAATAGCATAGTTTAATCCTAAATCTCTTATGAGTTTTATAATTAATGTGTCACAACTCATAACTAATGTATTGTCATAATATATTCATAACTAGTGCTATTGTCGTATAGGGAGTATAAAGAATATTTTGAAAATCAGAATATGTCAAATATACAGCAAAGGCAAGACTTAGAGTTTCCGAAATGGTTTGAAGAACATGTAAGTATACAATATATGTCCTGGAAACTTTTCAATTTCATTCAATTCTTAGTTTTGCATATTTTAACATGTATTGTTTGGTTGACATAGGTCACCTATATGTATGCTCATGAGAGATGTAGTAACGAGTTATTCTCATTGGCTAAGGGACCTGATTTTCGAGTGACTACATTTTCTGGATGTAATGTTAATGGGTTTAGGTATCATACCAGAACCCGAGAAAGAGAACGAAAGACGCAGAATGGTAGCATGATGGTTAAGGGGAAGCACGGTGGTAAAGAAATAAACTTTTATGGTGTGATCACTGAAATAGTGGAGGTGGAATACTCATTCACTCTAAATCGAGTAATTATGTTTAAATGTGATTGGTGGGACTTGAGAAATAGTTCCGGAATCAAAGTAGACAAATAGTGTAACATCACTAGCATCAACATGACAAAAAAATGGTATGCAGACTAGCCATTTGTACTAGCTTCTCAAGCTGAGCAAGTTTTCTATGTTAAAGACTTGAAACTTGGAGGTGACTGGCATGTTGTAGAGATGGTCAGCCCCCGTTCATGCTATGATGTTCTTGAGAAGCATGAAGATGATTATCAAGATAGTGAAGAGGCTTACCAAGAAGATTATCATGAAGATCTAGTCGGTGTACAAGAATAGCTGGAATTGACCAATTTGACAAGAGGAGACATGAATGTTGAAGAAAGGATTGGAGTCGATGTCGTGTGTTTGGAGAAAACAGAAAGAAATGCAAAGCGGATAGAGGACACATTTATTAATGATGATGATGAAATTGAGCAATCTTTGTGTAGTGAGGATGAAAATGAACAATTTGTAGACAATAATGATTATGAATCTGATTAGACTACCATTTCATTTACTGTTTTTTTCATACTGTGTATCTTATTGTTTTTTTTGAACAATTTTCTGGAATATTTTGTGTGCATTTTGTAATGTACCACGCATATCTTAAATCTGTAGTTTGGTGTGCATTTTAAGAGCTTGAATAATTTACTTTTGCCATAATATAAATCCTGTGTTGCATGGAGATGCATATTGTTTGATTATGTAGGTTCATGGCTGGGCCAGGTAAAAAAGGAAAAAATCCGATACGACCAAGTCGAGGTAGAGGTGATAAAGGTGGCACAATGCAAGATGAAGATGTTCTAAGTGGCCAGGTAATGAAATTTTAGCATTCAACTGTACTTTTGCTTTGTAAAATGCTGATATTAGGTGAACCTCCTCTTATGTTAAAATAGCAAGGTGATAATCAAAACAAGAGTGTAACTGGCAATGCAAGCAATTGCAATGATTCAATCTTACAAAAAAGGTCTTCTCGACTACGTCTATTCGATGAACTTGAGGTCAGTACTTTTATTTTAAATTTGTCACTCGTTTAAACAGATTTTTTGATAAATTACAATCGCTACTGATTAATGGGCTATATAACTTGCTGGATTATAGGATCTTGGAGCATGTAATGGTAGAGAAAATAGAGCGGGATGTTTTGCCACCCAGGCTGATGGTACACAAACTACTACAATATCTTCAAGGAATAGGACAATTTCACCCATTTTTGATGGAATGCAAGCTGATGGGACCCCGAATTCCCAGAATGTTGGCTCCAACCAATCCATTGCTTATGGTAGTAGTGAAACAGCAACTAGCAGCGACTCGGATAGGAATGGAAATGGTACATCAGGATGTTAAACAGTACTTTTTTGATTAACTACATATTTTAAGTTATTCTAGATTGTGGCTTTATGGACTTGTTGACCTTTTCACTGTAGACCAAGTGACTTTAAAGAGGAAAAGAGGATTTACACGTAATATTGCATTGGCAAGTGCAAAAAGGCTGGGAAAAATGTGCATGTTAATGTGTCGGAAATGAGTGGAAGATTAGTTGGAGATGGTGCTCAAAGCTTCATTTCAGAGGCTAGTTGTGTTATTCGAAAATATGGAAAATGGAAAGCAGCCAAATGGGCCCAAAATTCTGAAACTGAAAGAGAACAAATGCTGAAACTAACAAATGAAAGTCGTCATGCAACTTGTCTATTTGTCTGTCTTAATTCTTTCTTGTTTAAACTGTTCATGTGTGCTTTTTGCTAGTTGTGACATAAAATCCAAATCCTCTCCAGAATAGTTTCACATTTGATGAAGGAGATCATGTCAAGCCAGCTTTGATTAAGCAGTTAAATTCACAGTACTGGAGTCATCGCTATAATTTTCACATGCTGTTCAAGAGATTCAGCTCAAAGGAGGAAGCTCTTTCTAATCGTCCAGAATACATTGCAGAATCTGATTGGATTTACTTATGTGGCTATTTTTGCAGTCCAGAATTTAAGGTATATACTACCACATATTTGATCATTCACCATATTTCATTTTTTTTTAGGTGTTCTAATCAATGTTCGAATTCACAAATGCAACTGATAAGCGAACGGAATAAGATAAACAGGTCGAAGCAAAAAACTGCTCATACTGCTAGAACAAAATCTTTTCTACGTCATAAAGCTGAACGGATAATTACATATGCTGAGCTTGTCCTTTACATCATGACTATCAAGTTCATTAACTGTGCATATGCTAACAGGAAGCAAAGGAGGGAAGGTCAATTGAACCAATTGAGCTATATGATATGACACATTTTAGTCGGAAGAAAAATGCAATGGTTGATGAGACATCAGCTCAAAACTCAGTAAGAATAATACTTTCAAGTTACATATCATACTTTTACATCTGCAATACACATATGAACTTCAAAAATCTGTTCTTGTAGAGCAAGATGAAGGAGCTACGGTTGGAATCTGAAGGTTGTGGTGCGGCCAAGACTAAAGAGGACATGTGTGTTGAAGTAACAGGGCGTGTAACTGGATATGTTCGTGGTCAAGATATTTCCAAAGCAAGCTTGATTGCACAAAAATTGGTAGACATAGAAGCATTCAAGAAAAGAGCTGAGCAAGCTGAAAAATGCTCAGTTGAGTTGGAAATTCAAGTCCAAAGTCAACAAGAACTTATGCAAAGTTTGGAGAACTGACAAGCTAAAATGCAGAACCAGTAAGTTGAAAATGCAAGACCTCCTTAAAGCTTTAAGAGCTGAGTTGGAGTCAAGGAAGTAGGGCAACAAAAGTGTATCTGGCATCTGGCAATGATAATTGGTAAGCTATCTTTATCATACATAAGTTTCATTAGACTCACATTTTTCTTTTCTAGAATTTGGTTTCTTAGCTGTTTGCTGTGCCTCATGGCTGTATAAATTATGATTATGCTAATACATGGCATGGATTAATCTGGAAGTAAGTATTTTGGGTAATATAGGCTGCTACAGGTTTGCACACTTTTATATATCTTATCTCATTTGTATCATGGTACGTTGACCTTGAAATAGTTTGTTATTTGGCATATGGCTAGTGGATGAAAGCCTTTAAATGTGGTGATGCCTAAACATATGACTAGGCTATATGTCCAAATTTTTCTTCGTTCAGGCTATATGACCAGAATTTCCTTTTTTACAATTTTTCTGTAAATTTTCCAGCATTGAATACTTTTTTAGTTGTTCATAGTTCAGAAGCAATCTTTTGAATTATGGGAAGAAAAAAGAATTATTAGTATCTTATTGGGCTTTCTTGGAGTTAATTGTCTACTCATGTAAAATATTAGTAGTGGTAATCAATTGCATGGTGAAATTCTGCTTGTCCGTATGTTCAACTTTGTCTACCTAGGATGTTGTCCTTCGATTTAAGGCCTGTGTTTTTAGATTTTGATGTAGGATTCTTTGAAACCTCTAGTTAATTTGAAGCAGATTAGTTTTCAGATTTGTTGTAAGCAACTTGGCTGGATGCCTTTTATTGAGAGTTAGTAAAACATAGTTTCTGACAATACTATGTTGTTTTGATATCTTTTGACAATGAATTTTGTATTTTGGTTGGTTCATGTGACCACACATTTTCAACTTGAAACAGTATTCCATTTTGCTCAAAATCTCAGCATCAATGTTGTACCTAAACCATAACTATGATTAGGAATTAGTGGAATTGAGGAACTCCATTTGCAGCCTTTTGACATTTTAGTCAGTCATAGTTGTATAAAGGCTGATGCTGGTCAACTCTAGTCGAAGTTCACATCTTTATGTTGCTATGTCTTGTGCGCTCTTTGAGTTTTATGTGCATACTTAACCCTGGAAAATCCGGAGTGATGAATATGACTGTTCCCAAATGAAATGGCTATGGTTTTCTTGATCTTTTTGCGTCCTCTTTTACATTTTAGCATCGATTAGTGTACTAACTCATTCTGAAAGAGCATCCCTTGATCTTTGTTCACGGATTAATTCGATTATTGCTGTAAAAATGAATTCTTGTCTCTCTCCAATGCATGTGTAACTTGGGATTCATATGTATATCAGGCAGCATAAGCCGGTCTTCACCTATCCATACCTAAACAATTTTTAAACTAATTTCCAGCGGAGAAAGCATGAAGTTTTCCTATTTATAGTTCATTTTCATAGTTCCAATTAAGTCTCCATGAATATGGGAATTGCTAGCAAGTAATGAAGGTGATGCGGCTCCCTTTTTGTTTTGGGTGTATTTTGTGGTATTCC
Source organism: Gardenia jasminoides (assembly GCA_013103745.1). Lineage (NCBI taxonomy): Eukaryota > Viridiplantae > Streptophyta > Magnoliopsida > Gentianales > Rubiaceae > Gardenia > Gardenia jasminoides. The sequence continues at coordinate 23,392,190 of CM023102.1, read as the reverse complement.
TCTGAAGTGGAGAATAATTTCTTTCGGGCAAACAACCAATTGGGCCTTCAAACTTCTAGGTTTGTACAGTTGTAGCCCTCTTAACTATGAAGTGTACTTTATTTCTGCTCCTTGAACTTTTAAAGGCAAAAACTTACAACCCTTCTGTCCATTGACTTGTTAAGACTCAAGGCTAACAGGGACGGTAACAAAACTATAGTTTCAACAGCATTCTTTGGGTAGGTTTTGGTGTTTCATTCATCTCCATAATTACTACTTATGTTACTACTTTCTGCAATAGTACATGCTTGCTTTAATTTAATATAGTAATCCAATGATTATTTATGGTGATGATATTAGTTGGTTCCTCTTTACAATTACATATGATTGTAGAATTATCATGCGGTTGCATGGTGAAATTCTACTTGTCCATATGTTCCACTTCGTCTACCTAGCGTGTTGTCCTTCGATTTAAGGCCTGTGTTTTCAGATTTTGATGTAGAAGTCTTTGAAACCTCTAGTTAATTTGAAGCTGATTAGTTTTCAGATTTGTTGTAATCACCTTGGCTAGATGCCTTTTATTGAGAGTTAGTAAAACATAGTTTCTGCCAATGCTATGTTGTTTTGATATCTTTTTGCAATGAATTTTCATTTTATGATTTGGTGAAGCTATTTGCTTAGCAAATTGACTGATGTTGATTTATTATGTATTTTAGTTGGTTCATGTGACCAAATATAGTTTCAACAGCATTCTTTGGGTAGGCTTTGGTGTGTTGCTCATCTCCGTAATTACTACTTATGTTGCTACTTTAATGCAGAAAATGGATGATCCTTCAAACTTATTGGAAGATGCTTGATTATTAGTGAAATTTCCAGCATTAGAGTCTATGCCTTCGATCGATCGGCAGTGAAGATGAAGCTGTGTTTTGCTCATGCACATCACTTATGATTTCGTTAGTTGTTTAAGTCAAATGGTTTTTGCAAAATGTACTTATTTTGGATCTGATGTTTGGGACACCGAGGCCCCTTATCAAAACATTTGTACGGTTATGACAACTTAAATATGAGGTTTGAAGCTTGTTTATGGTATATTGGCATGGAGCTTCTAATGCAGTTGCTACTTTTATTTGTTATTTTTTAACTTTTATTATTCCTATTCAGTTTATGATAAGTACCTTCGGCTAGCAACCCCAAAAACCAAAAAAAAAAAAACTAGGGATCTTCATTGACAACTTAAGTTGTCATAGAAGAGCCACCTATTTAATAACACTGACAACAGAATATTGTCACTAAACTCAAAACTATTTACAGACAAAAATTGTCGTCAGTAACTAGACAACATGAGGGACAACCATCTGCTATTTTTGGTGATGACCTGTATCCGGATATCTCTGACAACATCATTAAGTCGTGAATAAAATGAGGTCCAAATAGTCGTCACTAAATGTGACGTTTTACTGACGACAATTAGTGCCATCACTGTTCACTTTTTCCGACGGAGGTATACTGATGACTCTTTGACGACTGCAAAGTCATCAATAAATGTCTTTTCTGACGACTTTTCATAATTTAGTCACGAAAGTTGACTGTCACTAATGACCCTTTTTCTTGTAGTGTTCCCTAACTTGCTAGTAGTTATAGGAAATGAATTAGAACCTGAGCCTTATACCATTGGAAATATCAATGAATCTAGTTTTGAACGCCACTGATGGTAATCAATTTGATTTTTCTACACCGAGTTATAGCCTTTCTTCAGAGACTGTTCAACTACCCAGTTCTTGATCTGACAGGTTTTCTTGTGTTTCTAATTTTGCCAATTTCGACCATGATGATATATGATCTGGGGTTCAATGTCTTCATAAAAGTTGTAGATCTATATCCCAGCTTCGAAACGCCATAAAATTTGTCTCAATCTGGTAAACAGAGCTACAGTTATGATCAAAATACCTAAGGGTGGCAAATCTGTCACTTATTATTTTCCTCTTTACAATTGTTTCCTTCACCTCTCTTAATTCATTATGCACCCTTGTCGCGACACAACCTACTTAACTCGTGATCCTGCTATGTTTATGAGATCTTCCTTTTTGTTTTACACTTATGATTTGGATTGGATACCTTATGACTTTCATGTAGCAAATTTGTGATAAGTTGTCAAGTAAAGAAACTACTAGCATATGCATTTGGTCCTTTAAAGTTTAGGGTAACCAAACCTAAATGTTTTCATTTCACTTGCTATTAGATTTGGACAAAGGAAACAAAGGGGATTTGGGTGCGAACGCTTGAATTTACTTTGTTTAACTCGGTGAGTGATCCTTGCATGTTGTGTGAGTCGCATGTTTAAGTGGTTCAATACTCAATGTTACTTGTCATCTTGAGTATTAAATACTTGTTCTTAAGCGAGAGTGTACTTTATCGCACTCAACTTACTACTTTTATACTGCCCAACTGTTTATGTGTTAGGTGTGCATGACTGTACGCCACGTGTACCCTAACACATTAACTGAACAAGGCCTTTTCCCCTTCGTTGCCGGCCCATCCGAGCCAGAAGCGTACTCAGTCGGGTGGGATTGGTAACTTAGGGCACTGATTACACTGTACTCGAGTATTACCACTGGAAGTTATAAGGAGGAGAAGGAGTTGATTGACTGATGAGATGGACTACAACTGCTCCTAGTAGACATTGTATCCTTTAACTGAGTGTTTCCTTATTTTACATGTTTTGTTGGTTTTATACTCTCTAATTGATTATTATTGGATTGTCAACAGTTCAACTATTTTATTTACTTCACTGCTACTATATGAGATTTTATATTTGGAGATTACTCACCTGGCTTTTAGCTCATTCCTTCCCAATTTGTTTTTCCTTAGCAGGGTTTGAGAATGAGAGCCTCCAAGGATTGCTCTAGGTTGATTGTTGGAGAATTTAAGTTTGTATTTTGATGTAATCATTGTATTTTGGATTGTACTTATGAAATTCTGAACGGATAATCTTTTGTATTTGTAACTATAGTTTGGACGATTACGATTCTCTAATGAAGTTTTAAGATTTAAATGTTATAGTGGACTGGAGGATATTAAGGCTATCTTGTTATTTGAAGTACTTGCTCGCTATTGAATTGAGGATTGTAGTGAATCCCGGCGAGAGTTGGGCAAGAGATCCGCCGAACCCTTTGGTTCGCTTTAGGGGGAGGTGGGGTCGTCACATACCTCAATACCTTGTAACCGATGCTCTGATAACAACTAATACGATTTCTTGCCCATACAGAGTCAAAAAACCTAGCCACAAGCTCACGATCTATAAATAAGGTATCAAAGTTTGATTTGAAGATTTTGAAAGTGAACTTAGACAAAACAAGTATGATTTGAAAGGTTAGAATGATGCTACAATTAAGTGTTTTGCTTGATTGATAAGTTGATGATCACCTAGAATCGACTATACGATGCTGAATAGAGCTTTCACAGGCCAAGGAGAATGTTTCACACAAGAAATGAAATCTGGAAATTTTTTATTAAACTCACAACTTCTCTTACACAAGACATGACTTAGGCTATTTATAGCCTTACAAATTCCAACTATCACCAGGACAATTCAACTAAACCTATTGGCCTTAGGAAAGATTAATTGTTGGCCAGATTTCCTACTTAAACCAGGACAAACAATGGCTTCAACTAACGAACACACATGAAGCACAAACGAATTAACTAATTAGCTAAACATTTTAGACCAAGAACAAACCCTAGTTGGTCCGATTTATTTATTCTACAAAGCAAAATCAACAACAAAAAAAAATTCTTGCAAACAAACGACTTGAATTCCTAAGATGCTGGAAGCTTGAACAATCTCAACCATTTTAACTTCAATTTATAGCAAAGATCATGGCTTAAATTGATTGCACTTGAAACAACTTGAACTTTATATTTGCAACTTCCAACTTGAACTTGATTCAGATCGTACCAAGTTTGAACTAGACGAACCACTCTCATTCCTCATCACAAAAATTAAGAAAGCAACATCAAAAGCAAATATGAAAATCAATAAATGAAATCTAAGCCAAGAACACGAAGAATTTCATCCTGATTGATAACTAACTCCTAAAGGACTAACTTCTAATAAACCACTCGGCCTAAGTTATCTCGGCCACCAATAGTAACTCATAGATTCTCTAGAATCAACAACTAGAATGACAACTCTAATTATATTCTTATTATCAATAATCCAGGTATTGATGCAATTTCAAATTAATCTAATAATAGGTTTAAAAACTAAGAATCAGGTGAAGATGATAACAACCCATGACGCATGTAGTTATTTAATCAACACCACAATTCCTCCTAAGGGTTCACAAAAGGGGATAACTAGTTGTTAAACTTATTTGCCACTTAGAAATACTAATAAATGACGATTACAGATCATGAGTAATACTTTGGCATGAGTAATGCACATATAGAGAATAATTCGTGATTTACTCTACTTCATATGCATAAACACAAAATATATATCAAATAATTGCAGATAGTCAACTAAAAGTTGGAAAAATCAAACTAGTTTCACAATCCATAGAACTACCCCTTCTATTCTTGGTGTAAATAAACAAACTAGTTAGACATCAACATTGCAAGAGTAAGAGAGATATTCATAGTAGAAAACAAAACCCTAAACTATTCTACTCTAATTCTAGAAAACAAGAAGTTTGTAGGCAAAAGTTATTGCTCTCCTTCTCTCTTGATAGCTATTGTGAGGGTCTCAAAATTCTGTTTTACTAAAATTTAAATAAAAATGTTTAAATTATGTTTATTCACTAAAATATTGGTGAATTTATACTTTGAATTATTATTTTCCAATTTAGATGATTTTTCGAGAATTATTTGCCGGTGTTTGGTTTCGGCTAGTTTAAGCGTCAATTTTTGTTCCGAAACATGAATAGTAACTCTAAGATGAAACCGAGCATATGCAGAGATATTAAAGAGATATATTTTAGGTTGGACAGTGTTGGAATGAGAAAAACCAGTAAAAGTTAGAGTGTCGCGCGTTGACGCGACAAAAAGTGGTCGTTTGACCCCTTTTCCCTAATTTAAGGAGGACTACACTTTTTGTCCCCTTAAAAGCTTTGTTTCTTGCTTCTTTGCTCCCTCATTTTTTCAGCCACACTTGAGCTTAGAGAGAGAGAGAGGCAGCCGAACTTCGAGAGAGAGAAAAGAGAGATTTCCCAAGCTTTCTTCTTCTTCCTCATTTTTCTTGCACCCTGAGCACCATTTGAAGGCCTTGATCTTGGTTCATCTTCCTCCTTTGGCTGCCGTGAGAGAGAGAGAGAGAAAGAGAGAGGGTGGTCCGAGAGGGTGAGAAAGAAAGGAAAGGGGAAGAAAGTTTCTTTGGCTTGTCAACTTCTTGTTCTTGGGTTTTGAGGAAGAAATCAACTTCAAACATGTGGATCCTTGGCTAAGATTGGAGATTTTTGAAGTTGCTAAGCTTGAGAAGTCACCCTTGAGAAGAGCTCACAAGATCTTCCTTGATCTTGTTAGATCTAGATAGATCTTGAGGTAAAACACTTAAATCTCTTAGTATTATCATTATTAGTGTTAGATCTTTCAGATCTACGGATTACTTTGCTAGAAATGCTAGTGTTTGAAATATTTGAAATATTCTAGTTGGGCTCTTGAATTCCCAACCTAGGTAGTTGATTTGAGGTGACTTTTAGGTAGCGGACTTGAGGACTTAGCTGTGGTTGTGATTGTTGTTTTTGAGATGAGTTCATTGTATAGTTAGAATGTAGGAATGTTGTTGGAAATTTTGAAGAAAAAGTATGACGGTTGGCCAAACCTCACTTGGAATGTTCTGATGTTTGATATCGGAATTTTACGATGTGTTTTGGCGAGATTTTGCCTAAATAAATATGCATTATGTTCATTTACGAGTGTATGTTTAGATAGAGTTAAAATCTTGAACTTTAATGGTGAAATGTGAGTTTTCACTAATTTTTGGGTAAATATGCTATTTGGACAGATTTGAGGGTTTTGAAATGTTTTATCTATTTTTCATAAATTTTGAACATTGAGATTTGGTAAAAATTGTTCTAAACATGTATTAAAACCTCGATTTAAGTTAGTGTTGAGTTTAAACTAGAAGGGGTGATTTTAGAGGTGAAAGACCTCACTTTATGTCTTTGTTCTAAAAATTTAGAAGTCATGAGTATGGAGTACATCGAGAGAGTATTTTGTTTAAATGATGTATCGATTTGAAAATGGAATCTTTTATGATGATTTTCTAAAGTTAGAGGAATTTTCGGAAGAATTTTGATAAAATCAATGAATAAGTTATTTGAGTTTAGTTTCGCTATTTGTAGGGTGAAACTTATTTCTTCTTTTACTTGATTATAGGAAGTGGAGAAGAGTTTGAACCAGATCCTAACTTGGATTGTCAGTTGTGATTAATTGGTAAGTGTTCCAACTCCTTTTTCAAATGAAAAATCTTGATATTGTTTGCAAATGAATGATTTGTTGAAATGATTTGCTAGTATTTATAAGGAAGTGATTTACCGCTATTTCTAAGTAAAATGCTTTTACAAGTGAATTAATTTCTGAAGCGTTTGTGAGTGTTCCAATCTGTTTTAAATCAAATATTTTACTACTATTTGAAAATGACTTATGAAATAATTTACTTGACTCATATTTGCGAAGAAATGATTTACCACTATTTCCAAGTAAAATGCTTTTACAAGTGAAACAATTTATGAAAGATTTGTGAGTGTTCCTTGTATGTTATGTGAATTACATGCTTATGTGATTAATACTTGATGTTACTTGATCTCATAAGTGTTAAATACTTGTTCCTAGGCGAGTGTGTACTTTATCGCACTCGACCTAACTTTCATTGTACTGTTCAACTGTTTATTTTTCACTGTCTGTATATTATTTGTACATGACTGTAGGCCATGTGTACTTTAACACATTGGCTGAACAAGACCTTTCCCCCTTCGTTATCGGCCTATTCGAACTAGAAGCGGACTCGGTCGGGTAGGTTGGTAACTTAGGGCACTATACTGTGTACTTGAGTATTATCACTGGGTGTTATAAGGAGGAGTAGGGGGTTGATTGACCGACAAGACGGACTGCAACTGCTCCCGGAGGACACTGTATCCTTTCAATACTTGAACTAAATGTTTACTGAATTATTGTTTACTGCATGTTGCTTGTTAAATTAAGTGTTTATGGAACGATTGTTTAAGGATTTACTATTTCTTGTATTCTCTTAAATGAAAAGATTGTTAAATACTTTCAATATGAATGTGTGACCATGTTCTCGACTTACACGTTATTCTTTTAAAAACTCAAATGTTTTACAAAATGATATTTAATTCAAGTGTCCATGAATTTGATAAAACATGAATTTTCTTGTTTTCATTGGACATTCACTGAGCTTCTAGCTTACCTCAAAATATTTTATTTTTCCCCACAGGGCTCGAGACGAAGGAAAGCATGTGTGGTGATCTTTCTTAGTGTGATTGGCTGGATTATTTCTTGTACCATTTGTAATCATGGATTGTTGGACTTTTGGTGTATTTGGACTAAATGGAAATGTAAATTAGTGGAGTATCTGATGTAAATATTTGAGATTGACATTGTAATTGGTCTGAGGACTGTATCTATTGAAGTTCAAACTTTAATTTATTCGAGAATTGTAGTGAATCCCGACGAGAGTTGGGCAGGCTGCCCGCCGATACCCTGGGGTTCGCCCTAGGGAGAAGTGGGGTCGTCACAGCTATCACTCTAATAGCTCATGCTACATGTATTTATAGAGCCCTCACAATAGGATTATTAAGTTGGAGTTAAGTGGCCCGCTTAAAATTAGAGATCAAATGTCTAGACAATATTAGGTCCTGAGTTGAGTCGCAAAATAGGCGCCAACCATCATTTAATTTTTCAATTTGGCAGAAATCAGGTTCAAGTTTAAACTAGTTCTGAGTTTTGCCCTCCATCCTATCACTCATTAGCTACTGACTTCCTCAACTCAACGTTTCCCTTCTAATTGGACTCCTTTTGCATTATTTTCTCTCCAAGTGCTTTTCAACCTATCCAAACAATAAAACATATTTAAGTACCACTTTTAAAGATATAATCGTTATAAAATATAATAATAGAAGGACATAAAAATATATCAAATGCGGCACATCAAGAATCAGTGTTATAAAAGAGGAAGTGTAATAGGAATTTTCTCCACCTTTTTGTTCATGAATAGGGGAAGCTCCATGACTTGGATTAAGGAAGTGAATGATGAATGAGGGATGTCAGCGCTTCCATATATAATGCAAGTTCTAGACTACAGTTAAGAGGATCGGATTATTATCTAAAACCATGTGACAAAACAATTCAGAGTTGTTTAATTTGGATTAATATCATAACATATCATTGGTGGCTTCCATTTTTTGGTCTTAGACCTAGAAGATGAAGCCACTAGACAACTAAGGAAAGTGAAAATCCAACACGCACACACACCAAACATGTCTAATACAATTGTGTTTAGGGATTTTCATTTTCTCTACCTCATGTGGACATGTTGGGTCGTGAGAACTTTGGACTTAGCTAAATCATGTTTGATAATACTTTCTCTCTCATCAAAACAATGTGTGTTTAGATAAGTAATTATTTGAAATATTCACTGTAACAATTTTTTTCACGATATGATGTATGTGAAATTAGAAAGTAGATTGAAAAATGTGTCTGTGATGTAAGCAAATAATTTTATAAATAATACCAATTCAATCAATTGTTAAACTATACTTAACATATTTATTTTACTGTTTAGACTTGGAACTAGCTGGGCTGGTGAAGTCCATGGGGACAGTATGCATACATGCGTCGTACCCACACGAACGGAACTACGGGCATAGGCGGGGCAGCAACCCCCCCAAAAAGGATTTTTCACCAAAATGTTATTACTTTGCCTCTCCAAATATTTATCCGGGGTTATTTTTTGTCCTCTTCAGTTTTTCCTTGAATAATTTTCTAAATAACTTCTAATCTAGAGAAGATTAGTATAACATATCAATTAAGGAAATTATAAAATGAAGGAAAGATAGATTAAAAGAAATTTAATTGTAATTGCAATCTATTTATACTAAATCAACTTGAATTAAGCGTTGTAAGATGAAGTGAGCTCAATTAGCATGAATGCAAAAAATTTGAAGTGCATGAATGTAAGGAATCAAGGAGATAAACACAGCGGAAATTTAAAATTTTTGATTCCTTTAATAGATCGTCCTTTGATTAAATCCATGTAACATAGAGATAGTTCAAGAAGATTACCTCGATCCATGAAGACCTCCTTGAACTTGGTGGAGATTTGATGCAGAGGATGGCAAAGAGATCCATGTCGTACATGTGTCCGGCCTCTAATGGTGATCCACACGAACCTCCTTAGTTAGAACCTCCAAGGTCGAATTAGCTTAAGCTAGATTAGTGCTAGCTATTGCCAAGACAACCACACACAAGTCTATTGAGATAATTCCAATTTTTCACCATGAAAAATTCATCCCAAGATAAGAAATAAGAGATGCCATTTTTCCCTTATTTTCTTGGACGAATTTTTGGTATTTTTTTCTCTCAAGATTTTTTCTCAAAAATCTCACTAGACAAATTGTGTGATAATTCTATTGCTAGCAAAAGCTTAGTGAGTATTTATAGACAAATAAGTTGTCAAATCCTTATGGAAACCTGAAATCAGTTTCCGATAAGATTTAGCTTCCTAATTCTAATACAACTCTTGTATTTGGAAGACTAAAACTTATTTGCACCATAAGTCCCTCAAGTTTAATTTGTCTCACAAATCAAACTATAAGTTATAAAACTTATCTATCAAGTCCCACTTGAAATTCATTTAATCTAGTTAAGAAAGTTCTTAATGTGTGTGACCCATTAGGTTCTCATACGTTGGCAATAAGTATGAGCTATACATTCTTAATAAATAAGAACTAGATAAATTAAAACTCCTTTTAATTTATCACTGATTCCACTAATCAATCAACTCATACTTATAGATCAAGATTGGTATCTAGCAATACATCATGACCACCCAAGTAATGAGAAAAGTCAAGTGGATGACTTCACCTTTCAGTAAACGTTTATAATGTAACTAATATTCTTTTACCACACTTATCTCACATTAATCTTGGAATAAGTTGTGCCTATTCCATTGTGTTATTAATGCTCTTTTCTCTTGTACCAAAATATAACTCCAATGAAGAAGTTCTTAGAAACACTTTCTAAGACTTTCCCACTTAGCGCTAAGATTTCTGAGTTATACTTCTACAAGTGGCCAAACACGAGATAACTCCTCTTACATAAGAGGCGGTAAATCCTTATAGGTTATTCACCATCTTTCCATACTTCAAAGATACACCCATTTGCTAATGATGTGAGCATTCCCTTTTACAGGAGCAATCATATAACAAAGAAAGTATAACTATCCATATTCAAGATATCATGATAACCTTAAGTCTAAGAATCATTTACATAAACGTCACTTAGACATTAATCCTTTTGGCACTTAAAGGATGTCCCTATGTGGATCAATCTAGTGAACTTGATCATACCATCAAGCACCCATATACTTGCTTAGGTGTCTCACACACCATAGTAGATGAGGTCTACTACTTCTCATATAGAAGCGGCATAGTATTTGCTAGTCTAACCGTATTAACAATACCCTTTCTTGTTAATACTATGACTAGAGATATTTAAGAATAAACCTTATTTATAATCGAATGAACCTCACCATCATAACTCTTATGATTTCATCGATTAGGTTTATTCTAAGGGTTTTATCATACTTATATGAAAATATAAGCAATCAATATGATAAAGATGTCATTTATTATTACATAAATAGTCAAAGTATATAATAAACCCTAGAAGTTGATTGACTTTAGGGCATATTCACTAACAATCTCCCACTTGCACTAAAGCCAATCACTCACAAGTTAAAAAGACAAATGAGCAAACATGACTAACATGTTTTCTTTAAGATAAGATTTAGTGAACGGATCAACTATGTTGTAATCCATGGGTACTCCTTTTAATCTTCACTTTTAATTCCCACCAATGATTTCATCAAATCATGTGAAACTACCTTAACAAATATGTGGATCTATGATGAGACTTTGGTTCCTTTGTTAGGACAAATTCTATTATAGTCTCAACATAAGTTGAAGGACTTCTAATAGAATGAACCAATCCAAACTCAAATTTGAACTTGTAGATTCACATGTTTCCTTTTTCCACTTCTCAAGTAGCATTTGTTAAGGTTTTAATTGTAGAAATTTAGTTGTGTTTCACTTGAAACTCTTTCAACACATGATATTATGAATATACGCATAATTACTTGCAAATCATTTCTGTAGGAAAGTTTACAAGTACATTCTCAAACTTTCAATTTTAAACTCTTCATGGACCAAAGAAGACAATGAGTTTAGTACAATGAAAGGATTATTCTATATAATATAGATAAGACCCCTTCTTAGATTATTCCATGCTAAACATTTTAGCATCTTGTCTAAGTACTTAAAAACTTAAGCAATCATACCTATCAATATAGACCTTTACTCTAAAGGTAGATTGCCACTCCTTTATATCATGAAGGAAGTCTTGGATAGCTACACCTATAATTTTGGAATATAGGCATACCATTTCAATGTATCATATATTAATTACATATGATGCATGAAACCAACAATAGCTCCCACTAAATCAAATATAAGTACAAGGCCATTCATACATTTGATAAAATCAAACTCTTTGATTATTTCATCAAAATGGATGATACCACTTTTAGAGATTTGCTTTATTGGCACATTAGATGTAAAACCTTTAAATTGTGTCACATACACAATTATTTGTTGTTTCCATTTAAGAAAAATGGTTTTAGCATCTATTTGCCATACCATAACTTATAGTTAAAACAAGCAAGTAAATCTAAATGAATTTAAGCATATTGATTAGTGAGAAGGTTTCTTTAAAGATAATTGCTTATCTTTAAAAATGACCACTCTACCAACCAAACTCTATAAGTAACACTTTACCTTCCATATTAGTCTTTACTCTAGAGACTCTTTTGCAGCTAAAAGGTTTTTAAACCTTTAGGTGAATTGACTAAGGTCAATACCTTTCGTCAAATATGGAATCCATTTTAGATTCATGGGTCTCAACCATCTCTATAAATTATAAAAGTATTCATAAATCATTTAAAAATGCATGATCAAATATCATGATTTTCTATAAGAAATCTATATTTCTAAGATTTATGAAACCCTTATTTTAGGAGCTTTCGCTGCACCTCATCATCATGAAATGCAAGCCCCAATTCTATGCATTTTGTTCAACTTGCTTTTGTGATACTTGAAACTATTTCAAGTTTTAAGTTCCATCTTTCTCCCACTACTTTATCTAGAATAAATCATATATCTAGAAAATAGTAGTTTTAGAACTAAAACACTTTTATTCTTGAAGATGATAGAAATATAAAATTCTTGGAGAAAATAAAAAAATTCTAGCATATGTGCTAAGAAAATTTTAAACCAAATGAAATAAGAAGAACGGATTTGCTCTTCTTCTTTTTGGCCCTCCTTTTCGTTTCCTTTAATTCTCAAGAATACTTCACAAAAGGTTTTAATCGGATCTTAGCTCCACTTTATCCGATTATGGATGCTCACTTCATAAGTAGCACAATCCAAATTTTCACAAAATTTGGATTCCTTAACACTCCATATCTCATATGGTACACTTTGAACAAATATATTTTTGGAACAAGATTTAGTGTATAGAAGACAATTTTATGTAGGACAAAACCCCAAAACCATTTTGGTAAACTTGCATGGGACATCTCATCTCATGAGATATAATTCTTTATCTAGATTACACAACAATAATTGAGATAACTAGAAAAATTATTTTACTTGAGAATCACATTCTCCTTTAGTTAATTTTGAAACCCTTAGATTAGGTATTCTTCACCTTGATCAAATCATGGTGTTCCAATACTTTACCATGGCTCAAGTATTCTTTACCTTGATCATATTTAGGTGTCCTAGTACTTGACCAGATTGTTTCTCTACTTTATACTTAAACCTCTTAACTTCTCAAAATGTTGGATTAGTACCTTAAAGATACATATATCCATTTTGAGTTGTTATTAGCAAAAGTGATAAAATATGAGAAATAATCTCTAGTATGAATTGTTAATCTTCCACATACATCATAATGTATGGATCCTAACAATTCATTAAATCTTTTCATAAAAGATCAGATTAGCCTTTTATTAGTGAATAAGGCTCATATGTCTCAAATGATTCATAATCAAATGAGCCAAATCATCATGCGATTTGAAAAATATGTTTCTTATTCAAAAGACTAATTTCCAAATGTTAAAAATGGTTTCAAATTATCTAACATCATATTGAGAAATGGACTTTCTTTTATTTTAGAAAATAATAACATTTATTAAGTTCTAAAATAAGTCCATTAGTTAATCTCAATTATAATCTCAAAAATAAAACTTTCACAAAGTTGTATTTCAAAACCATGCATTGAAAGCTTGTACTATAAGGTTAGTTCTTTAAAACTCTTAACTTATCAACTCTTGATAAGTAATTCTTATTATCAACTCTTGATAAGTAATTCTTATTATCAACTCTTGATAAGTAATTACTTTTAGTCAACATTTGACTAATAGTGTATGACAAAACTTTGATTGATCTAAATTTCTTAATATAGTCAATCACTCTCTAATAAATTAATATTTAATTTGAGATATTTTTGTCATCTTGTAATAGAATTATTGCTCAAGTATTTCATACATCTTATACCTTGATTATTCATCATTCAACTCTTGAGATGTATAACCATGGTGAAAGAAATTGAAATCTTATCTAGTAAAGGAGATTTAGGAAGCATCTATGGCATACTATCATCATCTCCTCTTACCTGTTGTTAGCAATTTTTATTAATTCCATTACATCTTCCATAATTGGAAGTGCTAAGGTTTTAAATGATATAGCCAAATTTTCTTGAGAACTTTTCTCAATTTAACTTGCCAATCCAAGAAATTAAAAATACCAATTATATCGAGAATAATATGCAATTACTCATATATCGAGAATAATATGCAATTACTCATAATTTCTACAACGGATGGTAAAGATAAAAGAGAATTGCTATTTATGCAAAACAAAACCAAGTAAAAAATGACATAAAAATCAAATTTGGTTTTGCTCCCACTATTTTATTCAAATCTATAACCCTCTTATAAGATTCGAGAATTTCAAAAATTCCTAGTAGGCTAGAATCCCATTTAGTTGTTTTGATCTTGAGTATGCTCAACAAATCAAAATAATTTCAATAGGTAGGTACTTATTACCAATTATAACTTTTGTAACTTCTAGATAGTTGAGTTATCAACTCTTGATAAATCACATCATATGTGTCACCCAACCTTTGCCTCTAAAATTTTATGACCTTGAGTGTACTCAACAAGTCACAAATTTTAGTTAAGTCATACCCATTATTCCGAGATCTCATCTCATAGTTAAAACTTCTCATGGTAGAGCAACCTTGAGTGTACTCAACAAGTTAACTCGAACATAATTTCATTTTAACTATAACAATGGAAGGCAACTTAAGTTTAGACTTAATATTTGAGTAGAGGGATTTTAGACATGGTATTCCAAATTGGTCTCATCAAATATATACATATAGCATGCATATCCATTCATCAATATAAATAAATAAATAAACATACTATAATTAAACATGGATGATTATGGACTTTATTCCTACACTAGTTTCCTTGAGCCAAAAGGAAACTAGATGGTCAAACTAAGGGACGAGCGACATCTCCATGCCCTGTACGTCTTTTGTATGTCCACCATGGTGGAATTGGTACCATCTCCATCTTCTTTGTACATTACAAATGTAAATCTATTCTAAACATTTTAGATCCTCACCCTCTCCCTATCCCTAATATAGTACATTACATAATATTGGGAGAAACCTTGAGTTACATTCAAGGGGAGTGAGATGAGAAGAGAATTTACATTGAGAATATATAGAGAAGGCAGGACACGCAGGCCCTATTTCAAAAATATCAGAATCAAATCATACATACATTCAACCATTTACAATCACATTGGCCTTAGTCCATAATCATCCATCATGCATTCATAAAATACAATATTAAATGAAAGCATAAATATTTATTTAGTTCCAATCATGTATCATTATATGCACAAGCCTTTAATCTCAAAAGGCTTCAATTCAAGAGGTTTAAAAATTAATTGAATCAAATGCAATTTGAAAATTTCTAATTTCTGGAATTAAGTTTTAGCAACAGAAAAATGTCTTTAGCGACAAAATTTCTTCATAAGAAAACTGTCGCTAAAAATTTTAGCGACGCTATTGCAGACAGCATCTTTTTCCTTCATTTTTGAACACAAGAAGAATTTTTTGGCAATACTAATGATTTGGAAACTATATTTTATTCATAATAAAAGGTAGATTCAATTTCCAAATCATTTTAGAAACCAATATTAATTTGGAAACTTATATTACTTAGGAAATCCAATTTCTTAAGGAATATTAAGTAGTTTCCAAACTTCTTTCCAATTCCTTTTGTTTTAAATTATGGAAACCACATTCTAATCTCATTAAAATGATTTTCCATACTTTATAACCATGATAAGAAGCTTTTCACAATCGAATGACCATCCAAGTCAAAATTAAGAATTTCTAGTCTAACTAGAATCTCCTAATTCACTTATTTTTTGGAAATTTTCTTTTAAACCATTTTAGATCTCAAATGCTAACTTTAGATCACTTTCTTAATTTAATCTTATTAAATTAGAAAGTTTCTAAAGGTATTTGAACACCATCCAAATTTAATCTTATCAAAATGGAAAGTTTCCAAAGTTGGTTTACTTCTTAATTTTAGTCTCACTAAAATTGAGTAAGTTTCTAAAACTTAATTGAACAACTCCTTGTCCAATTTCGATTTCTAAAATTTCTAGAAAACACCTTAATTCTAATCATATTAGAATTATAGGAAATTTCCATACTAATTTAGAAACCCAAACGAAAAGGAAATCAATGACCAAATCCCATTTGTTATTTGGAAACTAACTTGTTTCTTGAATTTCCTTTTACGAGAAAATTTCCAGCAATAGTTAATAACCAAAAACCTTTCAAGTTCGTCACCATCTCATGGCTAGAACTTTGAAGCATGGAGGCTCATTAGAAAAATAAAATACGGCAAAACAACCGTCGTAAAATTGCATTGAATACTGCCATAGAACTGTGTTTCATGCCATTCATGCAATTTCCAGCGACGAGATTTTATTGCTGATTTCTTTCCAATTAAGCCTGACCCGATTAGTACCTTGATGCATTTAGAAGCTGCGTAATGATTCATTGAACATTAACTTGGAAAGTAATGCTCAACGCAAGTCAGTTTCTACTAGAAAAATTTTGCCATGTACTATAAACCGTATTAGATCTAATCATACGATCATGATCTATATACTTTGTATTTTTCTTACAAAACAAATTATGATCTCATCATGATTTAGCATAAACTGATGTTCTAATCAACATTACGCATGCAGTATATGCACAAGTACCATGCATGCAACACTTATAGATGGAATAATCGAGACGAATTGATTAATCAATGATAAAAGTTAGGCCACGGATTCTTAGATCCACATCATCATATGATGTGAACCTGTGAGGCCCCGATTTTTCCCAAGTTTTGAAAAATATTAAATAATGTTAATTATAGTAATTATTGTTTGCCAAAGTGTTTCTATGGTTTGTTTTACTTCTTAAAGTGTTTTGTTTTAACTATTTTGTTTTACAAGTCTAAAAACCCTAATTTGAATTTAAACCCTAGTTTGCTTTGAAAACCCTAAATTTTGACAAAACCCTAATTTGTTTGCACACTAAACCCTAAATGTACCAACCCTACTATATTTTCTCGAAACCCTAATTATATGTACAAATAAAACGTTTGTTATTTCAAGAATTTTCGGTGTGAACTTGCATGCTCACGGGAGTTGATTACGATTCCTAGGTGTTTAGTAGCCTAAGTAGGTGTAATTAAGCTTTGATAGGCTAGGTTAAATTGAGTACCTATGGACTAATTTGATAGGAAAAGAAATCATGTGGGCAAGAGTGAAATTAACCTAAGTTAGTGGGGTTAATTGAGCATGACACTTTTGACCAATTTTGACCAAGACCTAAATATCTAAATGTTGTCATCCTTTAGCTATTTCTAGAACAAGAAGGGCCGGCCAAGCAAGGAAAAAAAAGGGGAGGAAAAACCGTGAGCAAAGGGGAAGGAAGAAAGGAAAGAAAAGAGAGGAAAAAGAAAGGAAAGTCGGAGATTCAACCCATTGGCAACCGTCAATCTTTATCCTTGGAGTTGGGAGCTTGAGTTTCATCCTAAGTTCATCTTCTTGAAGGTATCAAAGCTGGCATTTTCTCTAAGTTGTTGGAATTTGATCTAAGTTGATGAAGTTGTTGGATTTTGTTGTTGTTTTAGCTTGCCTCATGATCATTCTTAGCTTCTAAGGTGATTCCATGGATTGGTTTTATTGTTTTGCTTGTCTTGAACTTTGACCAAGAGCTAGGGTTAGGGTTTCACTAGTTGCAATGCTTGATGTTGGGAATTGATGATTGGAAGTTGATTTTAGTTGCTAGGAACTGAATTGGGTGGTTGGAAATTGGTTGGTTTGGATGAACTCCAAGTTTTAATTTTGTTTAGATTTTCTGTCCGAATTTGGCTTGAATATTCGAATATTATGGAGGCTGAATTAGCCTTAGCTTAAAGCATGAAAGTTGTGGAAAATTGAGTGAGGATTCTACCTGTAAAATTTCAGATCAATCGGAGCACTGTATCCTAAGAAATGTCCAAAATACCCCTGATCCCCTGTTTCTAGCAGAAATGGTTTTTTGCTACTGTAATGGGTCATTTTGACCAGGAAGATGAATGTTTTTGCTTTTGATGTCTTCTTAATAATTGTAGCCCTGTATGTTAGCTTTCTAACGGCTTTGGAATTTCTGGATTCGGATTTGTGAGCGCCAAGTTATGAACGTTTGAATGTAGCCTGCCGGCAATTCTGACGGGGAAAATTTCTGAAACTGTTTCGACATTTTTCACCTAGAATGAGAAAATCTGGGCAGAAGTTGTCTTCATAAAAGTTGTAGCTTGTTCTCTTAGCTTCGAAACGGCACCTCGTGCCCCTCAATCCAACACTCGTACCATGAGTTATGATCAAAATGGCAAAAGGACTCGAAGGTGATCGAGGGTGACCAAGGCACGTGGTGAGTGTCCCAACCTCTTTTAAAATGGAAAATCTTATTATTGTTTACAAATGAGTGTTTTGATGAAATGATTTGCTAGTAAATATAAGGAAGTGATTTACCACTATTTCCAAGCAAAACGCTTTTACAAGTGAAACTATTTATGAAAAGTTTATGAATGTTCAAACCCGTTTTAAGTTAAATATTTTACTATTATGTGAAAATGACTTGTGAAATGATTTACTCGACTTATATTTGCAAAGAAATGAGTTTGTGAGTGTGCCTTGTTTGTTGTGTGAATTACATGCCTACGTGATGAATACTTGATGTTACTTGATTTCATAAGTGTGAAATACTTGTTTCTAGGCGAGTGTGTACCTTATCGCACTCGACCTAACCGGTATTTGTTCAATTTACTTTCCGTCATTTTTATATTACTTGCGCATGATGTAGGCCATGTGTACTTTACCACATTGGCTGAATAAGGCCTTTCCCCTTCGTTATCGGCCTATTCGAGCGGATTCGGGTAGGTTGGTACTTAGGCAACGGTATGGTATACTCAAGTATTACCTCGGAGGGATAAGGCAAGGCCGATGAACTAAGGGGATTGCTCAGAGTTATAAGGTGATGTGGACCAGTAAAATAGCTCCAAGTGGCGTTGTATCCTTTATAATTGATTTAATGTTTATTAAGCCGATCACCTAGTTGAGACAATCCGAGCAAGTCTCCTCGTGAGCACCGAGTCGGCCCGAGTATTGTTATCTCCTAGTTGAAAAGTGTACTGTGAGTGTGCTTGATTATTTGTCAAAGAGCTTGTGTGATGAAGTGAATTATTTCGTGAATTGTTTTCGTCTTGCAAATTTCTAGTGAAAAATACTCTTCCAAAGGATTTCAAAGATTTGAATGTTCCAATGTTTTTGTACTCTGATAAAATAGTGGAATTCTAAAATATTTGTTTTCTCGGAACCTTACTGAGCTTTAGCTAACCCCAAAAATATTTTATTTTGTTTCCCCCCCCACAGGGCTCGAGATGAAGGAAAGCAGGAAGTGATCTTTCATAGTATGACTGGCAGGATTATCTCTTGTACTATTTGTAGTTTGGACAGTTGGACCTTTGGAGTACTTGGATTCATTGGAAATGTAATTATTATTTGAAGATCTTGCATGGTAATTATTTGAAGTTTGTAATATGATTGAGGACTGTAGTGAGTCCCGGCAAGGGCTGACCCTAGGGTTCGCCCTAGGGAGAAGTGGGGCTGTCACAGAACCAATAATCTAGTCGTGGCTTCATTCATTGTCAAACGTCTCAATCTATTTATTTTTATTGATTTACTATCTTTCCGTGAACTCGTCACACAAAACAAAAGCCATCAAATCTATTATCATAATTGAAAGCTTCAACTTTTCCATGAATTTTCATGCGACGAAAAAACAATTTTCTCAAAAAATTCATCTGATGAAAATCATTAAAATTTTGAAACCTTTTCAAATATTTAATTCTCATCAAAAATTTAATTTTTTAAAACTCTTGAACCGCATATAATCAAATCTAATTTGACATACATGACAACTAAATAAACAAGTTACATGGTTTAATCAAAGTTGGCTCTGATACCACTGTAAGGAATCAAGGAGATAAACACAGCGGAAATTTAAAATTTTTGATTCCTTTAATAGATCGTCCTTTGATTAAATCCATGTAACATAGAGATAGTTCAAGAAGATTACCTCGATCCATGAAGACCTCCTTGAACTTGGTGGAGATTTGATGCAGAGGATGGCAAAGAGATCCACGTAGCCGTACATGTGTCCGGCCTCTAATGGTGATCCACACGAATCTCCTTAGTTAGAACCTCCAAGGTCGAATTAGCTTAAGCTAGATTAGTGCTAGCTATTGCCAAGACAACCACACACAAGTCTATTGAGATAATTCCAATTTTTCACCATGAAAAATTCATCCCAAGATAAGAAATAAGAGATGCCATTTTTCCCTTATTTTCTTGGACGAATTTTTGGTATTTTTTTCTCTCAAGATTTTTTCTCAAAAATCTCACTAGACAAATTGTGTGATAATTCTATTGCTAGCAAAAGCTTAGTGAGTATTTATAGACAAATAAGTTGTCAAATCCTTATGGAAACCTGAAATCAGTTTCCGATAAGATTTAGCTTCCTAATTCTAATACAACTCTTGTATTTGGAAGACTAAAACTTATTTGCACCATAAGTCCCTCAAGTTTAATTTGTCTCACAAATCAAACTATAAGTTATAAAACTTATCTATCAAGTCCCACTTGAAATTCATTTAATCTAGTTAAGAAAGTTCTTAATGTGTGTGACCCATTAGGTTCTCATACACGTTGGCAATAAGTATGAGCTATACATTCTTAATAAATAAGAACTAGATAAATTAAAACTCCTTTTAATTTATCACTGATTCCACTAATCAATCAACTCATACTTATAGATCAAGATTGGTATCTAGCAATACATCATGACCACCCAAGTAATGAGAAAAGTCAAGTGGATGACTTCACCTTTCAGTAAACGTTTATAATGTAACTAATATTCTTTTACCACACTTATCTCACATTAATCTTGGAATAAGTTGTGCCTATTCCATTGTGTTATTAATGCTCTTTTCTCTTGTACCAAAATATAACTCCAATGAAGAAGTTCTTAGAAACACTTTCTAAGACTTTCCCACTTAGCGCTAAGATTTCTGAGTTATACTTCTACAAGTGGCCAAACACGAGATAACTCCTCTCACATAAGAGGCGGTAAATCCTTATAGGTTATTCACCATCTTTCCATACTTCAAAGATACACCCATTTGCTAATGATGTGAGCATTCCCTTTTACAGGAGCAATCATATAACAAAGAAAGTATAACTATCCATATTCAAGATATCATGATAACCTTAAGTCTAAGAATCATTTACATAAACGTCACTTAGACATTAATCCTTTGGCACTTAAAGGATGTCCCTATGTGGATCAATCTAGTGAACTTGATCATACCATCAAGCACCCATATACTTGCTTATGTGTCTCACACACCATAGTAGATGAGGTCTACTACTTCTCATATAGAAGCGGCATAGTATTTGCTAGTCTAACCGTATTAACAATACCCTTTCTTGTTAATACTATGACTAGAGATATTTAAGAATAAACCTTATTTATAATCGAATGAACCTCACCATCATAACTCTTATGATTTCATCGATTAGGTTTATTCTAAGGGTTTTATCATACTTATATGAAAATATAAGCAATCAATATGATAAAGATGTCATTTATTATTACATAAATAGTCAAAGTCTATAATAAACCCTAGAAGTTGATTGACTTTAGGGCATATTCACTAACAATGAATTCAACAATAGTTCACTTTGATGAAAACTTGCTTGAGTTTAGCTCGATGTCTAAACAAAGCAGATTCAAACAATTTCTAACTTCTGGAATTAAGGAAACAAAAGAAAGAACTTGAATACTATAGGTTTCATCATTTGCTATAATTTTTTATCATAATATGACTGATAATTTTCCCCTGCTAAACTAAAATCCTGATTATGTCTATAGATACCCAAGTCTTGAACATGTAAAATCTAAAGTGCAACCAAGCACCAGTCTTCAACATGGTCTTGTTAGTTTAGAGGAATCGAAAGCGCCACTCTTAGAAGCAAGACAGTCGGCGTCTTCGCCTTTATAATGAAAACTTGGTGCAGAAGTGGATCACACAATAGTTTCCTCTTGTGTGGCATTGAAATTGATACTTAAATTTTGAGAATCAAGACTCAAGTTGGACTGATATCACTTTTGTACCCTGACCTGTTATTGATTCTGACTTTACACCCCTTATTGCAATTTTACAAATATTACACTCCATGAGTTCGCTATTTTGTTTTATATTATTCCAAATTTTTTTAATTTTGTTAGTGCTAAACAAAACTATGTTTTCAATGCACTTGCACAGCATGCATTAGGCAGCAAACTAAGTCCACATTGCATCCTTAACTTACTCCCATTTTTCTTTTGCAGCCTGGAGTCTAATTTTTGGACACATCGCAGCATCTAAGTTCCTTTTAATGTGCTAGTGTAGAGTACGTTAACTTTAGCCTGGTACTGTACACACGTGATCACGGCCTTCAAATATATTTTTTCTCATATTGACATGATTAACTAAATATTGATGAAACTACAAAAGTTTAAGGTACAAGTGCCTAAATAAAGAATAGGGCATGTATACTACATAAAGAAGTGAATGAAAGATGAAGGAACTTAGTGCTTACATAAAATGTCAGTTGTTAGACGGTCATAGTTCAAATTATAATTTAGAACCATGTAAAACAGCAAAGCGTATTTGTTCAATTCGATACTTCTTTACAGATCACTGGTCTTCCTTTTCTTTTCTTTGTAATGGAATGCATTACTAGTCTTGTTCATGAAGCCACAAGGCAACTAAAGGAAGAAAAAAGGTCCTACAAAAGCGCGCACACACCCTAAAAAATATGTATTCAATATTTTGGAATTTTTTTTCACTATTTCATGTGGACACTTTGAGTGTCAGAAATTCAGATTTAGCTAATCATGTGCAATAATTCATCCTCTATCATCAAAACAACACTGCTAGGCTATACTATAATACGCTTATTTTAATTATTATAACTTCAGAGTACCTGGGATATGATGCACCAAAGTTATATTGAGACTCGCATATATAGTTCAATGTATAAACCAAGATGAAAAAAAGGAGGGAGGCCGTTTATGGTGTCGGAGGCTATTGACTTTTTGGATTTTATGGATGCAATGGAGCTGGTTGATGCTGGCTTCTCTGGTTCGAGATTTACATGGTTAAATAATAGGGGAGGACGGGCTCGAATCTGGAAGAGGTTAGACAGGGTTTTGCTGAACAATGACTGGCTCAGACTTGAGGTGAGATCGGTTAGACACCTGGAAAGGTTTGCATCTGATCATTCCCCCTTGCTGATCTCTTGCACGCCCAAGCGGGGCTCGAGTCCTAAGAGCTTCAGATTTTTGGATGTTTGGGCTACGCATCCGACCTTCTTGGATGAAGTAAGGAAGGCTTGGGCTGTACCTTCGGCTGGCCGTCCACTACAGGATTTTTTGCATAAGCTCAAGCTGGTCAAGAGTCATTTATCTAAATGGAATCATAAGATTTTTGGAAATGTGCTGGATCGGGTTCGTCTTGAGGAAGAGCAGGTGATGCGTGATGAATTGGCTGTGCAAGAGAATCCTTCAGACCAGGCGGCTTCCAATCTACTGCGTGCACAAGGCATCCTTCGAGCTGAATTGTTATAGGAAGCAGCTTATTGGAGGCAGAAGGCTCGTCTAAAGTTTCTCAAGGATCGGGATGCCAATTCCAAATTTTTCCACTCGCTGGTATGGGCGTGGCAATCGAAGGCTTTCATTCATGGAGTGTTTGATGGGGATGGGAAATAGGTTGTAGAGGAGAGTCGGGTGGAAGAGCTGGCGGTGGAGTTTTTTCAGAATATGTTGGGAGGAGGTGTGGAATGTTGCATGGAGGAACACCTGCTCGATGTGATTCCATCTTTGCTCTCTTCGTCAGATAATGAGGAGTTGGAACAGCCCCCCTCTGTGGAGGAGGTGAGAAAGGTGGTTTTCCAAATGAGTGGGGAAAGCTGCCCAGGCCCAGATGGTTTTCCTAGGCATTTTTTAATCTGTGCTGGGATATTATTGGGGAAGATTTGTATCTTACTGTTTTGGATTTCTTTGCTGGTTCAGATCTTCCATTAGGAGTGACATCTACATGGATTGCGCTGATCCCAAAGTCTCAGAGCCTTAAGACGTTTGCGGATTATCGTCCAATCAGTCTGTGTAATTTTCTTAATAAAATTTTGTCTAAGCTATTGGCGACCCGGCTGGAGAAGTTTTTGCCTAAGATTATCTCTCCGTAGCAGAGTGGATTTGTCAAGGGAAGAATGATTTCGGATAATGTTTTGTTGGCTCAGGAGATGGTGTCCTGTATTGGGAAGAAGGTCAGGGGTTTGAATGTTGCGTTAAAGCTCGATATGGCAAAAGCGTATGATAAGGTCTCCTGGATTTTCCTGTTGCAAGTTATGAGGAGATTTGGGTTTGGGGAAGTGTGGCTGGATATGGTTTGGAGGTTGATCTCGGGATGCTATTTCTCGGTGTTGGTAAACGGCAAGCCCTGTGGGTTTTTCCACTCAACACGCGGCCTTCGTCAAGGAGATCCTCTGTCTCCGGCCTTGTTTGTTATTGCAGCGGAGGTTCTGTCTAGAAGCTTAAACATGCTGCTTTATAATCCCAAGTTTGTCCCGTACTATGTAGGTAGCAAGGGCTTTCTGGTCACACACTTGGCTTATGCAGACGATATTATTATTTTTTCAAATGCAGGGAAGACTTCTCTTAAGTGCGTGATTAACATTTTGGGGTCTTACCAGAAGCTGTCGGGTCAATTGGTGAATTCTTCAAAGAGTTGTTTCCTGGTTGGGAAACGGGTAAGTCGAAGCAAGAGGGAGGTGATTGCACAGGTGACGGGATTCAGTTATCGAGATTTCCCCATTACTTACCTTGGTTGTCCTCTTTTTGTGGGATGGAAGGTACGTGGCTTATTTGGAGGCCTAATATCTAAGATTGCTGCGCGTATTAACGCGTGGCAGGGCAAGTGGCTTTCAAAAGGGGCGAAGATTGTGTTGATTCAGCATGTCCTGGTGTCTATGCCAATTCATTTGTTGGTGACTTTAGACCCTCCTAAGGGAGTGATAGATGATATTGAGAAACTATTTGCACGTTTTCTATGGGCGGATCAGGAGTTGCAACACAAATGGCATTGGGTGGCATGGAAGAAATGTTGTGGTCCGGTGCAAGAAGGTGGTCTGGTTTAAAATAATTTAATTTTCTTTTACATAATTAAAACAAGTTTTCATGCTAAAATCGAAATAGGAAAATTTGGGTTTTGGCCAAACAACCACATTTTTTTTAAATGGAACGTTCTTATGTTTTTCATGGCCAAAGCTAATCTGTCATGGTTGCTTTCAAAATTCAAATCGGGAGTTTTATTAGGCAAATTGTGCGATTTCGAAACCGTTGAAAATGAGATTCATAGTTCTTTATTTTCTCAGAAAATATCAAAGGCCAAATCAATTTGGAAAGTACTCAAATTTGGACATTCACTTTTCAAAGCCATTGGTTTGCAAGTTTGATTTTCAGCGATGTTTGTTGGTTCGCCACGATGTGTAGAAAATGAGTTACGGGGCGTGTAAGGTACCGAAACTAAGCTCTTTGGGTCTAGTTTCAGATGCTACTAACAGCACGTGATTTGGAGTTATGAACAGTGATATATAAATGGTTTATTTTAGTTCATTTTGCTCACTGGTTTCTTGAAAGAAAATGGTTTGAGCACTTTGTAAAATTTGCAGCCATGTAATCGCGCAATTAAAGGTTTGGTTTGATTTCCAGAATGCTAAGCGGGACTCTTAGCACGTGACACATCCATCTATCAATCCAAAAATCATGCACACAGTTGAAATGAAACAATACGTGTAACTAAACAAAATTTGTTTCAAGCTGAGAAACTATCAAACCCGATTCTTCCTTTTTGTTGTAAATCGTTTCATTCAAAACCCAACTCTCAAGTCATTGTATTTTCAGCCTTTAATCGGACCGAGTAGGTCTCATGCAAGGAAAAATAATTTTAACTTTCAACAAGCAAATGAACGTGTTAAGTCCGGTTTGTTAAACACTCTACTCATGCAAGCTTTTAACTTAAACTTTCATAAACCAAGTGAAAGTTGGCACATGCAAGGGCTGATTTCAGCATATTAATAACCAAAAAGGGTTTTGGATAAGTAGGGCCAAGTCCATCAGCTCACCACCATTCCAAACAGCAAGTAATCAAAGCTATTAATCCACAGCTAAGCACAAGAAAAAGTTTCGGCCATCTTAACCCATCATGCATGAAGTACGTAAGACAAATCCAAGGCTTAGAACTATGGTCATCTTAGAGCATCAAAGATGGTATCCCTCATTGGTCCAATAATATTTCCAGGAACACAATGAGGTAATGTATTCATGCAAGCAGAATTTTAAGTCCATCAAAACATGCATGGCAATTTTTAGGAGCAAGATAACATTTTTTTTTTAAGGAGTAAAACAGTTTCTTTTAAGTTAAAGAGGATATAAAAGACCCCTACATCCAACCGGCCTCAAGAGCAAAGGTATAAAGTGTTTTTGGAGCTAGTGAAATCCAATGTCCAGCTACAAGAAGAAGAGTAAATCTAAGAATGGAAAAACTAAGCTGTGAAAAGTTCATACAAGTGGCTATGGCTTACCCTCTTTGTTGAGCAAGAAACCGGATGAATAAGACTGTTTGAGGGTGGATTCAAACCTGTTTTCCAGCTTCAAAAAAAAAACGGAATAAGGTAAGCAAAGAGTCTTCAAGCTAACCAGAAAATTTTACAAAGAAAATGACTAGGGTTTTACCTCTTCTTGCCCTAGTTAGGATGGAAGATGATCACTTGGTCTTTCCAGAATTTGAGCTTGTTTTCCTGCAGCTTTTCGGCCAAGAGGAGTTTTCGGTGTTAGGGCTGATTAACCAAGAAAAGACAAGAAGATGTAGGGGAAGGAGGGAAGAGCTTCTCGGTTGAAGCTTGAGGGAAGAATTTCTGGAGAAAAAGGGAAAGAGTGGGGAGAGTGTTTCGGGTGAAGCTTGAGGGAAGAAAATGCTGAGTGAAGGTAAGAGTGTTTGATGGGATTTTCGGTTGGGGCTTGAAGAAAATGCTGAAGTGAATGAGAGTGAGTTTTGGGAGAATGGAAGGAAGGATTGAGGGGATTTTCGGACAGCAAGAGGGAGAAATGCTACTGAAGTTGCTTGTTCAAATGAACAAAGCTTGGCTGAATTGAGTGCCAAGTGTCATAGCTGCTTTCATGCATTGGGCATGAAGGGAGGTGGAACATCATTAGCCTTGGCTAAGGTGATCTGAAAATCTCCTTGCTCCAAGTCCAACAAGCTGCCGGTTGGGAGGAAGAATGGCATGCTTAAGCTACCAGATTTTCAGCAAGAATTCGACAATTGGCAGCCATGGAAATGGGGTGAATGGGCGGCTGGTTTTTGCTAAAATTTTTAGGGATAATTTCGAACTTGAATTGGAGGGATTTGTGGGTTCAATTTTCTGGAATTGATCCGATTTTGCTGAAGTGAACTGGTTCCAATTGTGACCATGTCGACTAAAATATTTTGAAAGTGAAACCGGTTGAAATTGAAAGAAGAAAGAGAAACACTTAGGGTTGAGCACACAACTATCATGGTTTTAGGATGATTCGTATTAAGTATGGTCACACCCTAATTTATTTAAGGGGTTTTAATTACTTTCTTGGTCTATTGTTGCAAATCTTTTCGTTGGTAAAAAAAAAAATTTACATGGTCATGGTCATGCAGTAATGAAACTACAATGATTCATGAAAAGTCCAATTAAAGGTTAGGATTTTGTTACGGCCCTTACAACCTCCCCCACTTAAGAAATTTCATCCTCGAAATTATTACCTCTTGTCATTTGAAGCTCTGGGTATTTCTGGTTCATCTCTTCCTCCAGTTCCCACGTGGCTTCTTCTAATCCATGATGTCGCCAAAGGACTTTCACCAGTGGGATCTGTCTCTTTCTTAAGACTTTAACCTTTATGTCCATAATTTTCAAAGGTTTCTCTTGATAAGTCAACGATTCATCTAAGTCAACCTCTAGGGTTGGAAGAACATGCGATGGATCCTTGTGATACTTTCTTAACCAAGATAAGTGGAAAACATTATGGATTCTGGCTAAGCTTGCCGGCAAGTCCAGCTGATACGCCACCTTTCCAACCCTTTTTGAAATTTTAAAGGGTCCTATAAACCTGGGTTTCAGCTTCTTTCCTTTTCCTGATTTGAGAATCCCCCTTAATGGTGTAACTCTTAGGAAAACTTCATCTCCAACTTGAAATTCCAAGTCCTTCCTTCGGTTGTCGGTGTAACTTTTCTGACGACTTTGGGCCACGTGAACCCTTTGACAAATTAACCTAACTTTCTCATATGCCGCTTCAACCCATGGTATTCTTTCGGCACCCAAAATTTTCCTTTCACCTATTTCGCCCCAAGTCCCGATATTGAGATCTACACTTCCTTCCATATAATGCCTCATACGGAGCCATTTGAATTGAGGAATGGTAACTATTGTTGTAAGCAAATTCGACCAAGGTTAGATGCTGGTCCCAACTGCCTCCAAAATCCATGATACATGCCCTCAACATATCTTCCAAGGTTTGTATGGTCCGTTCAGATTGTCCGTCGGTTTGAGGGTGATAGGCAGTACTCAGATTTAGCTTAGTCCCTAAGGCACTTTGTATCTGCTGCCAAAATCTAGAAGTGAAACGTGGGTCTCTATCCGATACAATGCTTACTGGCACTCCGTGTAATTTAACAATCTCATCCAAATAGATTTGAGCCAGTTTTTCCATCTTGTATTTCATGTTCACGGGTAGAAAATGGGCTGACTTAGTTAACCGATCTACTATGACCCAAATTGCATCATGACCTCGACGAGAAAGGGGTAACCCTGTAACGAAATCCATTGTGATTTGATCCCATTTCCATTCAGGTACTTCTAACGGCTGCAACAATCCTGAGGGTCTCTGATGTTCAGATTTGACTTGCTGGCACGTAAGACATGACTGCACAAACTGAGCTATGTCCCTTTTCATGTTATCCCACCAGTACAACTTCTTTACGTCCTGATACATCTTGTTTCTTCCAGGATGAATGGTATACTTAGACCTGTGTGCTTCTGTCATAATTTCCCTTTTCAAATCATCTTGGTCAGGTACTATCAGACGGTTTTGGTATCTTAAAATTCCATCTTCTCCCAGTTTGAAATTGGTTAATCTTCCTTCCTTGACCTTATCTATCCATTTTTGCACCAGTGGGTTTTTGGCTTGAGACTCTTTGCTGCGCTCAGTTATAGGAGAATTTAAAGTAATACTACCCAAAATCACTTTCTGCGGTGCCAATTGTGGGCTCTAAGTACTAATTTCTTCTAACATCTTCCATTCTTTTACCATTAGTCCAGAAATTTGGACTTTCCTACTCAGAGCATCTGCTACCTTATTAGCTTTTCCTGGGTGGTACTTAATAGTGCATTCATAATCTTCCAAGAATTCCATCCATCGCCGTTGTCTCAAGTTCAGTTCCTTTTGAGAAAATAAGTACTTAAGACTCTGGTGATCGGTATAAACCTCAAAAACCACACCATATAGATAGTGCCTCCATTTCTTCAGAGCAAACACTATTGCTGCCAGTTCTAGATCATGAGTTGGATAATTTTGCTCATGAGGCTTTAACTTCCTCGAGGCATAAGCTACTACTTTTCCAGCCTGCATTAAAACACATCCTAAACCTTCTTTGGATGCATCAGTGTACACGGTAAAGCTATCCTCGTCATTTGGTAAGACCAACACAGGGGCTTTGGTCAGGCGACTCTTGAGCTCTTGGAAGCTATTCTCACATTTCACATCCCACACAAAACGGCTATTCTTTCGAGTCAGGTTGGTTAAAGGACTCGCAAGTTTAGAGAAGTCCTGAATGAACCTTCGGTAGTATCCAGCCAATCCTAGGAAACTACGAACTTCCGTTGGGTTCTTTGGTTGTTTCCATTCTATCACTGCTTTTACTTTAGCTGGATCTACAGTAATGCCTTTCCCGGAGATTACATGACCTAGAAATGATACTTCCTCTAGCCAAAACTTGCACTTACTAAACTTAGCGTACAATTGATGCTCCTTCAGGGTTTGCAAAACTAACCTTAAATGTCGATCATGTTCTTCTTTGGACTTTGAGTAAATTAAAATATCATCTATGAAGATCACCACGAATTGATCTAAATAAGATTTGAAAACACGATGCATTAAATCCATAAATGCTGCCGGGGCATTAGTTAGTCCAAATGGCATAACCAAAAACTCATAATGCCCATATCTGGAATTGAAGGTTGTTTTCGAAACGTCTTCCTCCCTGATCCTTAACTGATAATAGCCTTGTTTGAGATCAATTTTAGAAAATACTACAGCACCTTTCAGTTGATCGAACAATTCATCAATGTGAGGTAAGGGATACTTATTCTTAATAGTAACCTCGTTCAATCCTCGATAGTCTATGCAAAGCCTTAAACCTCCATCTTTCTTTTTCACAAACAGTACTGGGGCTCCCCACGGAGACTCACTCAATCTGATGAATCCTTTTTCTAACAATTCTTGTAATTGCAATTTTAATTCCTTGAGCTCAGCTGGCGCCATTCTGTAGGGAGTCTTAGAGATAGGTGCTGCCCCAGGGGTGAGTTCAATCTTAAATTCAATGTCTCTGGGGTAAGGATATTAACTCCCCTGGGAATACTTCTGGTTACTCGTTCACTATAGGCACATCTTCTAATCTCGACTTATCTTCTTGAGGGTTTATCAAAAATGCCAAGTATCCTTGAGCTCCTTTACTTAACAATTTTCTAGCTCGAATCCCTGAAATGAGAGCGGCAGAAGCTAAACCTTGTCTTGCATTAAATCTTAGGATAGGTTCCCCTGGAATGTGAAATTCAACTACTTTCATTCTACAATCCAGCTGTGCATGAAGTCGGGCCAGACTATCCATCCCGAGTATGACATCATAACCTTTAATAGGTAGAGAAATTAGGTCTGCCAAAATTTTCCTTTCTCCTACCCACAGCTCACAGTTCCTATAGACCTCATTCGTTACTAAGCATGGATCCTTCGTAGGAGTTTGTATTATCAGATCAAAGGGTAAAAGATCGGACTTAACATTAATAGCACACATAAAGTCGGGATTTACGAACGAATGACTAGCACCAGGATCAATCAAAATCTTAGCTAGTCTATGAAAAAGAGAAATGGTACCTTCCACCACTCCAGCTGGGTCAGGTACATCCTGCTGATCAAGGGAGTAAATTCTGCCAGGTACCCTAGGTCGATTTCCTTTTTCTGTTGGCGGTTTAGGATTTGGACCTCTTGAATGTTGTCTTCCAGCTTCCTGGGGTCGACGAGCAGGGCAATTGCTAATCACATGCTCTGTACTTCCACAGGCTAGACATTTCCCGGCCTTTTTCCAACAATCGTTCTCATGATGGCCTGTCTTACCACAAAATCCATAAGATGTACGGATTGGTAGGTTTTGTCTTGGTTGAGATGGACCACCCTTTTGGCCCCTTCCCTGTCCTGGTACAGCTCGCCCTCCTCCGGACCCTCTTCCAATTTTCTGGGGCGGCTGATTTCCTCCTGGTCTCCCAGAACTACTACCAGTCGGGGCTGCCCTTTTTCTATTTTGAAAGGCTTTGACTTGAGCCTTGGTGTTCTCTACTCTTAGAGCCTTTTCTAGGGCATCAGTAAAAGTGAGCATCTGAGCAGTTGCTAAAGCCTCTTGAATTTCTAGGTTTAGACCCTGGACAAAACGGCGTACCCTACGAGGTTCGGTGGCAATCAATTCCGGGGCAAACTTAGATAAGCGGGTGAATTGTGCTTCATACTCGGCTACACTCAGGGTTCCTTGGCACAACCTTATACACTCGTCTTCCCGTTTTTCTTGGACTAGGGGAGGCAGGTATTTCTCATTAAACTCCCTAGTAAAGTTAACCCAGGTCCACGGGGTCTAGTTCCTAGCCCATTTCTCCCTAATAACATTCCACCAGGCCCTTGCGGCACCTTCGAATTGAAAGACAGCAAAAGTCACCTGCCGTACTTCCGTGTAACCTAAAGTTCCAAAAATATTAATCATGCTCTCTAGCCACCGTTTGGCTAAATCTGGGTCGTGTCCTCCCGCAAATTTGGGAGGAGAGAACCTTTGAAATCTCTCCAAGGCTCTGTCTTCACCTAACTCCGGTCCCCTTTGGTCCATTATCGGTCCTTGATTTTGTCGATCGGTCACACGTTCTAAAAGGGTTGTTATTCGATTCAAGGCCTCAGCTATTTGATCTCTAGGTTGCTCCCCATGCTCCTAGCTGAGATGGGCGGTAGATGCCTCTTCCTCACCCTGGTTTCGTGTTTGCCTAGTAGGCCTTCCTCTCCTTTTTCCTGCTCCTTCCATTTCCTCTATACACACGTACAAGGGTTTTCATTTATAGAGATGAATTATACACGATAAGGGAAAAGAAAATAATTGTACACAACATTAATATACCAACACAACTCATTTTAATTTAAAACATCATCCAACAAGTTCTTAAACAAACACAACACAATAGTCATAACATTCACGGAAATTAGAAACATAACATCAATTCCATACAATCATCCAAGTAGGAAACAAAAGGGAAATCTCCACCAGGCATTCAGCCTCAACCCAAACTCAAGGAGACATAGGAAAGTCAGGGTCCTCTGAGGGGTCACTCTCGGGGCTGTAAGTAGGAGAAGCCTCACGATCTCCTCGGAAATCATCTCCCTCAACATCTCCTGGAACTATCTCTCCAATACTAGAACGCTCTCCATCCTGGTCCTCTGTATAAATCTCCAACATCTCCTCAATCATCGTCTCACAATCAGTCATGATGCCAGCGGTGCAGTCTCGCACCGTGTTAGACAGTCGGAGGAACTGATTAGCCATCTCCTCAAGTTCTCGGACTCTAGCACGTAACAGCTGGTTCTCGGTCCTCAATGTCTCTATCTCAGCATTAGCCCTCTGAACAGTACGAGCCAAAGTCTTCCTTTCCTTTTCCACAGCCAGCACTACGTGGTTAGGGTAGGCATAGTCTCTCAAACAGCTACATGGGTTGGTCTTGGAAGCAGGACTCCAATGGAGTGCAGGGCCTCTAGTCATCGGCTGATATCGCACTAAAGGCAAAGGCATCCTAGGTGGGGCATTGTTACCATCAGCTCCATTTCCAGCCATAACCTACAACCACAATCAACTTTATGTGAGTTCCAAATATACCTGTAATTTCAATTATCAGTTTCTAACCTAACAAAACCAGGACCTCATAACCTCACAGGCCTATTTTCTAACCTAGGCTCTGATACCACCAATTGTGGCGGCCCCACGTTTCCCAAGGCGAACCATAGGACCCGCGGCCGCCGGCCCAACTCTCGCCAGGACTCAAGCAGGCAATTACTTTGACTAGGGTTTTTCAAACAATATATTCTTCAAATAGATCGACATAACTTACTAACCAACATCCATTTTGGGTTCGACTCTCAACCTTACCACAATAATTCAAAAGACAATTCTTATACATTATCTTTGACATCATAATAGATTCAAATACACCCAATATTCAAAAGATTCAACTGGCTTGTACTCCTTCAGTACTTTCTCCAATACCTGGAAATCCTGGGATAGGAAATATATGGGGTGAGTTTCTAAACCCAGTGAGAGTCCCAAAACACATAGCAATTAAGCACATAAGTACAACAAGCTTTGTAAACATTTAGGTCCGTACAGGACTAGTTTCAAATACAGTAACTTCCATTTAAGGAAAGTTGTGAGATAGTATATTATATATATATATTTTTTTCACATAACAGGTTGTAAAACTGTAACAATCAAGATGCTCATTGAGCCATTTAAACAGTAACGAGCATTAAATAACAATCGCAATAACATTCTCAGGGAGGAAAACAGAGTCTGCAGAACTCTGGTCATTTTATTTCTTTCTCCATCCCTTTCACCCAACCGGATCCGAACTAAACAAAGGCGGTGTACACTCGAGGTAACCTTTGAACAGGACCGAGGGTCCGTCGACGTACCGACCAAGCCCTACTGCCGGCTCGGAATAGGCCGACTCGCCTCTGGGGTTTGGGATCCCACGGCCAATAGGTCATGCAGTTGACATGCACAAGCAGTGATGGTTTAGTTTATTATTTTAGAGAGGGACAAGCGACAATCAATTTCAACCTCGAGCCCCTTGGGAGAGTGCACCAGCCTTTAGGCGAGGGGCCTTGAAGGCCAGCCTCTTCACCTCAAGCCTCAAAAGAAAACAAGTTTTATTGTTTTTAAACACAAAACATACTAAACCACCTAAGCACGTTGAGTCAAATTAAGCAATAAAACTCACTTTACATAAAACCCTAGTTTCAATCATTCAACGATAAATCACATTTAGAAACCAGTCATACAATAACAAGTAATACCTAGCAACAAGGATCAAGTAGCATCAAATAGGAACCCTCACCTTAGTTGGTCAAGGTTGAGTAAATGAGTCGAAGTCCTTGGTCTCAAGGTCCTCGTTTGTATCACCGACGGGTCCTGAGGTACATAATTATTATATCAACTTTTAATTATTAAAATCAATTTTGACCAATTCACTTCTGTTATGAAAACAAGAATGTATTTTGATTTATCTAACGAGTTGATAGAGTGATAAAACGGTGGTTCGAATTTTGAGAACATGGGTCTTGATTAGTTAGGTCGAAAGTGCGTGAGTTTCGAAAATTGGCAAAATTAGGGTTGGAACAATTTCAATAGTTGATGTTTTAGAAGGTTTGAATAACGTAACGTAGTACGTTGAAAGAAAATTGGAAAGAAGGTTTGCTTGGTTGGAAAAATTGACTAATGGTGTTTGATCTATTGGGTGTAGTTCAACAACAAGTTCTCGTAGCTTTGGTTTAAAATAATTTAATTTTCTTTTACATAATTAAAACAAGTTTTCATGCTAAAATCGAAATAGGAAAATTTGGGTTTTGGCCAAACAACCACATTTTTTTTTAAATGGAACGTTCTTATGTTTTTCATGGCCAAAGCTAATCTGTCATGGTTGCTTTCAAAATTCAAATCGGGAGTTTTATTAGGCAAATTGTGCGATTTCGAAACCGTTGAAAATGAAATTCATAGTTCTTTATTTTCTCAGAAAATATCAAAGGCCAAATCAATTTGGAAAGTACTCAAATTTGGACATTCACTTTTCGAAGCCCTTGGTTTGCAAGTTTGATTTTCAGCGATGTTTGTTGGTTCGCCACGATGTGTAGAAAATGAGTTACGGGGCGTGTAAGGTACCGAAACTAAGCTCTTTGGGTCTAGTTTCAGATGCTACTAACAGCACGTGATTTGGAGTTATGAACAGTGATATATAAATGGTTTATTTTAGTTCATTTTGCTCACTGGTTTCTTGAAAGAAAATGGTTTGAGCACTTTGTAAAATTTGCAGCCATGTAATCGCGCAATTAAAGGTTTGGTTTGATTTCCAGAATGCTAAGCGGGACTCTTAGCACGTGACACATCCATCTATCAATCCAAAAATCATGCACACAGTTGAAATGAAACAATACGTGTAACTAAACAAAATTTGTTTCAAGCTGAGAAACTATCAAACCCGATTCTTCCTTTTTGTTGTAAATCGTTTCATTCAAAACCCAACTCTCAAGTCATTGTATTTTCAGCCTTTAATCGGACCGAGTAGGTCTCATGCAAGGAAAAATAATTTTAACTTTCAACAAGCAAATGAACGTGTTAAGTCCGGTTTGTTAAACACTCTACTCATGCAAGCTTTTAACTTAAACTTTCATAAACCAAGTAAAAGTTGGCACATGCAAGGGCTGATTTCAGCATATTAATAACCAAAAAGGGTTTTGGATAAGTAGGGCCAAGTCCATCAGCTCACCACCATTCCAAACAGCAAGTAATCAAAGCTATTAATCCACAGCTAAGCACAAGAAAAGTTTGACCATCTTAACCCATCATGCATGAAGTACATTAAGACAAATCCAAGGCTTAGAACTATGGTCATCTTAGAGCATCAAAGATGGTATCCCTCATTGGTCCAATAATATTTCCAGGAACACAATGAGGTAATGTATTCATGCAAGCAGAATTTTAAGTCCATCAAAACATGCATGGCAATTTTTAGGAGCAAGATAACATTTTTTTTTTTAAGGAGTAAAACAGTTTCTTTTAAGTTAAAGAGGATATAAAAGACCCCTACATCCAACCGGCCTCAAGAGCAAAGGTATAAAGTGTTTTTGGAGCTAGTGAAATCCAATGTCCAGCTACAAGAAGAAGAGTAAATCTAAGAATGGAAAAACTAAGCTGTGAAAAGTTCATACAAGTGGCTATGGCTTACCCTCTTTGTTGAGCAAGAAACCGGATGAATAAGACTGTTTGAGGGTGGATTCAAACCTGTTTTCCAGCTTTAAAAAAAAAACGGAATAAGGTAAGCAAAGAGTCTTCAAGCTAACCAGAAAATTTTACAAAGAAAATGACTTGGGTTTTACCTCTTCTTGCCCTAGTTAGGATGGAAGATGATCACTTGGTCTTTCCAGAATTTGAGCTTGTTTTCCAGCAGCTTTTCGGCCAAGAGGAGTTCTTGGTGTTAGGGCAGATTAACCAAGAAAAGACAAGAAGATGTAGGGGAAGGAGGGAAGAGCTTCTCAGTTGAAGCTTGAGGGAAAAATTTCTGGAGAAAAAGGGAGGAGTGGGGAGAGTGTTTCGGGTGAAGCTTGAGGGAAGAAAATGCTGAGTGAAGGTAAGAGTGTTTGAGGGGATTTTCGGTTGGGGCTTGGAGAAAATGCTGAAGTGAATGAGAGTGAGTTTTGGGAGAATGGAAGGAAGGATTGAGGGGATTTTCGGACAGCAAGAGGGAGAAATGCTGCTGAAGTTGCTTGTTCAAATGAACAAAGCTTGGCTGAATTGAGTGCCAAGTGTCATAGCTGCTTTCATGCATTGGGCATGAAGGGAGGTGGAACATCATTAGCCTTGGCTAAGGTGATCTGAAAATCTCCTTGCTCCAAGTCCAACAAGCTGCCGGTTGGGAGGAAGAATGGCATGCTTAAGCTACCAGATTTTCAGCAAGAATTCGACAATTGGCAGCCATGGAAATGGGGTGAATGGGCGGCTGGTTTTTGCTAGAATTTTTAGGGATAATTTCAAACTTGAATTGGAGGGATTTGTTGGGTTCAATTTTCTGGAATTGATCCGATTTTGCTGAAGTGAACTGGTTCCAATTGTGACCATGTCGACTAAAATATTTTGAAAGTGAAACCGGTTGAAATTGAAAGAAGAAAGAGAAACACTTAGGGTTGAGCACACAACTATCATGGTTTTAGGATGATTCGTATTAAGTATGGTCACACCCTAATTTATTTAAGGGGTTTTAATTACTTGCTTGGTCTAGTGCTGCAAATCTTTTCGTTGGTAAAAAAAAATTTTACATGGTCATGGTCATGCAGTAATGAAACTACAACGATTCATGAAAAGTCCAATTAAAGGTTAGGATTTTGTTACGGCCCTTACACAGTTAGCATCAGAGGCTCGAGTTGCTGATTACCTCTTGAATGGGCGGTTAGATTCGACTCGGTTGCCTGTGGCCAAGGGTTTCACTCAAATTCAAGCTAGGATGTTTGTTCTGGATGGGGAGCCGGATGTCATGCTGTGGGATCTCACTTCAAGTGGCGGATTCACTGTGAGTTCTGCATTCCAGCTTGTGCGCAGGGCCCGGTCGACTTCCACGTTGTATGCTCGGTGTTGGCATAGCTCTATCCCCCTGAAGGTTTCATTCTTCTTATGGAGCTTGTTTCAGAGCAAGTTGCCTCTGGATGATATCTTGTGTTCTTTGAATATTGTTGGTCCATCCTGGTGTGGGTGTTGTGAGTCGCCCCAACAAGAATCATTAGATCATGTTTTCTCTTTTGGGGAGTTGGCAACGGTGACCTGGAGTTATTTTGAGGGTTCGCTGGGCCTGAGTGGCTCGGAAAAGGGGGTACGGGCAAGATGGATGTTCTGGTGGTCTAGCGGGCAAGATAGTTTTGGGGTACGGTGGTTGATGAAGTGTCTCCCTACTTTGATTCTATGGCGACTATGGGTGGCTAGGAACAAGTGGAGATTCGAGGGAATTCGTCTCTCGGCAAAGCAGGTTCGATGGGCTATAGTGCATAATGTGCAAGATGCCTGCAGGGTGAAGTTTCCTACATGGCCTAGGCGGGCGTTGGATTGGCATTCGGTTCTTTCAATTCTGGGTGGTCTCCGCCCCCAGGTCAGGATTACAAAGGTGTTATGGGAAGTTCCTCCACAAGGTTTGGTTAAATTAAACACGGATGGGTCGATGATTTTGTCTAAGGGTGGAGGAGGTGGTGTGTTGAGAGATGGGGCAGGAAAGTTCCTCCGCGGTTTTATGCAGTAATTTGGGGATGTGGAGTCTTTACAGGCAGAGGCTAAAGTAATTCAGTATGGTCTGCAAGTGTGTCAGGGGTTGGGTTATGAGAATATCGGGGTGGAATCGGACTCTCAGGTCTTGGTTAATGTGCTCCAGGGACTTAGGGATATTCCGTTTGGGATCAGGCAAGTGGTTCGGGAGATTCAGAGTTTTAAGCTGGTGGTTGAGTTTCAGCATTGCTTGCATCAGGCAAATATGGTGGCAGATGCACTGGCGAATCTTGGGGTTTCTTCCTCAATGATCTTCACTTCTCTTAGCGCTTGCCCTACTCATGTGTGTAGCTTATTAGCACTAGATCAGGCGCGTGTATGTAATTTTCGCTTTTCTGTCAAGTTCTAAGCTCATGTATTTTCAATTGCTCTTGGTTTTAATAATATGGTTTTTCTAGCCCGCCTGCCAGATATGATTGGCGGTTTTTAAAAAAAAATGTATAAAAGTGTCAAGAAAGAATTTAAGATTTCAATCAATTTGACCAGTTATATGGCGATTCGGATGAATTTAGAGGATGTTTTGATACCATTAGTGACCGATTAGATTGTAAATATTGGAAGTTTTAGTGACATTTGGTCAATTAAAATTGCAGTGACTTAGTTAAATTGGCACCGGTGATCTGGCATCTTGGAGACCTCTTCGAATTTCTCTCCACTGACATTGCAACAAATTAAAGCCTTGTTTGGGTGCAAGTTTTCAGAATTTTTTGTAAAAATTTAAGTGTAATGATATAATGTATGTAAGACAAAAAGATAATTAGAAAATGTTTCGAAGAGAATTTTTTTATCACAGTCAAAACAAGGCCTAATAAAGTGTCCCACCTCTTCCTGGTCTTGTTTTCTCCAATTTCTTATCCTCAGAAGATGGACCCATCAAAAGCCCTTGGGAACTGGGATGAGATTGGATTCTTTACAAATAGATGATGGCATCTGTTCTATCACTTGAGCTCTAACCACTTGCCAACAGTGTCTTTAATCTCAGCTCCGTCATCTTTGGTGCTTCCGCAAGTAGTGTCTTCGGCCCCGTTTCTAAAGAGGAAGCCAACGCCACGATTCAGGAAACCTTTCATCTTGGCATCAACTTCTTTGACGCATTGTAAGAAAATGAAATCCATTGTTTTATATTAATTATAAAATATCTAGGTTTAATTATTTGTTTGTTTTATTAAATTTACTGATAAAATAGTTTAAATTGTAACTTTTCAGAAAATGTGTGCTTTTTTAATATTTGTTTTTATGTGATTTAGGTCCGTGGAACAACGTTGTTGGAAAAGATTTTGGGGAGATATAGGGAAGGTATTGATTTCATTGTTGTAAGAGGGACCAGAAGCATTGATGAAAGGATAGAAAGATTGGAACTTTATCATGTTGACTGATTCCCTTGTGAAGCAAAGTGTGATGACCAACCAATTAGAGACCTACATCAGATCAAGAAGGTGCTGTGCATCATTGGATGCACTATAGCTTGTGCAATGGTCCCTAAAGAATCCCCAAACGGTCCCCCGAACAAGTCAACACATGGTTTCAAGGCCCTCCACAGCCGTGTTATGAACTCTTGTGTGTTAGTTGGTAGCGGCGAGAAAGTCATTGCCTCTCCTAGCAATTTTGCCCGGGCTCCCTCCCGCGGATAAATCAGAAGGAAGGAAGCACATAAATAGATAAATAGCTAAATAAGTGCTCCTATCAGTGAACGACTTAATATCAATTAACTACTCAGCTAAATAAGTGCTCCGATCAGTGAACGACTTAATATCAATTAACTACTCAGTAAAGTACTATTTTTTCAGCTGCTAAAAAAAATTATGTTGATTTTTTGCATTGTCATGATATTGAATTCCGTTCTCTTGATCAGGTGCTGTATTATTGTAATTCTTGCAATTTGAGTAATGGAGGACTAGAAATATTATTTTCTGAGGTAATTATGAGCTCAGTTGTTGCTTTATTTGTTTGATTGTAAATGGCCCCACTGAACCTCAAGGAAGCCAGGAAGGCGCCATTTATTATTAGCATAACGGGATTGCCTTTGGGGATTCTTGCCTATATGCTTGACCAGTTGTAGATAGGAACGTTGATGAGATTCTATCCTATTGTAACTCTAATTAATGCTTCGACATGAGAAGGTCTACTGCCAAGTGATAAGGCTATTATTATACCAAAGTTTTAAACCTAATTGCCCATTTATCTGTAAGTATACAGGTCGATTTCATAGGAAGTGGGAATCAACAAGTACCAAAGTTTATTTACTAGCCTTCTTATTATCTAGATAATAATTAATAAAAAACAAGTAAAGGGTAAGCAGTATAACCTTCCTTGTAAAAGTAAAGAGAATTAAAAGAAAGGAGATTAAGGGAAAGAGAATAGGCGGAAAATCTGACAAAAAAATAAAGTAATTAGAATCGTCCTTTAGGGGGGTAGAACCTACCCTTATAGTCGTAACAAGAAGGCGAATAAAACCAACCAATAGGATGGTAGAACTGACCTTTGTGATGGAAATTCAAATAAGAAATAAAATAAATAAAGTAATTAGAACCGTCTTTTAGAGGTGGTAGAACCTACCCTTATAGCGGCAATAAGAAAGCAAATAAAACCGACAATAGACTGGTAGAGCTGACCCTTGTGGCAAAGAATTTAAATAAGAAATAAAATTAATAAGTTAGAAGAGTTAGCTTGAAAGTCAAGTAAGAGGAATTTTAGAATTAGAATCCCTCGCTAAATCAAAGTTAGAAGTTAGTTAGGTTAATTATATTTTGAATCCAATTATTTGCCAAGGAATAACTTTCTAAAGCTTGCCCTCGCTTTCACAAATGAACATATACTGAAGAAATCGCTTTCACCAATTTCTTATCTCCTTGGAATCCTTCCTTGACCTATTTTTATAGATAAAAGATTAAACCAAGTTAAATAAACTTAATGAAGTCACGAAAATCCAACCAATCATATTCACTACTTTCGTAAGAATAAGTCAAGTGTTTAAAAACAAAAATATCATGAGGCAACTTTAATTGCTCAACACTTATCAAATACTTCATAGCTGGTGATTAACCAATCATAAATAACAAATAAAAGTTCTTAAACTAGCAAAATCATAGAAAACATAATCATGACTAACTATTTCATATCAACAACTACAACAAATTCGTCTTCACTCTAAGAGTGAAAAATTTAGCTAAACATGATATTGTGCATGTCTAAGTATATGGAGAACTTGCAACAAAGCATGAAAATTAAGCACAAGAGATAAAAGTTAGGGAAGAAGAATTCTTATTCAATTTTTTAAAGTAGAACTTTTGAAATCCTTTACAATTGTTGATATCACAAAAAGGCTAAGTACAAGAGTGCCTCTCACTTTCTCTTAAAAACTAAGAAACTCACAATCTCATATAGTAGTAGTGAAGTAAATAAAATAGTTGAACAGTCAACAATCCAATAATAATCAGTTAGAGAGTATAAAACCAATAAAACATGTAAAATAAGGAAACACTCAATTAAAGGAAACGACGTGCACTGGGAGCAGTTGCAGTCCATCTTCCCTTCTCCTCCTTATAACTTCCAATGGTAATACTCAAGTACACTATAATCAATGCCCATAGTTACCAATCCCACCCGATTGAGTCCGCTTTTGGCTCTGATGGGCCGGCAACGAAGGGGAAAAGGCCTTTTTCAGCCAATGTGTTAGGGTACACATGGCCTACAGTCATGCACAACTAACACATAAATAGTTGAATATTGAACAGTTGGGCAGTATGAAAGCAGGTAAGTTGAGTGCGATAAAGTACACACTCGCCTAAGAACAAATATTTAATACTCAAGATGACAAGTAACGTTGAGTATTGAACCACTTAAACGTGCGACTCGCACAACATGCAAGGATCACTCACCAAATTAAACAAAGTAAATTCAAGCATTCACACCCAAATCCCCTTTGTTTCCTCCGTCCAAATCTAATAGCAAGTGAAATGAAAACATTTAGGTTTGGCCACCCGAAACATAAAAGGACCAAATGCATATGCTCGTAGTTTCTTTACTTGACAACTTATCACAAATTTGCCACACGAAAGTCATAAGGTATCCAATCCAAATCATAAGTGTAAAACAAAAAGGAAAGTCTCATAAACACAGTAGGATCATGAGTTAAGTAGGTTGTGTCACAACAAGGGTGCATAATGAATTAAGAAAGTTGAAGGAAACAATTGTAAAGAGAAAAATAATAAGTGATAGATTTGCCACCTTTTGGTATTTTGATCATAACTGTAGCTATGTTTACCATATTGAGGCAAGTTTTATGGATTTTTGAAACTAAGATATAGATCTACAACTTTTATGAAGACATTGAGCCCCAGATCATACATCATCATGGTCGAAATTGGTAAAATCAGAAACACAAGAAAACCTGTCAAATCAAGAACAGGGTAGTTGAACAGTCTCGGAAGAAAGGCTATAACTCAGTGTAGAAAAATCAAAATTGAGTACCGTCAGTGTAGTTCAAAACTAGATTCATTGACCTTTCCAATGGTATAAGGCTCAGGCTCTAATTCAGTTCCTATTACTACCAGCAAGTTAGGGAAGTTGACTGAAATTCATTTTTGATTTCACCATCAAAGTTCCATCTCCAACAGGATTTCTATAAGTAACCTTTCAAGGCTTATTTCCAACTTTTAAAAGGGTAATTAACATGCCAAAACATCAAAGAAAACCATCAATAAAGCATCATAAGTCCTTAGGCATTTAATCAAACACTTGATGGTTATAAACAAAAACCCATATTCAAGTTTCCAACCACAAGGAATTCTTCCACAGTTTTTCCTCCCAAGGCACCTCAATCACTTTAAAACTCTTCTAACATGAATCTTCCTTGAATTAAAGATCACTAAAGCATAGTTAAGTAGTTAAGCACCTTGAGAGATGAGAAAAAAATCCACCCCAAAAGCTCCAACTTTCCAACCAAGCTTGATAATCAAATGATAATCTAACCTATGTTTCTCTCTTGGATAAGTTTTTCCTACTAAAATTTCAATATTCAAGGCTTAGGGTTTTGGTGATTTTCTTGTTCTTGTGGCTGGCCAAGAGAGGAAGAAGAGGAGGGAATTTTAGGTTCAAATTTTTGAAGACAAGAGATTAAATAAGAAGGCTTAAGTCAAGATCTTTTGTGGATGGTTGACAAGTGGCTCAATTTAAGCCATGAATTGGATAAAAATCTATACATTTAGCCTCTAATCCTTCTATTAAAAATACTTCCCATTTAATACCATGTAAGTTTTATGTATTTGGCCATATGAAACATATAAAATGCAACTCCAGATTAATGCCATGCAATGCATACAAAATAAAGTATTTTAAGAAAAACAATGCAATTAATGATCTCATAGGGCAATCAATTCATTTTTTTTCTAGGGTTCTCACAAAAAAATAAAAGCAAAATAATTAAAGAAATTTTGGGTCCTCACATCCTCTCCCCCTTAAAGAAATTTCGTTCTCAAAATTTATATCTTCTACTACCTTAGTCGACCCTGAAGTTTGCTGGCCAAAAAGGGCATATGCTCTAGCTGGCGCCCGCAATCGATTCCCTCCATTAGTAATTCATTGAGAAACAGCTCCATTTCCTTGTCGAGTATTACTCTCTCGCGGTTGCTTCCTTGGGCAATTGCTAACTTGATGGTCGGCACTTCCACAACACAGACACTTCTGCTCTTTCACTCAGTAGTTATCTTCAGTGTGATTTCCCTTTCCATAGTACCCACAAGTTGGTTGAGAAACCGTGACTTGACCTCCCGACAACGTTTCCTTTGATTGGACCCTTCCTGCTTGAGTTCTTTGTGATGTAGTTCCTTCTAGATGCTCCATCTTATGAGAAGAAGTAGAAGGTGGTAGTCTTACTCCATTAGTTCCTTTTCCGACTTTGGATGATGGTACAATCTCTCTAGAAGCATCGAAGCAATTACTACTAGATGTATCTCTCTTTCGTGCTTGAAAGGTTTTCAGTTGGGATTTTGTAGTCTCGACCCTTTGGGCTTT
This sequence comes from Gardenia jasminoides, assembly GCA_013103745.1. Classification (NCBI taxonomy): domain Eukaryota; kingdom Viridiplantae; phylum Streptophyta; class Magnoliopsida; order Gentianales; family Rubiaceae; genus Gardenia; species Gardenia jasminoides. The sequence goes on along the minus strand of CM023102.1, from coordinate 23,347,702 downwards.
CTCAAGGGCATCACTAAAGGTCTCAATTTGAGCTACTATGACGACATCTTGAATTTCTAAGTTAAGTCCCTGAATAAACCGTCTTATTCTTTTTCACTCTATAATTAGTAGTTCTGGGGCAAATATAGACAGTTTAGTAAATTGGGTTTCATATTCTGCCACGCTTAGGGTTCCTTGGCGGAGTTTTATAAAATTATCTTCTCTCTTTTCTTGGACCAGTGGTGGTAGGAATTTTTCATTAAATTCTTGTATGAAATTCATCCAAATTCTTGGAATTTGATCCCTTTCCCACTTGTTTCTTACAGCATTCCACCATGCTCGAGCCGCTCCTTTAAATTGGAACACAGTAAAGGTTACTTGTCTCTCCTCCAAATAATCCAATGCGTCAAATGTGTTCCTTATATTCTCCAACCAATTCATGGCTATATCGGGGTTAGGACCCCCAAAAAACTTAGGGGGAGAAAAGTTTTGAAATCTCTCTAAGACCCTATCTTCCTCTATCTCTTGGACTCCAAGTTGATTCACTTGTCCAACTCCGTGGACTTGTTGAGGTACTAAACGTTCTAGTAAATCCGTCATACGAGTTAAAGCTAACGCCACTTGGTCTCCTGCCCCAGTCCTTGGCTTGACATTTCGGTTGGTGGCAGATTCTCTATCTCCCCCTTGATTTCGAGGTTGTTTGGATCGACGTCCACGCCGTCTTGTAGCTTCCATTCTCATAACTAATCTATACATGCATGTATAAAATGCTCACTAAACCATGGTTATCTACACACACTTTCATGCAATCAATCATTCTCAATCACATTACATGCCATAAAAAATTTAGGCTAAGCAAACCATAACGTAAATTGAAATCAAGTGTCATTCATTTAAAGTTCAAGATCTTTAACAAGCAAGCCACTAAATAAAACACACTCATCTACAAAAATCACTAGCATTCGGGTTTCTAGTCAAAGCCTCAAACTCCAAATTCAAGCCTAGAGAGTAGGTACAACTTGCTAACTTAAGCGTCAAATAGGAACCAAGTCAATTCGCACAAGGACTGGCCATCTCCAGGTGCTAATCAACTCAATCCACATTATTCTTCATAGAAAATTGATAAGAAGTCTTACTTAAACAATCAATCCAAGAATCACATCCAGTCTCATACACATACATATGGAGATTAAAACCCTAAAGAACACCTCGAATTCTATATTTACCTTAGTCAAATTCACTCCCATAGATATCGACTAGTACCATTGTTCATGAAACTCACCTATCACTTTTCAAATCAATCCCACACAATTTTCTTCTTTTCCTACAATATAAAAAACCCTAGTGCTCAATATTTCACTTAACAGCCAATTAGTCCCACGGTCCGGTATCCTAAATTTTAAGTCTAGGATACACTACAGAGATCTGAAACCTAAACTCTGATACTAACTGTGATGACCCCACCTCTCCCTAGGGCGGACCAAAGGTTTCAGCGGACCGCCTGCCCATCTCTCACCGGCACTCACTACAATCCTCAATTCAATAGCGAGCAAGTACTTCAAATAACAAGATAGCCTTAATATCCTCCAGTCCACTATAACATTTAAATCTTAAAACATTATTAGAGAATCGCAACCGTCCAAACTATAGTTACAAATACAAAAAATTATATATTCAGAATTTCATAAGTACAATCCAAAATACAATGACTACATAAAAATATAAACTTAAAGTCTCCAACAATCAACCTAGAGCAATCCTTGGAGGTTCCCATTCTCAACCCCTGCTAAGGAAAAACAAATTGGGAAGGAATGAACTAAAAGCCCAGTGAGCAATCTCAAAACATACAATCTCATATAGTAGCAATGAAGCAAATAAAATAGTTGAACAATCAACAATCCAATCATAATCAGTTAAGGAGTATAAAACCAGTAAAACATGTAAAATAAGGAAACACTCAGTTAAAGGATACGATGTCTACTGGGAGCAGTTGCAGTCCATTTCATCAGTCAATCAACGCCTTCTCCTCCTTCTAACATCAAGTGGTAATACTCGAGTACACCGTAATCAGTGCCCTAAGTAACCAATCCCACCCGACTGAGTCCACTTCTGGCTCTGATGGGCCGGCAACGAAGGGGAAAAGGCCTTGTTTAGCCAATGTGTTAAGATACACATGGCCTACAGTCATGCACAACTAACATGTAAACAGTTGAATATTGACTAGTTGGGCAGTATAAAAGTAGGTAAGTTGAGTGCGATAAAGTACACACTCGCCTAAAAACAAGTATTTTATACTCAAGATGACAAGTAACATTGAGTATTGAACCACTTAAACATGCGATTCCCACAATATGCAAGGATCACTCACCAAGTTAAACAAAGTAAATTCAAGTGTTCACACTCAAATCCCCTTTGTTTCCTCCGTCCAAATCTAATAGCAAGTGAAATGAAAACATTTAGGCTTGGCTACCCCAAACTTAAAAGGACCAAATGCATATGCTAGTATTTTTTTTATTTGACAACTTATCAGAAATTTACTACACGAAAGTCATAAGGTATCCAATCCAAATCATAAGTGTAAAACAAAAAGGAAAATCTCATAAACACAGTAGGATCACGAGTTAAGTACGTTGCGTCGCAACAAGGGTGCATAATGAATTAAGAGAAGTGAAGGAAACAATTGTAAAGAGGAAAATAAAAAGTGACAGATTTGCCACCCTTCGGTATTTTGATCATAACTGTAGCTATGTTTACTGGATTAAGGAAAATTTTATGGTGTTTTGAAGCTAAGATATAGATCTACAACTTTTATGAAGACATTGAACCTCAGATCATACATCATCGTAGTCGAAACACAAGAAAACCTGTCAAATCAAGAACAGGGCAGTTGAACAATCTCGGAAGAAAGGCTATTATTCGGTGTAGAAAAATTGAAATTGAGCACTGTCAGTGGAATTTAAAATTAGATTCATAGATCTTTTGAACGGTATAAGGCTCAGGCTCTAATTCATTTCCTATAACTACCAGCAAGTTAGGGAAGTTGACTGAAATTCATTTCTGATTTCACCATGAAAGTTCCATCTCTTACATGATTTCTATAAGTAATCTTTCAAGGGTTATTTATAAATTTTAAAAGGGTAATTAACATGCCAAAACATCAAAGAAAACCATCAATAAAGCATCATAAGTCCTTAGGCATTTAATCAAACACTTGATGGTTATAAACAAAAACCCATGTTCAAGTTTCCAACCACAAGGAATTCTTCCACAGTTTTTCCTCCCAAAGCACCTCAATCACTTTAAAATTCTTCTAACATGAATCTTCCTTGAATTAAAGATCACTAAAGCATAGTTAAGTAGTTAAGTACCTTGAGAGATGAGAGAAAAATCCACCCCAAAAGCTCCAACTTTCCAACCAAACTTGATGATCAAGTGATAATCTAACCTAGGTTTCTCTCTTGGATAAGTTTTTCTCACTAAAATTTCAGGATTCAAGGCTTAGGGTTTTGGTGATTTTCTTGTTCTTGTGGCTGGCCAAGAGAGGAAGAAGAGGAGGGCATTTTTGGTTCAAATTTTTGAAGACAAGAGATTAAATAAGAAAGCTTAAGTCAAGGTCTTTTGTGGATGGTTGACAAGTGGCTCAATTTAAGCCATGAATTGGATAAAAATCTATACATTTAGCCTCTAATCCTTCTATTAAAAATACTTCCCATTTAATACCATGTAAGTTTTATGTATTTGGCCATATGAAACATATAAAATGCAACTCCAGATTAATGCCATGCAATGCATACAAAATAAAGTATTTTAAGAAAAAGAATGCAATTAATGATCTCATAGGGCAATCAATTCATTTTTTTTCTAGGGTTCTCACAAAAATATAAAAGCACAATAATCAAAGAAATTTCGGGTCCTCACAAGGTATATCCCCTTTTGTTTCTCCTTGCTCATGAGTTTAGGGTTTTCTTTTTTTTTTTTTTGAGTTGTGTCTTGTTTCATCTCTTGTTCTTGTTTAGTTCCAGTGTGACATTTTTCTTCTTGTTCAGATTGTGTCTTGTTGAGTCGTTTAAAAAAAAAAATCTAGTCATTAGATTCTTAGAGATCCGAGGCCTTAACTTAGGGTTTCCTCATGTGTTTTGTTGTTTCTTGAGTCATGCAAGTTGTTTCCATGAAATTCTTGAAGTTCTTGAGTTAATTTGTTGTGTTTATTGAAGTTCTTGAAGTTCTTGAGAATTTTTCTTGGTTGTCTGAATAAATTCTTGAAAATTTCTTGAATTTCTTGATTCAATTTGTGAATTTATTGAATTCTTGAAAATCAATTGTGGAATCTTGGAGTATCTTGATCATCGTTGTGCAATTCTTGGACTATTTCATCCATGAAAATCGATTCTTGAAGAAACCCTAGTTATTGAAATCGATTCTTGAAGAAAATACAATTCGGATCATTGGCTGTAAATAAAAAAAATGGATGTGAACAGCCTTGATTTGATTCTTCAACATTTCAAAAAGAAGCTGCAAATGCATTTTGGGAGTTAAAAAAATGCAGCTTGAAGCTGAAGCAATAAACAGTCCAACCACCTCAAGATTTTCCAAGTTGGATTTGGATTGCTTTAGCTTCAACTTTCCAAAACCAAATCTAGTTAGTAAGTCAGTTAGGACTGCCCAAGAAAACCTTTTTCCACCTTGATTTGTGTTGGAAAAAGTCAATTTCCAGATTTGTGAGTTGTCCAAGGTGTTACAATTGGGAAAATGCTAGTTTCCAAAATTGTCAACTAGTAATTTCCTAAATTCTAGTCCAATTCTTATTTGATTCTTAGCTTGTTTATTCCATTCTTTTTTCCTGCCTTTTCTAGCAATATTTAGGACTGATTTCGTCCATTTACTCAATAAATTCTAGCCTTGTTCATTATTTCTTTTGTTCTTATTCATCGCTGCAATTTGAGTTGTTGTTTGAATAAGTCGATTGATAACTTGGACAAAAGCTCCAAGTTATCCAATAAAGGCAATTAACAGCCTTGAGAGCTTATTTTGGTGAGATTATTGGAGTGTTAAAACACTTGAACAATACATTAGGGTTGGGTGAAACATGTGAGAAAGTGTAGCAAGGATAAATTTTTGTTTTTACTAACCCTTTTTGCAGGTCACTTTAAACATGTCTAATGGTGAAGGATCTTCAAATCTTGACATCAATCTCACGATGGATACATTGACAAGAAACCTTGAGCAAGTAGTGGCTGAAGCTTTCAAGCCCTTCCATAGGTGACTTGATCGAATTGATGACAAGGATGTCAAGAGGAGGGGTTCCACTTTACGCTAATCAAGTGAAACACGTTTGAAAAGTAGTTGAAACACTCATCAAAAGTTAAGTAAGTAGGCAAAGTAAGGCTTAGTGCAAATTCAAATAAACTATTGGAGTAAGACACACAAAACAATTAGAAAATAAGGAACACTCACCAAAAGTCTAGTGAGTAAGCAAAATAAAGCTTTCACACGTTTTCCTCGGGGTTCCCCTTGAATTCTTCTTGAGCACCTGAGACAAGCATATCCCATGGTTACCTATAACGTTTAACCAAGACCAAGAAATTCCCTTCTTAACCCTTCTCTCAAGCATCCTCAATTTCTTGTCAAATTAAGAGAGAAACTCTCTACGCTTAACCACCAAGTTAACACTCGAGGGAGAGTTCGTAAGTACTTCATTTGTAAGTCAAAATGTAGCAAGAGTTTTTGATTCCAAAGTTAGCCAAACTAAACCAAAGTAAACTTAGTTACTCTTTAAATCGAAAATTCATGATTTTAGTCCCAAATCAATCTATAATTATAGTTTAATACAATAGCAACTCGTTTGAGCAAAATCAAGTCAAGAAAATACTAATCGAAGCCAAAACAGTCCAACACATCAAATCTGTCAAAACAGTCCCAAGGTTCAAGTTCTAAAATAACAATTTAAATCAAGTTTTAGCAAATGAAAATTCCAGATTTCAGCCCCAATTTATCATATACATATAGCTTAACAACATATGAAATCATTAGGCCAAAATCTTGTTGAAAAACAACTAAAACAATTTTGAATAAGTAAGCTAAAATTTCCAGCTAATGTTCGGCCAGCAGAGGCTAATTTCCTTGAAATTTCAATCAACAAAACACCCATGAAAACATGTATATCTCACTCATAATCCTAAGGGCTTCATCAATCATTCGCCCTTCATAGAATCAAACACTTAGTAAACGTTAAGATCCTTGGCAAAGGTAATCAACAAACTATAAATTCTCTGCCACCTCTGAGTGTTTTAATCATAACTAAAGTTACAAATATCGGATTGAGATGAATCTTATCGAGTTTCGAAGCTAAGACACAGGGCTACATTTTTCATGAAGACATTGAAAGTAAAATCTAGCATTTTCTTGGTCAGAAAGTGAAATCATAGAAAAAACAGAAATCTGTCGGGTAAAACTAGACATTTGGGCAGTTTGGGGTATTTTGGTCATTTTACATGGTACAGTGCTCCGATTGAGCTGATATTTTATGAGTCGAAAGCCAACTCAATTTCCGACAACTTTCATGCTTTGAGAAAGAGCTAGATCAGACTTTATCATGGACAAAAGTTGCATATCAGTTTGGTGAAAAACTGTGAATTTCCAGCAAAATCTGCTCTAACCTTCAAGTAATCTACTAGCTCTTCCATAAAACTAACTTAGATCATGAAGATATAACAGATTTCATGGCAAAAATTAAAAAACCAAGGCTGTAATTGAAGGTTACCTCAAGGTATAGCAAGATCTAGTAAAGTTTCACCACAACTTTCTCCCAAACTTCCTTCCTTGCAAATCCTTCAAGAAAGACCAAAGATCTTCAAGTTTTCTTGGTGATTTCATCCCAAGAACTCCAAGAATGGCAGCTGACCTTGTCTCCTCTACCTCATCCCTCTCTCTTTCCCTTTCTCTCTCTCGGTTGGCAGCAAACAAGAAGGAGAAGAACAAGATGAAGCTCCTCCAATGAAGTCTTCAAGGTGAAGAAGAAGAAGAAGAAGAATGCTATTTCTCTCTCTATTCCTCTCTCTTTCTCACGGCTCTTTGTCTCTCTTATGCTCTCTTGAGTGGCTGAAAAATGAAGAGAAGATGGAGAAAGGATAAAGTTATAAGGGACAAGAAGTGTGGCTCTCCATATTTCAAGGAAAAAGTGGTCAACTTGCCTTTATGTCGCGTCCACGCGCGATACTTCTAGTTTTTATTGGATTTTCTTCTTCCGGCACTGCCCTACCATAAATATAGCTCGATTAAGTTGCTGCGTATGCTCTGGGTCATCTTAAAACTAACTCTCACGTCAGTGCTTGAAAATTTCATACTTAAAGCTAGCCAAACGAAAACTGGATAATTGGTTCATAAAAATTCAACTAATTGGAAAAACGATAACTTCAATAATAAAAGCACTAATAATTTAGTAAAAACACATAATATAATAGAATTAATTATTATTATTTATTTTTTTGAAAAAGAATAATTTTTTGAGGCCCTCACATCCTCTCGCCCTTAAGAGAATTTCGTCCTCGAAATTCATACCTTCCTCCACTTCAGTTGACCCCAAAGTCTGTTGACCGAAAAGAGCATACGTTCTAGCTAGCGCCCGTGGTCGGTTTCTCTCTTCAGTAATATGTTGCAAATTTGCTCCAATTCCTTGTTGAGTATTACTTTCTCGCCACTGCTTCCTTGGGTAATCGTGAACTCGATGGTCACCACTTCCACATCGTAAACACTTCCGTGCTTTCACCCAACAGTTTTCTTCAGTGTGATTCCCTTTTCCACAGTATCCACAAATTGGTTGAAGAATTGAGGGTTGACTTCCTTGCAGTGTTTCCTTTGATTGGACGATCCTTGTTTGAGTTCCTTGTGACAAAGCTCCTTCTAGTTGCTCCATCCTAAGAGAAGAAAAAGGTGGTAGTCTTATCCCACCAGTTCCTTTTCTGACTTTCGGTGGCGATACGATCTTTTTAGAAGCCTCAAGGGAACTACCACCAGGTGTATCTCTCTTTCATGTGTGCAAGACTCTCAGTTGGGATTTTGTAATCTAAACCCTTTGGGCTTTTTCAAGGGCATCAGTAAATGTCTCAAGTTGGGCTGCTGCAAGGGCATCTTGAATTTCTAGGTTGAGTCCTTGAATAAACCGCCTTATTCACTTTCGCTCTGTAACCACTAGTTCCGGGACAAATTTAGATAGTTTAGTGAATTGGGCTTCATATTCTGCCACACTTAAGGTTCCTTGCTGAAGTTTTATAAAATCATCTTCTCTCTTTTCTTGGACAAGTGGTGGAAGGAACTTTTCATTAAATTCTTGTACAAAATTCATCCAAGTTCTCGGAGTTTGATTCCTTTCCCACTTGTTTCTTATGACATTCCACCAAGCTCAAGCTGCCCCTTCAAGTTGGAACACTGCAAAGGTTACTTCTCTCTCCTCTGAATAATCCAAGGCGTCAAATATATTTCTTATATTCTCTAACCAGTTCTCAGCAGTTTCAGGATCAGGACCCCCAGAAAACTTTGGTGGGGAAAACTTTTGAAATCTCTCTAAGACTCTATCTTCCCCTATCGTTTGGTTCCCAGGTTGATCCACTTGCCCAACTCCGTGGCCTTTTTGAGGTACTGAACGTTCTAGTAGGTCCGTCGTACGAGTTAAAACTAAAGCCACTTGATCATCTACCCTAACCCTTTGCTCGGCATTTTGGTTGACGGCGGATTCTCTATCTCCACCTTGATTTCGAGGTTGTCTGGGTCGACGTCCACGTCGTCCCGCAGCTTCCATTTTCACAACTGATCTATGTGTGCATATATAAAAGCTCACTAACCATAATGATCTATGCATGCATACATACAATAGTTCTTAAAGATAAACAAATGGAACCAGATACACAGATAACATTTTCACAAGGAACACATTCACAGTTAAAATTAGATATAAACCAATCTTAATCACATCGCATGCCGATACAAAATTTAGGGCTAAACAATCCATAACACAAATTGAAACCAAGTATCAGTTATTCAAAGTTCAAAATCTTTAACAAACAAGTCACTAAGTATAGCACATTTATATCGAAGAATCACTAGCATTAGGGTTTCTAATCAAAGTCTCAAGTTTCAAGCTCAAACCTAGGGAAGAGGCATAACTTGCTAACTTAAACGTCAAATAGGAACCAAGTCAATTCACACTGGGACCGGCCATCTCCAAGTGCAAACCAACTCAATCCCTATTATTCCTCATAGAGAATTCACAAAAATTCCCACTTAAGCAGTCAATCCAAGAATCACATCCAGTCTCATACACATACATATAGAGATTAAAACCTTAAGAATACCTCGAATTCTATGGTTTAACTTAGTCAAATTCATTCCTATAGATATTGATAGTATTATTGTTCAATAAATTCACCTATCACTTTTCAAATCAATCTCACACGAGTTTTCTTCTTTTCCTACAATATAAGAAACCCTAGCGCTCAACATTTCACTTAATAGCCAATTAGTCCCACAGTCCGGCATCCTAAACGGTAAGCCTAGGATACACTACAGAGATCTGAACCCTAAAGTCTGATACCACCTGTGACGACCCCCCTCACCCTAAGGTGTACCAAAGGGTTTAGCAGGCCATCTGTCCAACTCTCGCTGGAGCTCACTACAGTCCTCAATCAAATGAACATTATACATAGATTAAAAGTTATCCACAAGTATATTTAAGTACTTATACCAACCACAAGTCCTTAGAATTCAAATTACATCCAATTTGCACAAGACATAATCTCTAGAAATTTATCCTCAACCAATCAAGCTAATGAGACCTTTGCAAATTGATTTCTTCAATAACTTCAATAAACTATACATAACTTTCATTCTTGCTTACAATCCCAAAAGAGAAAATAAGAAATACAGTTAAATTCTCAAATACAAGTTCAACCCAAAAATATACAAGATCAGTAATCCCATGTGCAGACTAGTGCTATCCTTGGCTTCTACTGCTCTCACATCCTGTAAGGAAGACAAACTATAGGGGGGTGAGCTAAAAGCTCAATAAGGTTCCATAGATTCAAGAAAACAAATAAATATTGGAATAACAGGGTTTATCAAAGTAGCACTTTTAGTAAGTAAACGTTCAAAAGACAATTATCAAAACAAGAAACCTTTCAAGTATTTAATCATTTAACAGTCAACTAACCAAGTATAAGCAGTAAAAGAATACAGTAGCATATAGAGTCAATAAGTCAGTAGTTAGTAGTCTCCTTATACCTCTAGTGGTAATACTCGAGTAAACTAGCCAGTGTCCCAGTGTTACAGGATCCCGACCTAGTCCACTTCTGGCTCGGGGTGACCGATAACAAAGGGCGTGGGTCCAGATCATGCAAGGGCCCAGTTTAACCTATGCGTCCAAAGCATTCACGGCTTACAACATGCGCAGTTAACAGTCAACAATAATACATGTAACAAATAAACTAACACTTAATCAACATGACAAGGCATTTAGTGTAAACACATAAGATACATTCACAACCATTTTATTTGTAAATACTAGGAAATTCTTTGAAATACCTTTGTTAGGACACATTTAAGAGTAAAACACATTTGAGTAAAAAGGTACATTTAAGCATAACTAGTAATGAGGAAATCACCCACATAATAGAAAGCCATTTCATTTACCAAAAGAAGTAACAATCCACTTTACGCTAATCAAGTGAAACACGTTTGAAAAGTAGTTGAAACATTCATCAAAAGTTAAGTAAGTAGGCAAAGTAAGGCTTAGTGCAAATTCAAATAAACTATTGGAGTAAGACACACAAAACATTTAGAAAATAAGGACAACTCACCAAAAGTCTAGTGAGTAAGCAAAATAAAACTTTCACACGTTTTCCTCGAGGTTTCCCTCGAATTCTTCTTGAGCACCTGAGACAAGCATATCCCATGATTACCTATAACGTTTAATCAAGACCAAGAAATTCCCTTCTTAACCCTTCCCTCAAGCATCCTCAATTTCTCATCAAATTAAGAGAGAAACTCTCTACGTTTAACCACCAAGTTAACACTCGAGGGAGAGTTTGTAAGTACTTCATTTGTAAGTCAAATTGTAGCAAGAGTTTTTTATTCGAAAGTTAGCCAAACTAAACCAAAGTAAACTTAGTTACTCGTTAAATCCAAAATTTATGATTTTAGTCCCAAATCAATCTATAATTATAGTTTAATACAATAGCAACTCGTTTGAGCAAAATCAAGTCAAGAAAATACTAATCGAAGCCAAAACAGTCCAACACATCAAATCTGTCAAAACAGTCCCAAGGTTCAAGTTCTAAAATAACAATTTAAATCAAGTTTTAGCAAATGAAAATTCCAGATTTCAGCCCCAATTTATCATATACATATAGCTTAACAACATATGAAATCATTAGGCCAAAATCTTGTTGAAAAACAACTAAAACAATTTTGAATAAGTAAGCTAAAATTTCCAGCTAATGTTCGGCCAGCAGAGGCTAATTTCCTTGAAATTTCAATCAACAAAACACCCATGAAAACATGTATATCTCACTCATAATCCTAAGGGCTTCATCAATCATTCGCCCTTCATAGAATCAAACACTTAGTAAACGTTAAGATCCTTGGCAAAGGTAATCAACAAACTATAAATTCTCTGCCACCTCTGAGTGTTTTAATCATAACTAAAGTTACAAATATCGGATTGAGATGAATCTTATCGAGTTTTGAAGCTAAGACACAGGGCTACATTTTTCATGAAGACATTGAAAGTAAAATCTAGCATTTTCGTGGTCAGAAAGTGAAATCATAGAAAAAACAGAAATCTGTCGGGTAAAACTGGACATTTGGGCAGTTTGGGGTATTTTGGTCATTTTACATGGTACAGTGCTCCGATTGAGCTGATATTTTATGGGTCAAAAGCCAACTCAATTTCCTACAACTTTAATGCTTTGAGAAAGAGCTAGATCAGACTTTATCATGGACAAAAGTTGCATATCAGTTTGGTGAAAAACTGTGAATTTCCAGCAAAATCTGCTCTAACCTTCAAGTAATCTACTAGCTCTTCCATAAAACTAACTTAGATCATGAAGATATAACAGATTTCATGGCAAAAATTAAAAAACCAAGGCTGTAATTGAAGGTTACCTCAAGGTATAGCAAGATCTAGCAAAGTTTCACCACAACTTTCTCCCAAACTTCCTTCCTTGCAAATCCTTCAAGAAAGACCAAAGATCTTCAAGTTTTCTTGGTGATTTCAGCCCAAGAACTCCAAGAATGGCAGCTGACCTTGTCTCCTCTACCTCATCTCTCTCTCTTTCCCTTTCTCTCTCTCGGTTGGCAGCAAACAAGAAGGAGAAGAACAATATGAAGCTCCTCCAATGAAGTCTTCAAGGTGAAGAAGAAGAAGAAGAAGAATGCTATTTCTCTCTCTATTCCTCTCTCTTTCTCACGGCTCTTTGTCTCTATTATGCTCTCTTGAGTGGCTGAAAAATGAAGAGAAGATGGAGAAAGGATAAAGTTATAAGGGACAAGAAGTGTGGCTCTCCACATTTCAAGGAAAAAGTGGTCAACTTGCCTTTATGTCGCGTCCACGCGGGATACTTCTAGTTTTTATTGGATTTTCTTCTTCCGGCACTGCCCTACCATAAATATATCTCGATTAAGTTGCTGTGTATGCTCGGGGTCATCTTAAAACTAACTCTCACGTCAGTGCTTGAAAATTTCATGCTTAAAGCTAGCCAAACGAAAACTGGATAATTGGTTCATAAAAATTCAACTAACTGGAAAAATGATAACTTCAATAATAAAAGCACTAATAATTTAGTAAAAACACATAAGATAATAGTAATAATTATTATTATTTATTTTTTTGAAAAATAATAATATTTTGAGGCCCTCACACAAACCTTTTAGAATTAGCATAGAATAGTTTACAGTTTAGTTTTCTGCAATTACCATCTCTCTTACTCTTGCAATGATGATGTCTAACTAGTTTCCTTATTCAAGGCAAGAATAGAAATAGTAACTTGACGAATTGTAAAACTAACTTGATATTTCCAACTTTTAATTGACCATATACGATTTTTTGATTTTTATTTTGTGTTTATATATATGCAGTATAGCAAGTCACGAATTATTCTCTTTATGTGTATTAGCCAAAATATTAATTTTGATCTATAGTTGTCATGTAGTAGTATTTCTAAGTGGCAAATAAGTCTAACAATTGATTATCCCCTTTTGTGAATCTTTAGGAGGAATTGTGATGTTGATTAAGTAACTATGTGTCATGAGTTGTTATCATCTTCGACTGATTCTTAGTTTTTAAAAGTATTATTAGACTAAGTTGGGATTGCATCAATACCTAGATTGTCTGATAATAAGAATACAATTAGGGTGCATCATTCTAATTGTTAAATTTAGAGAATTCACAAGTTACTACTAGTGTCTAGGGTAACTTAGGCCGAATGATCAATTAAAAAAAACATTCTTTAGGATTTAATGGTCAATCAGAGTGAAACTATTCATATTCTTGTCTTGGCTTTCATTTATTGATTTTATTATATGCTTTTGCTATTGCTTTCTTAACTTTGTTAGTTAATTTCTCTCAACCAATCCTAGTTATTTTTATTGCTTAACATCAAAAAATAAAAATAAATATTGTCACTATTTCCTGTGGGTTTGACCTAGACCCTCACAACTATAGTTTTGAAAATTCAATAAATAATTTTTGATATTTACAAAAGGTGATCAATATTTCTTCTAGCTATTGTGATACCTGGATTGCCGCTTACCAAGTTATTAATTTATGTTGAAAAGTGTTGAAATGTATGCCCTAAAACAATCACTTTGTTTAAATTCATTCTTTATTAAGTTTGTATTTTATGAACTTCTACTTTATTTGTTAAATAGTAGATATAATTGATAAAGTCCTTAAAATATTGACTAATGTGATGGTAGTCACAAGAGTTGATGACTATGAGATATCAATCACATTTATCGTAATATTCTTAAATTTCTCTAGTCATAGTACTAATGATACAGGACATCATTAATACGGAAAGACTAGTATACAATTAGCCTCTACTTAGTATAAGTAGTGGTTGTTCTCATTAACCGTTGTATAGGGATACCTAGGCTAATGTGTAGATGAATTGTAAAGTACAAGATCATTGGAGCGATCCACTCAGAGATCCCATTAGGATATCTATCTAGTGCTAATGGTCGAATCTCTTATGGGAAATTGTGTAATCCTAGACTTGAGATCACCATAGTATCTTGAGTGTAAATCACTGCCTTTTGACTCTATTGCTTGTTACTCACCAATAGTGACTTAAAGAATAGAAATTGGAAGTAGTGTGAAGTATGGAAAGATAGTGAGTGATCAAGAAAGGATTTACCACTTCGATAGTAGGAGTTGATATCCAGAAAGGCCACTAGTGGGAAATTAACCTTAATAGTTGACTACATTAGATTAATTGAAAAATGTTTTCAAGTTAACCTAATCTAGGGTCAATTCCAAGAACTAGCAAATTAATTAGTCATTAGGGAATTGGCACTTATTTCTTATTTCCTGACTAATAGGATATCGATGGTGAAAGGATAATAATTACATGGTAATTTTCCATGGAAAGGTTAGGTCAAAATTCCCTTGACTAATTTCGAGTACTTGGGTGGTTGTGATGTGTTGCTTGTGACAGCCCCACTTCCCCCTAAGATGAACCAAAGGGTTGGTGGGCTACCTGTCTAGCTGTGACAGCCCCACCTCCCCCTAGGGCAATCCAAAGGGTTCGGTAGACCGCCTGCCCAACTCTCGTCGGGACTCACTACGAATTCTCAAATATCGATACAAACATTCATTCGTAAAGTCATCAATATAAGATATTAAAATTACTAATAAACTCTCACAAAATACAAACCCCAAAATTTCATCAAAATTACATTGATAATAACTCCAAAATATCGTAAACCATCAAATTCATCCATTAATTTCAATCTTACACAAAAAGAGGAAATCCTATAAAAGTACTAACTTCCTCGATTCACGTGTCTCACCTCGAAACCTGTTAAGGAAAACAAATTGGGGTGAGCTAACGCTCAGTGAGGCCAAGAAAACATGCACAGGCAACTCAAAGCATTTAAATAAATTAATAAGACAATAAAAGAGCCAAACAGTGAATTTAGCAATAAAGCTTTTAAACAATACAATTTAAAGGATACAGTTGCCGGCTCCACATATCCACAATTCTCTGGAATTATTTTCTTCACCAGCATCAATTCAAACCACATGTTGACACTCCATCAACCACTCACTCTCACAATCCATATTCATCACTTTTCTCCCTCTCCCGTCTACTTACACCCCCTTGACCGGGCCCGAACTCCTAAATTTGAAAAGTGTTTGGCAACCCACTATGAGTATGCCACGTCGGTGGACTCATTCCAATCGACGTTACTTTAAACAGTAAAAACCCATGGTTCACCCAACCCTTGCCCTAGCCCCTGTTGCCGGACAAGGTAAAGGGATCTCCGCTGGGGTTTGGGCGTCCCCACAGTTATAAACAATATAAACAGTTCAATCAATTCAAGCAGTCAAACAAGTAACCATTTAAATAGTTAAGCTCATTTTGAGACAATTCAAGAAGGTGAACGCGATAAAGTACACGCTCACCGAGGAACACAAGCATGCTTTCAATTTATTTACATCATTTAAAGCAATTAAACATGCACTTGAACACTCACCAAGTCAAAAGAGCAAGTAATTATTCACACGGGCGGATTACACTTCCGCAGGTCCTTCCTCGAGGAAACTTTGATCACCTGAGGACAATTTTTAATCACTAACCAGTCCAAGCGAGTTGGTATGCTAAGCAGTGCATTTGAAATTTAGATAACTAGTTCCACTAATTGGCACTTTCAAAGAAAAATCATAACTAAAGTTTTACAAATCAGAATTGGACGAGGCTTGAGCTGTTGGAAACTAGATTCAACCCTCTAAAAGTCGTGAGAAAACATCAAATGCAAATTACCAAAGCAGGGAAGTAAATTTTTTGAGATTAAGTGGCTGCCTGACAAAGCAGGTTTCCAGATTCATAGGGCCGACTTTGGCAAATCATTTGGAGGTCGAATACATATTGGATTGACACCAAATTTGGTACACATATTCTTCTACATATATACTATAATCCTGTCAATTTCCAGCCATAGACTCCCACGGGAAGGCCAGTTTCCAAGTGTATAAAGTGTCCAGGTTTTCAAGTTCAAATCTGGAAATTTGTTTAACTTCCTACTTGGGCAGAAATCTTTGAAAAATCACAACTTGAGTTATATGAGTCCAAACTTCACACAGTTAGTACCGTTGGAAACCTCTTTGAAAGTTGTAAAACTTTTAAGAAGAAACCCAGTTAAAATTCTGGGCAGAAATTGCCCAGATTTTTGAAAAAGAAACTACTACAGTACCAAAACAGGGCACGTCAGGTTGGTTGACCAGCCCAATTTGAAAATTCACCAAAAATTGTAGAAAAATAATTAACCTCTGAAATTCATAAATTATATATTCCTGCATACGTAGTTTCAAATTCCACCAACGGAACTCAATTCCGACACTTGAGCAAGAAATTATAGCAGTTCAAACTAGGCTGGTTCGAAATTCTGAGATTTCTGGTTTCCAGATTCGCAGGGCAGACTTCTAGGCCTTGTTTGAGTGACGGTTCTTGTCCAAAAATTACCAAATTTGGTACACCAAAACTAACATATATAGGCTAGGTTCTCACCAAATTTCAGCCATAAATTCAAGCAAATGAATGTCAAACCGAAATGAACTCAAACAGTGCTCAAAGCTGGGGAAGATTTTCCAGATTAAAGAAGCAGATTTGAAACATCATTTGAGTAACGAAATGATACTGGAAAAACACAAAATTTTGCAGGAATAAACCTCAGTATGGGAGCTACATTTTTTAAAAAATTTAGCCAAAAAATCGCATGGGAAGGCAGTGTTCAATGAGACCAAAACAGGGCAGCAGATAACAGTGCAAATTTTTCCAGATTTGGCTTCTTCTTTCATGCGATTTTACTACACCAAATGGAATGATTTTTGCAACAGAATTTACACACATATAGACCAAACATTTCAGCTCTCAAAATGGCCAAGAAACTCATGAAAATCAGTAGCTAAAATAGGGCATGAAATCAGCAAAATAAACCGGCAGCACTTCCCCTCTTTCTCTCATTTCAGCACATTCCAAGGCCTCCTAATCTCATTTCATCAACATTTCAGCCAAAACACACCCCTTACACATATATTCTACACAAACAATCATCAAGTGGGGTGGGAGTTCATAGAGCCCACCATAACCTTCAAACCAACAAACTAACATCAAGAACGACAAGCTGCCAACTAAGGCAAGCTAAGGAAAACTAAGGAAAGCTGCAATCTAACCATTAGAAACTAAGGAAAACTAAGGGATGAGAGTTGAGAAGCCATTACCTCAAAAGTGCAAGGGTGATTCAAGCTTTGGTCTCCCCTTGATGTGTCTTGAAGCTTGAAGTGGAAGGACGAGAAAACCACCCTAGCTTCCTTGGTGATTGGGTGGAGCTTGGTGGTGATTGTTTTGGTGAAACTTTGTGGTGGGTTTGGTTGATGAAGATGAAGGAAGAAATGGAAAGGAAGGGCCGGCCAAAAGGAATGGAGAAGAAGAAGAATGAGTGATGGTGGTTAAGTTGACTTTTGAGGTTTTGTTGGGAAAAAAAAATGAAGGAAAAGAAAGAAAGGCTACCAATTGGACATAAAACCTCTCTTTTTGTCACGTCGGGATTAATTCGTGCGACTCGACAATATGACTCCTGTTTCTCCCATTTATATACTCCGAACCTACATCACTCTCAGTCTAAATATTTGTCTCGAAAAACGTGCGCATTTTCATTTTTTCACAATTATGTGACAGAAAAATCAAATTAATAGTTAAACATAGTTTTTAAAATAAAATGAAGTACTGTAAGATGTAATTGTAATTAAAATGATTTAAAACAATTAAACAAATATTCAGAGAAATTAAATAATTAGTTAAATAAATAGGTCAAATAAAAATAAAATTTTCGAGTCCTCATCTCTCGTTAGGACTCAAGCATTCGAAAATACTAACACTAAAGGATAAATCTAAAAATCCCAAATCAGAAGAGAGAATGGAAGCAGTAAAATAACATTTAAGTTTAGAGTACAAACGTTAGTTTAGAAGCACCTAAAGCTCCAATCCAAAGCCTATTACATTCCCACGAATCGAAATATACAAGACCAAAAGAAAATACAATTTATGCTTCCAAAACTCGGACAAAAGTCAAAAGCAGGAACTAGACCTAACTAGACTCTTGGATTCTCGTCACCTATTAAGGAAAAACAAATTGGGAATGGGGGTGAGGTAGAAGCTCGTGAATTTTCAAAAGAACATGCACAGGCATAAAGCAGGATAAATGGCACTATGAACCAAATAAAGAAAACACTTAACACACAAGTAGGATATACAGTGGCTCTCAGGAGCTCAGGTCCACAATGCACGATCGTTTCAAGTAGCCGACACTCCGTTGACTTTCCAATCCAAGTAGACGACTCTTTACAATAATCTCCTTCCACTAAACTTCCCTTTACCGGGCCCGCAATCCAAAACACTTAAAACTTAACTACTCAAGGGACGCGGTCAAGAGTAGTTTTATAAACGCTTTCTCCACAAGTATTAACACATGCATGAACAATTATGTCACCAACTCTACTTAAAAGAGAGCAATAAAGTATACTCTCTTTAAGTGAGTGGTTCACAATCTCATTTCCAAATAAACAAGTGCATAACACATTCACACAAAGCATTCAATTAAAGCAATTAACAAGCATTGGAAACTCACCGATAAAAGAGGGCTCGGTGTCCAAGTTTCAATCAAAGTCCAAATCAGCTCCACTCTCTAAGCGAATTAAAAGAATAGCGGAGATAAGTTCTCTCGTTCATTTGTCAAATCTAATTCAAGAAAGAAAATGTTCATTAAACTTTCGATTTGAACAGAATTCTTGTAAAAATTGTAACATGAGTTGTATAGGTCCAAAATTTCCAAAGTTGGTACCGTTGGAAACTTTATTAAAAGGACTAAAACTTTGTAGAAGACACCTTAGTGAGATTCTAAACAGAAACAACCCAGATTTTCATGCAAGATTGCTGCTTCAATGAAGACAGGACAAAACAGACTGGTTTTTCAGTATACTTTGGAAATTCGCCAAAAAATGTGGAAAATAAATTAGCCCCTGAAATTTACCAAGTTCATATTCCTTTGAATCTAGTTTCAAAATCCACCAACGACACTCAATTTCGGCTCCCGAGCAAAGAGTTATAGCCGACAGAAGTACAGAGGTTGACAAGACTGACGGCCAAATTTTCCAGATTTGAAAAGCTGTGTCTGGAACAACATTTGGGCATCAAAATGCCATCAAAAAATTACCAAATTTTGTACACTCAAACGTCACTATATAGAATATCTGTGTACCAAATTTGAGCCAAAAAAAACATGGGAAGATAATGTTTTAGCTGGCAAAAATTTGCAAAAATCTTAGAATTAAACTGCTAGATTTTCTTCCTTTTGATTTTCAAACATTTTGCCTAACTAAAACAGCCCCAAATCACTCAAACTTTGGCACAAAAGCTCTAGCAGTATTCCTTTATCAAATGGAAGCAAAATTTTGAGTCAAAATGTTTCAAAAATAGGGCAATAGTTCGGCAAAGTACAAAAGGGATAAAATTCCAGATTTTAACTCAACAGTCAAGGGCCTTTGTTACACCAAATGAACTCACATTTGCAAAACATTTTACCAACACATAGTGTAAGATTTAAGCTTTCAAAACAACCAAGGAATCCATAAAAATAGAAATCCGAACTAAGTTTGAAAAATAGCAAAGTGATCCAACAGCTTTTCAATAAAAATTTCCAAGTTTGATTCTTCACTTTTCTCAAGCTTTTGCCAAACGTTTTTATGCACCAAAAATGCTTAGTTTTGCAAGGGGTCTAACCCTCATCTAAACCATCATCTTAGCAGTGAATAACCATTAGAAGACCAAGAAATAATGGGGTTAAAATAGGGCAAAATGACCTCAACAACAACCAGCAATTTTGAGCACTCAAATTTCCTGATACTTTCTTAGAAGAAGTTTCGGTTTTGAGCAGTATTTTTGGAAAATCATAACTTGAGTTCTACAAGTCCAAAATTTTTGAATCTTATACCATTGGAAAATATAATCAATGAACTAAAACTCTCGAGAAGACACTTTTACAAGATTTGAATCGAAAACTAACCAAATTTCAGCTTAAAGATGCTGTCACTGTGAAAACAAAGCACATCAGTCTTGATTTTCAGTCAAATTTGAAAATTTGTCAAAATTCATTGAAATTGTACTAGCCCGTGAAATTTATACTTCTAAAATAACTCAGATTCTAGTTTCAAATGCAATAAACAGAACTCAATTTGGACCTTCCTGCGCCAAGTTACAACAGTGGTAAGTAGACTGCATGACCAACCCTGATTTTCTGGAAATTCCTGATTCGAAGAACAATTTTGAGACATTATTTGAGCAATGAAATGGTCCTATAAAAACACAAAATTTTTCAGGCAACAACCTCTGTATGTAAGCTACGTTTTCACTAAATTTCAGCTAAAAAATCACACAGAAAGACTGTGATCAAAGCAACTAAAAATAGGGCAGCATGCATTTCCTTCATCTCGGTTTCTCCTCCTCTTTTCCCTCTTTCATTTTTGACAACAACTCACCACATAAACACCTCACACACACACAAAACATCATAAACAGCCCCAAATTCACATGTGGTGGGATTTCATAGAGCCCACATTCAACCAATCAACAATATTACACTTATCATAGTTCAACGCTACATAAATGGAGTCAAATGAACAAGATTATGAAGAAATGCACTACCTCTTCCTCCTCAAGAAGCTTGCCTTATGGTGGGTGATCTAGCTCACAAAACCCCTCAACGTCCAAGCTCAAACAACCGGTTATCCTCTCCTCCTAGCTGGACCAAGGTTCCTCCAAGATTTCTAACAAAGTTCCCAAGCTATTGATGGCTTCAATGGTGGCTTTGTATTGGTGGTTTTTTGAAGAATCAAAGAGAGGAAAATGATGAAGGTGGCCGGCTGTTTTGGAGAGGAATTGGAGAAGAAATGAAAGAGGAAAGGATCAGCTATGAGGAGAAGAAAGAAGGGAAATGAGTGGTTGGGGTTGTTTCTTGACTTTTGGGGCTTTTGTGGAAAATTGGAAGAAATGAGAGGAAGTTGGGTGATTTGGCGTAAAGCCACTTTTATTGCGTCGAGGTAAATTCACACGACAAAATATTACGACCCTAATTTCTCTCATTTATATATCCCAAATACATATTCCAACATTCGAAACTTATATGTAGTAATCGATCCTAGGCCCGAGTATGAAATTTAAACATTCAAACAGTTTAAATTGAAAACATAGTTTAAATGTACAAAATGCATTTTAAAACTTTTCGTGCCGTTACAATTGATAAACGACATTGAAATAACTTAAACTAATTTTGATGAAGTAATTTTTTGGAATTATGGAATTTTGTAAGTTTATAAATTAAATTGATGGTTAAACAAGGTTTTAAAATAAAAGGAAGTAACGTATGTCATATTTGCAATTAAAATGATCTAAATTAATTATTTAGAGAAAATAATTAATTAATTAATTAATTAGGTCGAATAAAATAAATTTGTGGGTCCTCACAACCTTCCCCCCATAAAAGAATTTCGTCCTCGAAATTCACACTTGAACTATGGAATAATTTTAGGTATTTCCTCCGAATTTCTTTCTCTAACCCTCAAGTTACTTCCTCGACACCTTGGTTCATCCACCATATCTTCAATAAAAGAATTCACTTGATCCTCAATTCTTTCACTTACAGTTCACCATTTGAGAATTCCTATTTACACTTGAAGTCATTTACAAGGATTAAATCAATTATAAAATCCACGAAAAATTAATCACTCCAAATATGATGTAATAATTCAGAAGAGACCGTTATACCAACTATGATGTCAACCTTAATTAAAATGACAAATGGTATCATAACCTAATCTCATTGTTTGAAACAGCCCTTCTTAGGATGCTTATGCTTGCTACATCTAATACATATACCAATTAATACTACCTAAGCTTTTCCAACAGCATCCAAAATTGTGATTTCCTATGAATCATAATTGCAATTTCTAAAACTTCATTATTTTACTAATTGTAACTTACTCCCATCAATTCAAATCTTATATTACACGCAATAAGGCTCTTCAGTTCATTCCTTTCCAATAAAGATAAAATACAGCTTTGTAAATCAAAATGTTCAAACTTTTTAAAGATGGTATAAAATTATCAAGTAACTCTCACAAAAATGAATTCTCGCATTCTTAATTGTTTGAAAAAGCACTCTTAATTAACTTTAAATTGGAAAGAGTAAGATATTGAGGACATAAAAGGCTTGGTTAAAACTTTCTCTCTATTTTTTTTTATAAAGGAAATCACTCTAATAAACTCAAGTTTCACTAAAACACTGTAAACAAGAAATGTCTAAAACTTAAACAAGAAAAACAATGTTGCAAATACTAAATTTCTTCCAAAATACGTTTATATCAAATCTAAATATCAATATCTAGAAAGGCGAAGAAATACAATATTAAATTAAAACTTTTGAATTTATTCTTTGAGTTAACCTTCACTTGAAATTGATAGAACTAAAATATAAGACTTAAACATGAAACACTGAATTTTTTTTTTCAAAAGTCAAGTACAATAGGTTCCATTATCAAAATGGATTAAATTTCATCCCATAAGCTATTTAGCTTATATCTAAAACTTGAAGAACCATTTTACATTCCCCTGATTCATGGATCGTTGAATCTTAACTACAAATCGTAGGACAAACTCTTTCACCATCACATGAATAAAAGTTTACAACTCTTAAACCCAAATTGTTTTACATACATAGCCATGTTCGAGCATAGATCGAATGCCAAGCCATCATTACTAATATCTAGCCGTCTCATGAACTTAAAGCGAACCATTAATTTACTTCACAACCTAAACATAACTAATTCACCTCCTACAAAACTTTATCCCTTCTTTTCTCTTAATTCCCAAGCTAGTTCACCGGTGCAAGAACTCGACAATTTACCAAATGTTCTAAAACATCAATCATTCAATTAGTGACGGCGTTTACTCAATCTTTCACTTTGCCCATCTATCTTCATTTCCATTCAGTCTCGAACATTGAATTACTTTTGGAGGTTTGTCTACCCAAGCACACGTCCTCAACCCCCATCCGTCTCCAACCGTCCATAGTTTTAATTATGTTTAAATGCAAAAATAAAATAGTTCTTCAAAAATAATGTAAGGGCACGAGTCAATAGTAAAAATAATTGAAATAGAAACTACTGGCATACATTCACATTAGCAAGTTCACAAATAATTAGCAAACCATGGGGTGTTACAAAATATAACACACACAGATATCACAAAAATACAGATAGTCATGCAGTTACAATCATAGGCCTCACAAGTCTCACCCCAACTAATCCACTTACAAAACATTCAAAATCAAAATCCTAATCTAGTTTGCGGCCGAACCGCTATTCGGGGACCTTTCCTCGGACGGGTCCTCAAATAGCTCTTCCTCCGAAATCTCCTCCTTGGATGACTCCTCTTCCGAGGGCTCCTCCCATCCCGGATCCTCCTTCAAGGGGTCCTCACGATCCATGCTATCAGCTCTCTCCCCTACCTCATCAACCAGTCTGGTAACGTCTGCCAGAATGTCAGAAGCTCGATCCTGGACCTCATCAACCATCCTAGTGAATCGAGCCCTAGACCTCTGAACATAATCTCGAGAAGCTCTAGCCCAATCTAGCGAGATCGTCGAGACTACCTCAAGTGTCTGGATCCTCGAGTCACGAGCCTCCAATGTGGCCCTCAGATCCCTAACCTCCCTACGGAGCACCCTATTGGCGAGCAGTAACTCCCGACACTCATCATCAATAGACCAAACTAAATCATTGGGCTAGGTGTAGGTCTTCCTACACTCACATCTCAGAAAATAACTCACCGGAGAGTATCGTACACGAGGGCCACCGCCCGTCACTCGGTATCGGATAGACCTGTTGTAACGGCCTCAAAAATTTATTTTGATATTATTACAACTTAATATTTTTAAATAATGTTATTATTATTATTGCTTCGTATAATTATTTTAAAATTACATTTAAACGAATTTTTAGAAAATTTAAATGAAATTCAATTTATTTATTTATTTATTAGTTTAATTTATTTCATTTTGAGAAAAACTTAATTTAGCTCTATATTAATTTTTCAGGTATATTTTCAACATTTCATTCCTCTTATTTTAAAATTTGCCCTTTTTGTATTAATTAGACAGAAAATGAGAAAACACGTTTTTCAAGGTAAAAAAAAAAATTCGAGCAGTGAGTGACGTAACGATGGAATGTAAGGATGATCACCGTAGGTTAGAAATGTTATCCAGTGACTAGAGGTGAGATTAAGTAGGGTTTTGGACCCTAATCTTGCTCAAACAACTACAGGAGAAGGTAATCCTCCTACACCTAAAATGATGAGTTTTAAGATTAATTTTTGAAGTTTAGTTGTCAAGTTTCATTATTATAAAGCATTTGTTGATTATGGTTGTTGAGTGGACTCTTGGAATTCTCACAAAATGTATGAAATTGTTTGCTAGTGTTGTTAGATGATGAAATGTGTGTGTACATGTTGGAATTTGTGGTTGAAATTTGGAGGAAAAACCTCAAGTGTAAATTAGCTTGCTTGACCTACCGTTTGACTTGAATTGCTCCGACTTGATTCTTAATGCAGCCATTTTATTCATTTTAAAATCCACTCGTGAAGATTAATGCCTTACGTGTGCTTTTAGAACATAGTGATATTGAGTTTGATTTTTCCGCAGCCCGACTAGTGAGAATTAGCTCTTGCACGTTTTTCAAGAAAAATTGTAGTTCGGGATCACGATAAATTTTGGACTAGAAAGGATGATCATTAGTGGACTAAGAAAAGTTAATTGAGGGATTACATGTGGTTGAGACAAGTTAAGCACAACTAGGAGCCCTAAAGACGCAGTAATTAACCTTTGACTTATGTGCCCAAAAGATCACTTATATCATCTTTTCTTCCTTATCTCATTCCTGTGAGGGCCTCAAAAATTCAAATTTATTTCTAAAATGTCTAATAATATTTATATTGAGTTTATTTATTGAAATATTAGTGGAAATATGTTTAAAGTGATTATTTCTCAATTTAGAGAATTTTATCTGAATTGTTTGCGGTGTGGTTTTGGCCAAATTTTAGCGTTAAAATTGTTCCGCTGAATAGTGACTTGGACTTGAAATCGAGCATATGTAGTGATATTTTGGAAATATTATTAAGGTGAGACAGTGTCGGATGAAAGAAACCAGTATAGTTAGACCGTCAGTGTGACATAAAGTGGCAAAACCACTTTTCCCTTGAATTAGGGAAAGTCACTTTTTGGGCATTTAAAGCTTGACTTTGGCTATCCTTGAGCTTCATTTTCCAGCAGCCAAATCTGGTGTAGAGAGAGAGAGAAGGGCCGAGAGAGAGAGCTAGAGAGAAGGTGAGGTTTTTGCTTCAAATCTTCTTCCATTCTTGCTCCAATCTTCTTGAATTTTCTACCATCATCAACCACCATTGTCTTCATCATCCTAGCAGCCGAGGAAGAGGAGAGAGAGGGAGATTCTTGTCCGAAAGTTTGGAAGAAACAAGAGGTAGGTGAGCTGATTTTTCATTTTCCTTTCTTCCTACAAAAATTTGAGCTTGTGAAACTTGAATGATGATTTTGGTGGTTTGATTTCTTGCTCTATGGCTGCCGAACCAAGGAAGGAAGAGAGAGAGAGTGGTCAATTTTGAGAGAGAAAAAGGAAGGAAGAAAAGCTTGGGTGAACATCTTGGGCTTGATCTTGCACTTGAAGGTTGATTTCTTCGACAAAACTTGAAGATCTTGAGTGGGCTTGAGGATCTTGGAGGTTATCAAGCTTGGGGAGTGATTTTCTTGGAGACAAAGTTGAGTGATCTTGTTGGGCTTTGCCGGATATTGTTGGATCTTGACAGATCCGGAGGTATAAACCTCACATCTGTAGATCTAGCATTATTAATGTCTATTAGTGTAGATCTGTAGTTATTGTTGATAAAATGAGATCATCGAAAAAGATGAAGTTGGGCTCTTGGATTCCCAACCTAGGTAGCGGACTTGAGGTGGATTCTAGGTAGCGGACTTGAGGACTGATTGGGAATTGATTGTTATTTGTGAATTTGTTTTGATATGGTTAGAAATTAAGGTTTTCATTGATTGAGAAATTGAGGAAAAATATATGTTATGGCCAAAACCCATGCTTGGTGATTTTAATGTTTGATTTTTGGAATGTTGTGAATGTTCTCAAGGGGTTTTGCTTTTGAGAAAATGTATATATTGTTCAAATTGTAAGTGTATAAGTGGGTAGATGAGTGTGTGAATTTTAAATGGGTAAAAGTGTAATTTTCATGAAACCCGAGTGAAAAGTGCTATTTGACCTAATTTGAAGGTTTTATTATATTTTGACTAAAATCTAGGGATTTTGGATACAATGACTTGGTGTAAAGTGTTTTGGGTTAAAATGGAAGTTTTGATTGAAAGTGAAGCGTGTTTGTAGTGCCAATGAGTATGTCGACGAGATGTTTTCTTTTAAAATGGTAAAGTGATTTTCCAAAGGAATTTATTTGGAAATTGAGTTAGATGAAATGAATACTTTTCCTTGAGTAAGTTTTGGAAAAGGTTATCATTGGAAACTAAAAGTGAATGTGAACTGTATTAGTAAATGGAAAAGATCGAAGTGAACCTTATTGCTTGTTTTCAATTATTTTAGGGAGTGTACTGGACAGTGACTTTGACCCTTACGTGGAAGCGAACCCTACTTGGTGAGTTTCCATGCTTGTTACGTGTTTACGTGCAAATGTTATAAATGAATGTATTGAAGTGATTGTTATGTGAAAGTGACTTTTGAACCCTCGAATGGGGATGGTGTGTACTTTACCGCACCTACTCCATTTGAGTAAACGTGATTGTGAAAGTGACTTGAAGTGTTTGATTGTAAAGTGTATTGTAGTGATTGCATGTGTTTGGAAGGTCAGGAAATCCCTGAGACCTATAGGTGAACCCTTCGACTCGAGCCGGGGGCTAGGCCTAGGCCGAGGAGAAAGGGACGAGCCATAGGGTTATTTAAAATGTCACAAAGCACAGTGACTTAGACCAGTGATTTATGCTCGAACTTGGTTTTGAACCAGTCTCATAAGAGCAACCACCCAGTGAAGTGAAATGAAAAGTACTGCGGACTTGGTATGGACTGTCCCTAATGGAGAGTACTCAATAAAGTGAAGTGTTTAAAGTGAAGTGTTTCAAAGTGAAATGTTTTAAAGTGAAGTGAAAAGTGTTTTGGCGTCTGGAGCCGGTGGGGTTTGAGGAGTAAGGAGAAAGTGAAGTACTACATGGTAATAGTGACGGTTGATGAGTGTCAAACCTTGGTTCGTGGTTCGTGGACAAGTTTAGTGGAATTTGGCCCTGAGGGCCCTGATCCTACATTGTATTGTTAATTGCTTTTCTATCTTATATTTCAAGTCTTCTTGCAAAGTGATATTGTTTATGTGTTAAGTGGCTTGCATGTTTTGGGAACTCACGGGCTTTTTTAGCTCACCCTTTCCATTTGTTTTCCTTAGCAGAAATGAGCAACCAAGTGGTGGTGCCAACTCTTGAGATTAGGCCTTTCATATGTTTTGTTATGTACTTTGAAGAATTATGGATATTGCTTTTTGTGGACTTTTGTATAATGGAATCATGTATTGATCAAATTGTATTTGGGGTGTTATGTATCTTTAAGACATTGTACTCTTGGTATTGTATTGTGGTTTTAGTTGTTAAGTATTATTGAACAAGTGAGTGTGAGTCTGGCAGAAAGGCTAGGCGGTCCGCTGACCCCTTTGGTTCGCCCTAGGGGAAAGTGGGGTCGTCACAGGTGGTATCAGAGCCTAGGTTTGAATAGTCTGGCATAGTGAGAGTTAGTGGGTTGTTAAGAGTCTAGTAGGTTAGGAACAAAAGTGAAGTGAGGGTTATGGGTTCATGAATAAGTATTGTTGATCTTTAAGTTAGAACGAGTACTAATGAGGATTCTTTCTTGTAGGCTATGGAGCCTGGAGGGAGTGAGGCCTCGACACCGGCTGCCCTACCCCGCCTTATCGTTTGGGTTCTAGAGGTGCTCGTGCAGCTTATAACCCTAGGATCCGTACTAGCCGTGCTACTTGTGGGTGTTGGAGGACCCACCTATCTGATCGGTGGTGCTTGTCACCGAGAGAGGAAGAGGTTGACTAGGATCAACCGTGAGCGTCAGGAGGAGATTGAGAGGCTTACTACTGTGGCCCAGACTCGACTTGCTAGGATTGGAGAGCTTGAGGCAGGTTCACAGCTAATGAGCGAGCCGCCAGGATAGTGAGGATGGCTCGAGAGGGTCAGGATATTGTGGCTGTGAGGCCTTGATTGGAGGGGTGATTGAGGCTAACCGAGTAGAGGAGACTTCGGTTGACCAGCCTCATGCTGATGCTGATTTGGGAAGAGAGCCTCCGATTGAGTCTGTTGGAGATGCTATCATGGCTGAGGGAGATCCCCAGTACTTGATGTCTGATCCCTCTGAGGATGAGTCTACGGAGACCTCTTCGTACCAGACCTGATGGATTAGCTTGACTTGACCTTAGGGCTTTTGTTATCTTTTGTGGGAGTAAAAGAGTGGGTTCCCAACTTTGTAAAGTGCATGCTTGCTAACTTGCCAAGCACCATATTTTGTTTAAGTGTACTTGAGAACTTGATATACCACTGTATCTTTTGACAAAAGCATGCTTGACCGATGTACTCTTGGCATTGTATTGAAATGAAATGTAATTATGAAAGTGTTTTGTCTATTTTCTAAAGTAATTGTTCTAATTGTGTTGTTACTCTTCCTGTTTATGATAATTTGATGGCCCCTAGAGAACTATGGACGGTGGGAGAGGACGAGGTCGGGGCGGAACCGGCTTCGTCAAAATGTGGGAAATGACCATGAATCTACGCTGACCAAAATCAATGGGGTTAACTTTGTAGAGCAAATGGCTACGCCATGAACCGTATGACCTGAGATTTTAGATCGTATGGCTGGACAACAAGGCCTGGACCCGAAAGCAAAACCTTGGTAACATTGGAGTTGGTGAGGATCGAGCACTTGAGAGATTTCAAAGGTTTAACCCCCCAAAATTCTGTGGTGAACCTAACCCTGAAGTTGCTGAGGGTTGGTTAGAAAGGATTTCTGACATTTTCGCTGCTCTAGACTATCTTGAGGGAGAGGCAAATAACCTTTGCCACATTCAATTTGAGGGAGCTGCCCGTTCTTGGTGGGCCATGATAAGAACCAAGTGGGAAAGAGAGAATACCCCTAGGACTTGGGTAAATTTTACTCGAGTTCAATGCCAAATTTCTTCCTCCAATAGTGCAAGAGAAAAGGAGGGACGATTTTATTAGGTGTAAACAAGGCTTACTGAGTGTGACGGAGTATGAAGCACAGTTTACTAAAGCTCAAGGTTTGCCCCAGTTGGTGGCCACCGAGCAAAGGAGGGTAAGAAGGTTTGTCCAGGGATTGAATGTAGAGCTCCAAGAAATCTTAGCAGCCGCTCAAGTTAATAGTTTTAGTGAAGCCGTGGAAAGGGCTCAGAGGATTGAAGGAGCCAAAGCACAAGTAAGGAATTTTAATGCAAGAAAAAGGAATGCACCTAGTGGCAGTCGTGGACCAATGGACATGAATGTTCCAACTCCTAAGTTTGGAAGAGGAGTGGGTAGAACAACCCCCTCTAGTTCGTCTAGGGGATCAAATTTGAGAGGGGCATACTCAAGAGGAGGAGTGTCTAGAGGGAGTGTGAGAGGAAGAGGACTGTCAAGGGGAGGTTCCCAAGTCAAGTCTCTAGCGTGTCTTGTGGCTTTTGTGGGAAGCCAAACCACACTGAGAATGAATGTTGGAGAAAGAGAGCATGTCTTAAGTGTGGTAGTACTGAGTATCGCTATCCGCTTGTCCCATGGCCCAAGGAGGAGGTTTGACCCAACCAGCAAGCAAACCCACTACCCAAGCTAGTGCAGGGAATCGACCAAGAGTACCAGCTAGGGTCTCGCCATTGACCAACAAAGCAAGTTCGACCCCTCTAAGTGGTTGAAGGTACCATCCCAATCTTTCATCGCTTAGCTAAGATTTTGATTGATCCTGGTGCATCACATTCTTTTGTGAACCCTTCCTTTTTGAATGGAGTAGACATAAAGCCTACTAGATTACCTTATGATTTGGAAGTTAAGACACCCACGGGGAAACAACGTCTAATTACTAGTTGGGTATACAAGAATTGTGATATTTGGATAGGAGAAAGGAAGCTAGTGGTGGACTTGATTAGTCTAGACATTAAGGGGTATGATGTTATCATGGGGATGGATTTTTTAGCCGTCATCATGCTAAATTGGATTGTAGGGCAAAGATTGTGGAGTTTTCTATTCCTGGGGAGGCTACTTTGAGGTTAGACGTAAAAGGGAGATTAGCGTCATCTGCCCTCATTTCGGGGATTAAAGCGAGAAAATTGTTAAGTAAAGGGGCTCAAGGGTATTTGGCCTTTTTGATAAATCCCCCTAGTGATAAAATGAAGTTAGAGGAAGTGCCGATTGTGAAGGATTTTCCCGATGTCTTTCCAGAGGAATTAGAAAATCTACCTCCTGAGCGAATGGTGGAATTTAAGATTGACTTGCTGCCAGGGACAGCTCCAATTTCTAAGACTCCATATCGAATGGCTCCAGCTGAACTTAAGGAATTAAAGGTCCAATTACAAGATTTATTGGAGCGAGGTTTTATCAGAGAGAGTGACTCACCTTGGGGAGCACCTGTACTCTTTGTTAAGAAGAAGGATGGAAGCTTGAGGTTGTGCATTGACTATCGAGGGCTTAATGATGTGACAATAAAGAACAAATATCCTTTGCCGCTCATTGATGAACTATTTGACCAATTGCAAGGATCAGTGGTCTTTTCTAAATTAGACCTTAGGCAAGGGTACTACCAATTGAGGATTAGAAGGGAAGACGTGCCGAGGACTGCTTTCAACTCGAGGTACGGACATTTTGAGTTTGTGGTAATGCCCTTTGGATTGACCAATGCTCCAGCAGCATTTATGGATTTGATGCAACGGGTCTTTAAACCCTATTTGGACCAATTTGTGGTTGTATTCATAGATGACATTTTGGTATACTCAAAGACCCGAGAGGATCATGCTCAACACTTGAGAATAGTGCTCCAAACTTTAAGAGAACATCAATTGTATGCTAAGTTCAACAAGTGTGAGTTTTGGTTAGAGGAAGTGTCCTTTTTAGGACATAAAATTTCTAAGGATGGAATTGCTGTGGATCCCTCCAAAGTGGAGACAGTGACTCAATGGAAGCAACCTAGAAATCCTACTGAGATTAGAAGTTTCTTGGGCTTGGCAGGATACTACCGTCGATTCATTCAGGATTTCTCAAAGATTGCGGGGCCACTGACGGATTTGACTAAAAAGCATGTTAAGTTTGCTTGGAATCCAAAGTGTGAGGCTAGTTTCCAAGAGTTAAAGAAGCGTTTGACAACAGCCCCTGTGTTGACTTTGCCAAATGGAAAAGATGGGTATGTGGTTTATTCAGATGCCTCGAAAGAAGGATTAGGATGTATCCTGATGCAAAATGGAAGAGTTATTGCTTATGCCTCTAGCAAATTAAAACCTCATTTGAAGAAACAGAAAGTCATCTTTGGAAATATAGTGTTGAGATCTTCTATTCTAGAACGTATTAAAGAGGCTCAAAAAGGAGATTCCATGGTGCAAAAATGGATTGGAAAAGTGAATAAAGGAGAAACCCTAGACTTTAAGTTAGGGCCTGAGGGAATTTTGAGGTTTCAAGATCGAATTGTTGTTCCAGACAATGAAGAATTGAAGAAAGAAATTTTGGAAGAGGCACATCGTTCTAAATATACAATTCACCCTGGGAATAATAAAATGTACCAAGACTTGAAAAGGATGTATTGGTGGGATGGAATGAAGAGAGATGTGGCTAGATTTGTTCAGACCTGTCTCGTGTGCCAACAAGTTAAGGCAGAGCACCAGAAACCTTCAGGACTTTTGCAACCCTTAGAGATACCTGAATGGAAATGGGATCATATCACTATGGATTTTGTGACTGGGTTGCCTAGAAGTCAAAAGGGATGATGCGTTTGGGTGATATGGATCGACTTACTAAACCTGCTCATTTTCTACCGGTAAGTATGAAATGTCCTTTGGAGAAGCTAGCTCGGTTGTACTTGGATGAGATTGTTAGGCTACATGGGGTACCTGTGAGCATTGTCTCTGATAGAGACCCAAGGTTTGTTTCTCGATTTTGGCAAAAGTTACAAGAGAATTTGGGACTAAGGTTAGTTTGAGACCGCCTATCATCCTCAAACGGATGGACAATCTGAAAGGACAATCCAAACCTTGGAAGACATGTTGAGGTTATGTATATTGGATTTTGAGGAAGTTGGAGTCAACACATGCCACTAGTTGAGTTTGCCTACAACAATAGTTACCATGCTTCAATTCGATGGCTCCTTATGAAGCACTTTATGGGAGAAGGTGTAGATCACCTATTCATTGGGATGAAGTAGGAGAAAAGAAGATTTTGGACCCAACCACTATTCCCCGGGTTGAAGAGGCTTTGAGAAAGTGAAACTAGTTCGAAAGACCTCCAACGGCTCAAAGTCTACGTAAGAGTTATGCCGATAAGAAGAAAGGACTTGGAGTTCATGTGGGATAAAGTATTTCTCGTGGTTAAGCCAATGAAAGGAGGAGTGGTATCCAAAAAAGGGAAGAAATTGAAACCACGATATGTAGGACCATTTGAGATTCTCAAGAGTAGGGAAAGTGGCATACCAGCTTGGATTTACCCTCGAACATGTCAAAGATTCATAATGTCTTCCACGCGGTCCATGCTTAAGAAGTACCATCCGCACCCAAGCCATGTGTTGCCTTTAGAGAGATTGAAGTGGATGAATCCTTGTCCCATGAAGAGCACCGTAAGAATCCTCGGAGAAGTGAAAGACTTGAGGAATAAGAAGATCCCATTGGTCAAAGTTCTGTGGAGGAATCACGCCATTGAGGAAGCAACATGGGAATTGGAGGAAGAGATGAAGAAGAGTCATCCCGAAGTTATTTATCGAGAAAGGTAAGAAATTTTGAGGACAAAATTCTCTTATGGAGGAGGATGAGGGCCTCAAAAATTCAAATTTATTTCTAAAATGTCTAATAATATTTATATTGAGTTTATTTATTGAAATATTAGTGGAAATATGTTTAAAGTGATTATTTCTCAATTTAGAGAATTTTATACCTAATTGTTTGTCGGTGTGTGGTTTTGGCCAAATTTTAGCTGTTAAAAATTGTTCCGACGCTGAATAGTGACTTGACTTGAAATCGAGCATATGTAGTGATATTTTGGAAATATTATTAAGGTGAGACAGTGTCGGGATGAAAGAAACCAGTATAGTTAGACCGTCAAGTGACGCTGACATAAAGTGGCAAAACCACTTTTCCCTGAATTAGGGAAAGTCACTTTTGGGCATTTAAAAGCTTGACTTTGGCTATCCTTGAGCTTCATTTTCCAGCAGCCAAATCTGGTGTAGAGAGAGAGAGAAGGGAGAGAGAGAGCTAGAGAGAAGGTGAGGTTTTGCTTCAAATCTTCTTCCATTCTTGCTCCAATCTTCTTGAATTTTCTACCATCATCAACCACCATTGTCTTCATCATCCTAGCAGCCGAGGAAGAGGAGAGAGAGGGAGATTCTTGTCCGAAAGTTTGGAAGAAACAAGAGGTAGGTGAGCTGATTTTTCATTTTTCCTTTCTTCCTACAAAAAATTTGAGCTTGTGAAACTTGAATGATGATTTTGGTGGTTTGATTTCTGTTCTATGGCTGCCAACCAAGGAAGGGAAGAGAGAGAGTGGTCCCAATTTTGGAGAGAGAAAAAGGAAGGAAGAAAAGCTTGGGTGAACATCTTGGGGCTTGATCTTGCACTTGAAGGTTGATTTCTTCGACAAAACTTGAAGATCTTGAGTGGGCTTGAGGATCTTAGAGGTTATCAAGCTTGGGGAGTGATTTTCTTGGAGACAAAGTTGAGTGATCTTGTTGGGCTTTGCCGGATATTGTTGGATCTTGACAGATCCGGAGGTATAAACCTCACATCCTGTAGATCTAGCATTATTAATGTCTATTAGTGTAGATCTGTAGTTATTGTTGATAAAAATGAGATCATCTGAAAAGATGAAGTTGGGCTCTTGGATTCCCAACCTAGGTAGCGGACTTGAGGTGGATTCTAGGTAGCGGACTTGAGGACCGATTGGGAATTGATTGTTATTTGTGAATTTGTTTTGATATGGTTAGAAATTAAGGTTTTCGCTGATTGAGAAATTGAGGAAAAATATATGTTATGGCCAAAACCCATGCTTGGTGATTTTAATGTTTGATTTTGGAATGTTGTGAATGTTCTCAAGGGTTTTGCTTTTGAGAAAAATGTATATATTGTTCAAATTGTAAGTGTATAAGTGGGTAGATGAGTGTGTGAATTTTAAATGGGTAAAAGTGTAATTTTCATGAAACCCGAAAGTGAAAAGTGCTATTTGACTGAATTTGAAGGTTTTATTATATTTTGACTAAAATCTAGGGATTTTGGATACAATGACTTGGTGTAAAGTGTTTTGGGTTAAAATGGAAGTTTTGATTGAAAGTGAACGTGTTTGTAAAGTGCCAATGAGTATGTCGACGAGATGTTTTCTTTTAAAATGGTAAAGTGATTTTCCAAAGGAATTTATTTGGAAATTGAGTTAGATGAAATGAATACTTTTCCTTGAGTAAGTTTTGGAAAAGGTTATCATTGGAAACTAAAAGTGAATGTGAACTGTATTAGTAAATGGAAAAGATCGAAGTGAACCTTATTGCTTGTTTTCAATTATTTTAGGGAGTGTACCGCAAGTGACTTTGACCCTTACGGAAGTCGAACCCTACTGGTGAGTTTCCATGCTTGTTACGCGGTTTACTGCAAATGTTATAAATGAATGTATTGAAGTGATTGTTATGTGAAAGTGACTTTGAACCCTCGAATGGGGATGGTGTGTACTTTACCGCACCTACTCCATTTGAATAAACGTGATTGTGAAAGTGACTTGAAGTGTTTGATTGTAAAGTGTATTGTAGTGATTGCATGTGTTTGGAAGGTCAGGAAATCCCTGAGACCTATAGGTGAACCCTTCGACTCGAGCCGGGGGCTAGGCCTAGGCCGAGGAGAAAGGGCCGAGCCATAGGGTTATTTAAAATGTCACAAAGCACAGTGACTTAGACCAGTGATTTATGCTCGGAACTTGGTTTTGAACCGGTCCATAAGAGCAACCACCCAAAGAAGTGAAATGAAAAGTACTGACTTGATGGACTGTCCCTAATGGAGAGTACTCAATAAAGTGAAGTGTTTAAAGTGAAGTGTTTCAAAGTGAAATGTTTTAAAGTGAAGTGAAAAGTGTTTTATGGGTCCGGGGTTTGGAGGAGTAAGGAGAAAGTGAAGTACTACATGGTAATAGTGAGCTTGACTGAGTGTCAACCACCTGGTTCGTGGTTCGTGGACAAGTTTCAGGAATTTGGCCCCTGAGGGCCCAGATCCTACATTGTATTGTTAATTGCTTTTCTATCCTGCTTATATTTCAAGTCTTCTTGCAAAGTGATATTGTTTATGTGTTAAGTGGTTTGCATGTTTTTGGGAACTCACGGGCTTTTAGCTCACCCTTTCCATTTGTTTTCCTTAGCGGTGAAATGAGCAACCAAGTGGTGGTGCCAACCTTGAGATTAGGCCTTCATATGTTTTGTTATGTACTTTTGAAGAATTATGGATATTGCTTTTGTGGACTTTTGTATAATGGAATCATGTATTGATCAAATTGTATTTGGGGTGTTATGTATCTTTAAGACATTGTACTCTTCGGTATTGTATTCAGGGTTTTAGTTGTTAAGTATTATTGAACAAGTGAGTGTGTGAGAGAGCTAGGCGGTCCTGACCCCTTGTTAGCCTCTAGGGGAAAGTGGGGTCGTCACAATTCCACTTTACCAAATCAATGCTCTCATCTCTATTTTCCTTTCTCCTCTTGGCTGACCACACTTCCCCATTTGTCTTCCAAAAATTTCAGCCCCAATTCCTCCATTGAAGCTTCAAGATTCAACTCAAACTCGCATTTCCTCGTGGAGCACCAACTAAACTTGGAAGGGGGGGGATTGGTCTAGGCAGAATTTTGGTGGCTTGAGGACTGGCCAGCACTGTTCTTCATCGTGGAAGCCGAGCTGATCTTCACCGTGGCAGCTAAGGTAAAAGTTGCAAACGCTCATCCCTCCTTTCTCTCATTTCATTTCAGCTCCTAGTAGTAAGAGTAGTTTAGATGATGTAGTGGTTGGTTGTTGATGGGTTCTTCAAGAACCTTGACCCTAGGTAAATTGCCTTGAGGATTTGAATGATTATTGCTTGATTGCTGTTTATCTAGGAGAGATATGGTGTAAATTGGTTAGAAACTTGAAGAAAAACAAGAGGGGAGAGGGAATGCTGCTGGCCGAAATTTCTGTTGAGATGTGTTTTGAATTTTTCGAATTTTTTTTGGTGAGTTAATGGTGCTCCAATGATTGTTATATGATGGTGGTTGTATGTGCTTTGGTTGATTTAAGAATGGAAGAAAACCCTAGCTCTAAGTGGGGTGATTTTTGTTGAGCTCAAGTTTGTAAGATTTGAATGAAATCTGGAAAAATTTATGCAAATAGGGCAGTCTTTTGTGCAGCTTCAATTTCGAATTTCCGTGCTAAACTTA
This sequence comes from Gardenia jasminoides, assembly GCA_013103745.1. Lineage (NCBI taxonomy): Eukaryota > Viridiplantae > Streptophyta > Magnoliopsida > Gentianales > Rubiaceae > Gardenia > Gardenia jasminoides. The sequence continues at coordinate 23,310,673 of CM023102.1, read as the reverse complement.
AGCTTGATTTTTTTTTTTTGCTTAAAACAACTCTTGGGACTTTAATTTACAAGTGTGTGGTGAGTTGGGACAAGGAAAATCAAAGTTTAATGGTCAAATGGACATCCGAATTCCTGTTCGGCAACCTGCCAAATGTCCCTACTGCCCAATAAAAGTTACGCTGCTTTATGGGAGGTTTTGATAAAAACACTCCAATTGGGCCATTTAAAGGTTAGGGAAATGTGCTGCTAGCTTGGTTTCGAAAATTAGGCAAATTGGTAGTGATTTGAGGCATGAACTAGGTGATACAAGTGAGGGAGCAAATTTTCCAGTTTTGAATGAATGAGTTGGACGAAATTGAGGCACATAGAAAACTACCTTCCCGGTGGTATTTTAAGTTGAAATTTGGTGTGAATCTAGTTGGTATATGGACGTGTTATTGTACCAAAGTTTACAATTTTTGGACTTGAATTCGTCACTCAAATAGCAACTTGAAAGCTGCCCTGTATTTTCGAAATCCCAGAACTGCAGAATTTCGAATGGCCTCTGTTTGCACCGTTGTCATTTCATACTCGGATGTTGGAATTGAGTTCCGTCAGTGGCTGTTGAAACTTCTTATATAGTACTATATTGTGTATAAATTTCAGAGGTTAATTAATTTTCTGTAAATTTTGGTGAATTTTCAAAATGTGCTGGATAACCAGCCTGACGAACACTGTCATCTTACTGTAGCTGAATGTTCAACGGAAATCTGGGTTAAATTCGTCCATAATTTTAATTTGATGTCTTCTGAAAAGTTTTAGAGATTTTAAAGAGGTTTCGAACGGTATCAAATGAGCAGAATTCTGACTTATAAAACTTGAGTTATGATTTTTCAAAGTTTTCAGCTCAACTAGGAAAATTGTCGAACTTTCGACTTTTTGCATTAAACTTCACCATTGATTAGGAAAACTCATTTTTGTTCTCTTTTAATTATTTTTAGGTCAAAGTGCTGATTTTGCGACTGATCAAAACTTGGACTCCGACCCCTATTTTGTCGATGAGTTTTCAATGCATGTTAAAATGCTTTCATTGGAATGCTTGATGTATACACGTGCTTCATGACTTGTTATTTGATTGGAATGTGAAATTGAGAATTTGATGGACCGCTCACTTAAAGGAGAGTATACTTTATTGCTCCCTTTTTGTAGAGTCGAAAATTTGATTTTTGCATGTATTAAACTTGGGAGATGAAAAACGTGAAATGTACTTACTCTTGGCCGTGTGCCTTGAGTAAATTCCTGTTTACTGTTTATTGTTGAAATATGTGGCGTGCAGGCCCGGTAGGGGGAGTAAGGTGGATGGAGTTGGCGTGAAGAGTCTTCTACTTGGATTGAAAGTCGACGGACTGTCGACTACTATAATTGCTCGTGAAAAGTGGAAATTGGCTCCTCAGAGCCCCTGTATCCTCAATGTGTGTTAATTGGATTTGTTTATGTGTTTTAATTATTTACTTGCAATTTTACCACTTTAAGTGCCTGTGCATGAATTTTGAAAACTCACGAGCTTTTTAGCTCACCCCCGTTCCCTTTTATTTTCCTTAATAGGTTAAGAGAATCCCGAGACGTAGCTAGGGCTAGCGTCGTGATCTTTTGATTTTTGGTCTCGAGTACGAAGCTTCATTTTGTATATTTGTTTGGTGTTGAGTACTTTAAGCTTATGGAATTGTATGAGCTTTGGCTCGAGGATTGTGAATATTTTAAATGGATGACTGTAAATTTTAAGTTTAAATGCTCTTCTCAGTTTTAGTGATAATGTTGTGTTAATTGGGGAAATTGCACGTTTAAGTTAGAAACGATTTGAATGCTTGAGTCCTGGCGAGAGCTGGGCAGACAGTCCGCTAACCCCTCTGGTTAGCCTTAGGGGGAGGTGGGGCTGTTACACCTGTGAAGCTCCACATGTCTAGTAGCCTCTCCACAATCAACCCCATCGGCATTAGCCCCGTTAACACCATTAGCATCATTTCGACTCTCCATCCTACAAAACAAACATAAATTCTAAGATAAGAACTTAAAGCCCACTAATTCACTTAAAATACCACATTTAAAACATAAGACTATCCCAACTCTACATTCAAGAACAATATCCTTAAAATATCCCAAATAGATTTTTAACTTAGGCTCTGATACCACTTGTGACAGCCCCACTTCCCCCTAAGGCGAACCAAAGGGTTGGTGGGCTGCCTACCTAACTCTCGCCAGGATTCAAGCATTCAAAAATACTAACACTAAAGGATAAATCTAAAAATCTCAAATCAGAAGAGAGAATGGAAGCAGTAAAATAACATTTAAGCTTAGAATACAAACGTTAGCTTAGAAGCACCTAAAGCTCCAATCCGAAGCCTATTACATTCCTACAAGTCGAAATATGCAAGACCAAAAGAAAATACAATTCATACATCCAAACCTCGGGACAAAAGTCAAAACCAGGAACTAGTCCTAACTAGGCCCTTGGATTCTCGTCACCTGTTAAGGAAAAACAAATTGGGAACGGGGGTGAGTTAGAAACTCGTGAATTTCCAAAAGAACATGCACAGGCATAAAGCAGGATAAATGGCACTATAAACCAAATAAAGAAAACACTTAACACACAAGTAGGATACAGTAACTCTCAGGAGCTCAGGTCCACAATACACGATCGTTTCAAGTAGCCAACACTACGTCGACTTTCTAATCCAAGTAGACTACAACAATCTCCTTCCACCAAACTTCCTCCTACCGGGCCCGCAATCCGAAACACTTAACACTTAACTACTCAAGGGACGCGGCCAAGAGTAGTTTTATAAACACTTTCTCCACAAGTATTAACACATGCACAATTATGTCACCACCTCTACTTAAAAAAGAGCAATAAAGTATACTCTCTCTAAGTGAATGGTTCACAATCTCATTTCCAAATAAACAAGTGCATAACACATTCACGCAAAGCATTGAATTAAAGCAATTAACATGCATTCGAAACTCAGCGATAAAAGAGGGCTCGGTGTCCAAGTTTCGATCAAAGTCCAAATCAGCTCCACTCCCTAAGCGATTTAAAAGAATAGCGGAGATCAGTTCTCTCGTTCATTTGTTAAATCTAATTCAAGAAAGAAAATGTTCATTAAACTTTCGATTTGAACAGAATTCTTGTAAAAATTGTAACTTGAGTTGTATAGGTCCAAAATTTGCAAGGTTGGTACCGTTGGAAACCTTATTAAAAGGGCTAAAATTTTGTAGAAGACACCTTAGTGAGATTCTAAACAGAAACAACCCAGATTTTCATGCAAGATTTCTGCTTCAGTGAAGACAGAACAAAACAGACCGGTTTTTCAGTATAATTTTGAAGTTTTCCAAAAATTGTAGAAAATGAATTAGCCCTTGAAATTTACCCAGTTCATAGCTCTATGAATCTATCTTTGACCGCCATTGACGGTACTCGATTTTGGCCCCCGAGCAAAGAGTTATAGCCGATAGAAGTACAGAGGTTGACAATACTGACGGCCAAATTTTCCAGATTTGAAAAGTTGTGTTTGGAACAACGTTTGGGCATCAAAATGCCATCGAAAAATTTTCCAAATTTTGTACACTCAAACGTCACTAGATAGACTATCCGTGTACCAAATTTGAGCCAAAAAATCGCACGAAAAGATAACATTTTAGCTGGCAAAAGTTTGCGAAAATCTTAAAACTTAAACTGCCAGATTTTCTCCCTTTTGATTTTCAAACATTTTGCTTAACTAAAACAGCCCCAAATCACTCAAACATTGACAAAAAAGCTCTAGCAGTATTTCTTTATCAAATGGAAGCAAAATTTTGAATCAAAATGTTTCAAAAATAGGGCAATAGCTCGGCAAAGTACAAAAGGGATAAAATTCCAGATTTTAACTCAACAGTCAAGGGCCTTTGTTACACCAAATGAACTCACATTTGCAAAACATTTCACCAACACATAGTGTAACATTTAAGCTTTCAAAACAACCAAGGAATCCATGAAAATAGAAATATGAACTAAGTTTGAAAAATAGCAAAGTGATCCAACAGCTTTTCAATAAAAATTTCCAAGTTTGATTCTTCACTTTTCTCAAGCTTTTGCCAAACGTTTTTATGCACCAAAAATGCTCAGTTTTGCAAGGGGTCTAACACTCATCTAAACCATCATCTTAGTAGTGAATAACCATGAGAAGACCAAGAAATAATGGGGTTAAAACAGGGCAAAATGATCTCAACAACAACCGGCAATTTTGAGCATTCAAATTTCCTAATACTTTCTTAGAAGAAGTTTCGGTTTTGAGCAGTATTCTTTGAAAAATCATAACATGAGTTCTACAAGTCCAAAATTTTTGAATCTTATACCGTTGCAAAATAGACTCAATGAACTAAAACTCTCAAGACGACACTTTTACAAGATTCGAATCAAAAAGTAATCAAATTTCAGTTTAAAACTGCTGTCACAGTGAAAACAAAGCACATCAGTCTTGATTTTCAGTCAAATTTGAAAATTCGCCAAAATTCATTGAAATTGAACTAGCCTTTGAAATTTATCTCGCTAAAAGATCTCAGATTCGAGTTTCAAACGCAACAAATAGATCTCAATTTGGACTTTTCTATTCCAGGTTACAATAGTTGAAAGTAGGCTACATAACCAACCTTGATTTTCTGGAAATTCCAGATTCGAAGAACAACTTTGAGACATTCTTTGAGCAATAAAATGGTCCTATAAAAATACCAAATTTTGCAGGAAACAACCTCAGTATGTAAACTATGTTGTCCCCAAATTTTAGCTAAAAACTCACACAGAAAGGCTGTGATCAAAGCAACTAAAAATAGGGCAGCATGCATTTCCTTCATCTCGGTTTCTCCTCCTCTTTTCCCTCTTTCATTTTTGACAACAACTCACCACATAAACACCTCACACACACACAAAACATCATAAACAGCCCCAAATTCACATGTGGTGGGATTTCATAGAGCCCACATTCAACCAATCAACAATATTACATTTATCATAGTTCAACGCTACATAAATGGAGTCAAATGAACAAGATTATGAAGAAATGCACTACCTCTTCCTCCTCAAGAAGCTTGCCTTATGGTGGGTGATCTAGCTCACAAAACCCCACAACTTCCAAGCTCAAACAACTGGTTATCCTCTCCTCCTAGCTGGACCAAGGTTCCTCCAAGATTTCTAACAAAGTCCTCAAGCTATTGATGGCTTCAATGGTGGCTTTGTATTGGTGGTGTTTTGAAGAATCAAAGAGAGGAAGATGATGAAGGTGGCCGGCTGTTTTGGAGAGGAATTGGAGGAAAAATGAAAGAGGAAAGGATCGGCTATGAGTAGAAGAAAGAAAGGAAATGAGTGGTTGGGGTTGTTTCTTGACTTTTGGGGCTTTTGTGGAAACTTGGAAGAAATGAGAGGAAGTTGGGTGATTTAGCGTAAAGCCACTTTTGTTGCTTCGAGGTAAATTCACATAACAAAATATTACGACCCTGATTTCTCTCATTTAAATATCCCAAATACATATTCTAACATTCGAAACTTATATGCAGTAATCGATCTTAGGCCCAAGTACGAAATTTAAACATTCAAACAGTTTAAATTGAAAACATAGTTTAATTGTACAAAATGCATTTTAAAACTTTTCATGCCGTTACAATTGATAAACGACATTCAAATAACTCAAACTAATTTTGATGAAGTAATTTTATGAAATTATAGAATTTTGTAATTTTATAAATTAAATTGATGGTTAAACAAGGTTTTAAAATAAAAGGAAATAACGTATGGCATATTTACAATTAAAATTATCGAAATTAATTATTTAGAGAAAATAATTAATTAATTAATTAATTAGATCGAATAAAATAAATTTGTGGGTCCTCACATTACTAGACACCGCTCACAATTTATAATTATGAATGAATTAATTATTGTAATTAATGGTAAAATAAAGTTGTTTATTTTATCTGATTCTAATTGGGAATTATAATTCATAATTATTACCAATGTATTTGGAACCTATTGGATCACGCGCTTAGAGACTGAATTCTGGATTAAAATTGTGTGTGTCCAAGTAGAGATTTGAAAATAAAATCTTTTGGGGTTTAATTGTGAAGAAAATAAATCTCGGGGGTTTATCTGGCAGATAGGATAAAATAGTTATCTCCTATCTGTCGGATAACAAAAAGATAGAGAGAGGGTCATATATTACGTTGTTTGATTTTGAATGAAACAACATGACCCTATCTCTTCTTCTCTCTCTCTATCCTATCAATAAAACAGACTATACGATACCTCTGTTTCAGAACTGATAGACAGAATAAAAGAGGCAAGTTTTTCTGAAAAAAACTTACATAGAGAGAAGAACCAAATGAGAGAGTGAGAGATAAGTTAGCATCTTCTTCACTCTCACACACAGATCGTAGAGACAATCCAGTTTCACTCTCGTATAGATTATAGTAGAGGCAGGATGCTTAGACTACTCAAAGGGAGTCTTCTCCTTCTTTGACGAGTCAGAGAAACGACATACGGGTTAAGGTAATCCTTGTTATCCCCCCTCTTCAAGTCATACATAAGCTTAGGGTGATTTCTGGTGGATTCTTGGGTGTTTAAATTTTTGTTTTTTCTGCTGTATTTGCTACCCCAAAACCTAACAGTGGTATCAGAGCCATCTCTAGTTCTTTGTGTATGACTTTATGTGTACTATTGTTATTGTTCATGGATTATTTGAATGATATATATATGTGTGCTAAATTTTGGCTGAAAGTTTGTAACTTTAATTTGATTAAATTGGGGTTGAAATCTAGAAAATTTCACAAAACAAAGTGTTATGTTTTGTTTTGCATATACTGTGTAAAAGTTGCAAAAATCTGATGTATTAAAATCTTTTTGAACACTTGATGTTCTAGTCAAAGGGTTTTATGACTGTTTTCTGCAATTGTTGTTACTCTTCAATTTTTTGTAGAAGTTCTACAGAATTCTGCAGTAGCCAATTGTTGGCTGCTGCAGCAGAAATTCGTGATTCAGATCCGTGACCCGGATCCGTGAGGTATAACTTGCGGATCAGACTCGCGAATCCAAAACAGAACTTTCAGAAAGTTCGGTTGCATCAGGGATCCGCGACCCAGTCTCGCGGATCGAGTCGTGGATCCAATACGGGGGTCTCAGAACTTGATCCGCACATATCAGAGATTCGCGACCCTACCTCGCGGATCCGCCCGTGGATCCTGTGCGGGAGTCTCAGGACTTGATCCGCCCGTGACAGAGATCCGCAACCCAGAATCATGGATCCTACTCAGAACTTGATCAGCGTATCAAAGATCTGCGAACCAGTTTCGTGGATCTGTCTGGAAACAGAATTTTGTGAAATTTTTTTTTTAAAGTTTAGTTTTCAATTTTTGAAAATTTCCTGATTCTGATCCAAATTTTAATTATTAAAATTTGTTATGAATTTTGTTATTTCATGTTTTATTAGGTCAAAAATTGATTTGAAATTTAATTTGATTAATTCAAATAATGTTCCCAATTATTTTCTAATTTAGTTAGGAATAAAGGTGACCTAGTAAAATTATTTTTGCCAAAATTTCTTGCACATGTATAGTCTCAAAATTTGTTTGGGAACTTGAGATATAAAATCCAAATAATCCATGAATAGTTGTTTACTATAATTACATGCTTTCATTTGATTTAAAGTTATTTAAATTTGTGTGGATGCATGGTGGATGGTTGTGGATATAAAACCCAATATTATTGTGGAGGAATGGTTGAATGGTTGTAATTTTTATAAATAGGGCCTGCGTGTCCTGTCTTTCTTAATTTTCTGATTGTAATTTCTCTCCTCATCTAATTCCTCCCGAATGTAACTCGGAGTTTTCTCTATTCTATTTGTAATGTACAATAGATAGGAGTAGATGATAGGAAATTATGTAATTAGTATAGAAATTGTAAAATGGAAGATAAAGAAAGGAGCCGTGCAACTAGGAGAGGGATTTAACCTTAGTCAACCACTAATTTTCCTAATGGCCGGAAAAATTAGTTTAGAAATATCCACAACTATCCACGGTTTATTTTTATGCTATATTTATTTTTGAAATATTTATATACACATTTATTGATGAGACTGGCAAATGAATTTTTCAAAACTTCAAATTACAAAATGTTTTGAAAAAGGAAATAAATCCCTCAAATACAATATTAAGTCATAAACTGCCTTCCATCATTATAGTATAAAACAAGTGTGGTTATTAAGTGCTAGCTTGTTGGAATTCATCCAAAGTTGCCTTACTTACTATATGTTTTTTATTATAAGAAACGTTCTTGAGAATGATGGGTTTGATTTAACTAAAATTATGGTTTGTTAGTATTCACTCAAGACCATGAGTTTTAGAGGTAAGGGTTGGGTTAATATATAAGATGTAAAATCAAGAGTTGATATCTAATGGATCTAGAAATTACAAATGGGTTGTAATTGGTAAAGTACCTACCCGTTAAGATTATTTTTTATTTGTTGGGATTCACTCAAAATCGAAAATGATTAAGATGGGATTCTAGCCACTATGGATTTTTAGAAAATCCCGGATCAATTGAAGAAGGTAATTGATTTGAAGAAAAATAGTGGAAATAAAATCATAGTTTTGAAGTTTTATGATTTTATTAAACAAAACTTTTTCTAACGAACTCTATCTTTATTTTTGTTGTAGAATGAGTAATAATTTGAGCCTATGTACCATTCTCACTGATTGCAAACTAAATGATACGAATTTTCTCGATTGGTATCACAATGTTCTACTTATTTTCACCCACGAAAAAATTGAATATATACTTAATAGGCCTATACCCGAGGAACCTGAACCAAACGCACCTGTTGCTGTTCGAAATTCTTACAGGAAGCATAAGGATGACAATAGGATGGATTCATGTATCATGATAGTCTCTATGACTCCTCAACTTCAATAGCAGCACATGAACATGGGGGCATTTGAAATCGTCCAATGCCTAAGAGAGTTGTTTGAACAACAATCAAGGACGGTGAGATATGATACCTCTAAAGAGTTGTTCAGGAACAAAATGGCAGAGGGAGCAACCGTTACTCCACACGTCTTAAAATGATTGAGCTAATTGAGAAATTAGCTGAATTGGGCTTTAAGATGGACCAAGAGCTAAATGTTGATTTAGTTCTCCAATCTCTGCCAGATTCTTTCTCACAGTTTGTTATGAACTACCAGATGAACAATCTGCAGCACACACTACCTAAATTGTTGAATGTGTTAAAGATTGCTGAGAAAGAAATTAAAAAGGTGAAGGGTCCTGCTGAAGTGCTTGTTGTTTCTTCATCTAATAAGAGAAAGAGGCAAGGAAAAGGGTCTAAGAAACCCAAGAACAAACCTATCAAGAATCCCAAAAAGGCCAAAGCAGACCAGTCCAATGCAACCTGCTTCCATTGTGAACAAACTAGACATTGGAAGAGGAACTGCAAAGCTAAACTTGAGAGCCTGAAGCAAAAGAAGCTTGCCGAAACTTCATCAATAGGTACATATATGATTGAGATTAATATTTCTACTTCTAAATCAGACTCTTGGGTATTAGATACCAGATATGGTTCTCATATTTCCACATCTATGTAGGGTCTAAGGGACAGTAGAAAACTGAAAAAATGAGAAGTAACCCTACGTGTGGCAATGGAGTAAAAGTTACTGCTTTAACTGTAGGGACTTATTACATCAATTTACCCAGTGGGTTGATTTTAGAATTGTCAAATTGTTATTATGTTCCACCACTTATTACAAATATCATTTCTATTTCCTGTTTGGATTTAAATGGGTTTAAGATAACCCAAGAGAATAAATGTTATTCTTTCTCTAAGAATGGTGTATTTTATAGTTCTGAAAGTTGGAATAACGGTTTATATATTCTAGATCTTGAAAACCAAATTCTCAATGTACAGGAAAAGAGAATGAAATTAGATAAACTAAACAAAACCTACCTCTGGCACTGTAAACTCGGTTATATAAATGAGAAACGCATTTCTAAATTACACAAAGGCGGGTACTTGGACTCATTTGATGTATGTGAAACTTCTTTATTTGAAAAAATGATCAAAATGTCCTTTACTGGTAAAAGGGAATGGACTAGTGATTTACTTGGATTGGTACATATCGATGTATGTGGCCAAATGACAATCACAACAAGAGGTGGATTTTCATACTTCATTACCTTCACGGATGACCATTCTAGATATGGTTATATGTATTTAATGAAATACAAGTCTGAATCTTTTGAAAAGTTCAAAGAATGTAAAAATGAAGTAGAGAAACAAACTGGTAAAAGTATTAAGACACTACGATCTGATCATAGTGGAGAATACTTAAGCGATGGGTTTCGATTTTATCTAAAGAATAATGGAATAGTTCCACAATGGACACCTCCAGGGACACTGCAGCTAAATGGTGCATTTGAAAGGAGAAACCGAACCCTATTGATATGATACGGTTTATGATGAGCCATTCAAGTGCCCCAAAATCGTTATGGGGATATACTTTGGATGTAACTTCTTACACTCTTAATAGAGTCCCACTAAGGTTGTTGATTCCACCCCATATGAGATATAGAAAGGAAAGAAACCAAATCTGTCTTATATGAAAGTTTGAGGCTGCCCAACCTATGTGAAGAGGGCAGAGTCAGATAAGTTTGAGGTTAGATCTGACAAGTGTTTGTTTGTAGGGTATCCAAGAGAATCTCTAGGATACTATTTTTACAACCCAACTGAGCATAAAGTGTTTGTCTCAAAGCATGCTATCTTTCTAGAAAAAGAGTTTATTCTAGGAAGGGGCAGTGGAAGTAGAATAGAATTTGAAGAAATTCAAGATACTCAAGCTAACATGAAACTTGAAGAAATTCAAAATGATCAAATAAATATTGAACAACCTATTGAAGAAAGGGTTCAACCACATAATGATGAGGCATATACAGAAGCTGTAGATATTCAAGAGCCCCGTAGGTCAGTAAGAGTACGCTCAACTCCCAAGAGATACGAGTTTCTTGTGAGCCAAAGTAATGATGTACTAGTCATTCAAGATGACGAACCTACTACCTACTAAGAGGTTTTGAATAGTCCAAACTCCACTAAATGGTTAGAAGCCATGAATTCCGAAATAGATTCCATGTATGATAACAAGGTATGGACCTTGGTTGATCCACCTGAAGAGGTAAAATCCGTAGGATGCAAATGAGTCTTCAAGAAGAAGACCGACATGGATGGTAATGTGATTACCTATAAAAGTAGACTGGTAGCTAAAGGCTACAAGTAGAAAGAGGGAATCGATTACGATAAAACTTTCTCATCAGTAGCTGTGACGACCCACCTCTCCCTAGGGCGCACCCCAGGGTATCAGCGGCCGCCTGCCTAGCTCTCGCCAGGACTCACTCACTCTATAAACACTCCACTTATCAAATTCCACTTGACAAGATAACACTCTTAAACCCAAAACAACAGAGTCAAAGCTTTACAATACATAGCATTCTAATTACAATCCATAATACATAGGCAATTCATCCCTACAACTTTGTTTCATCATACAGGAGTTCTCAAAAGATAACATCCCAAATTCTTCAAAAACATCAAAACAAGAAGAACCCTAATCTTAAGGGTAGGCATCCTCATCGTGGATCTCATCTCCTGCTAAGGAAAACAAATGGGAAAAATGGTGAGCTAGAAAGCTCGTGAGTTCCCAAAAACATGCAATTCACATAACAAACAAGAATATTCACTTAACGAGATTTCACTTTGAACTTAAAACAGATAAGAAAGCATTTAACAATACAAGTATGGATACGGGGCTCTCAGGAGCCAAAGTCCACGTCGCTTGTCCACGAACCAGTAGTTGACACTCCGTCAACTTATCACCACTACCATGTAGAACTCCACTTCCCTTTTACTCCTCCAAAACCCCACCGGGCCCGTTCTCCAAACAGTACAGTGGTTAACAGTTCAGTAATAGCAGTTCAGTAATAACAGTTCAGTGGTAACAGTTCAGTAATAACAGTTCAGTGATAACAGTTCAGTGGGTTTAAGCACTCTCCATGAGGGACAAGTCCATAAGCCAAGTCCAGAGTACTTTTCAGTTCAGGGCAGTCGGTAACAGTGGTTGGTTGCTCTTTAGGAGATAGGTTCGGTTCTAGAACTCAATCTCGAGCACAGTACAGTGGTATACGTCACTGGGTTTTGTGACATTGAAATAACCCTATGGCTCTTCCCTTTCTTCTCGACCTAGGCCTAGCCTCCGGCTCGAGTCGAAGGGTTCACCGATAGGTCTCAGGCATTTCCTGACCTTTACAAACACATGCAGTCACTAAGTGGAACTGTAACAGTCATTCATTTCAGTTTGCATTCGTTTCAAAGCATTTTCATAGTCGTTTCACTCAGATAAGAGTAAGTGCGATAAAGTACACACTACCCTATCTGAGAGTTCAAAACTGGGTTTCACAGTACAACACAACAAGAACAGAATTACAGTCATTTCACATAAACACATAACAGGCATGGAAACTCACCAAAGTAACAAGGCTCAGCCTCTACGTAAGGGTCGAATTCACTTTCCTCTTCAAACCCTAAACAAGTAAAAACAGTAGTTGAGAATCCTGTTCTTTCACTCCTTAATCAAAACAACTCTTTTACACCTCTTTAGTTTTCAATCAATGTTTTCCCCAAAAATTCTCTCAAGGAAATACTTTCATGTCTAATACGATATTTCAAACGAATCTTTGAAAATCGCTATCTCATTTCAAAAACCACACATTACCGATGTACTCACTAAGCACTTTTCCACATTTTCTTTAATAAATCAGTCAGGTGAAAATTATCAACCCAAAATCATTTTTAACATAAACTCAACATTTCCTTCTTGAAAATGCGTTAATATAACTTTAAAACACTTTAAACTATAACCCTTCTTCCAAAATCCATTAAAGGAAACCATAACACTACAAACCCTCAAATGACATTTTCCACCCAATTTTCATAAGAAATACTATTCGTTATCTTTTCGAAAATCATACACCGATAAATATACATATCAAATATTTTCTTAAACAGAAATTCATCACGACTGAATACAAAGTTTCAAATTCAAACATAGAAGTTTTCAAGTGTGGTTTTGGCCATTTTAATCATTTTTCCTTCAAACTTTTCAACAACTAAAAAACCCTAATTTCTAACCATATCGAAGCAAGTTCACAAATAACAAACAAATTCCCAATCAGGTCCTCAAGTCCGCTACCTAGAGGTCACCTCAAGTCCGCTACCTAGGTTGGGATTTCCAGAGCCCAACTTCATCTTTTCAGATGAAATCATTCTTTCAATATTATCCACAGATCTACACTAATCAACATTATTAAGGCTAAATCTACAAGATTCAAGTCTCGTACCTACGGATCTACCAAGATCCAACGAGATCCGTCAAGCTTTCCTTCAAGAATATCGCTCCCAAGCTCAATAAACCTCTTAAGCCTCGAACTTCACCCAAGATCTACGGGTTTTGACGGCGATCTACGACTCCAAGCCCACGATCAAGCAACCCATCAATAGATCAAGTCTCGTATCTTCACTTTTCTCTTCCTTTTTCTCCTCAAGAGCTTCGGCCCTCTCTCTCTTTCCTCTCTCCTTGGTTCGGCTGAAATGGGGAAGAAAAATCAAGCCCATAATCCATCCATCAAGTTTCATAAACTCAAGATTCTAGTTGAAGGAAAATGAAAGATTTTTAACCACAAAACTCACCTTTCTTCTTCCCTCCAAAATCGGACCAGCTCTCTCTCTCCTAGCTCTCTTCCTCGGCTGGAAATGTGGAGATGATGGTGGCATCAAGAGTGCTTGGAAGTGGAAGAAAGGTAGAAGAAAGAAATGGAAGAAACTTGAGTTTGTTTTCTCTCTCTTCTTCTCCCTTGAGCTCTCGGCTCTTTCTCTCTCTATCTCTCAAATGTGCAGCTGAAAATGAAGTGGGAAGATGGCAAGAAGTCAAGCCTTTTAATGGCCAAAAAGTGCTTTTCCCTGATTCAGGGGAAAAAGTGACTTTTGGCACTTTATGTCGCGTCGCTCGCGTCGGTCTAACTTACACTGCTCGGGTCCATTCCGACACTGTCCAAACTTATTAATATTCTCTAAATATTGTCACTTATACTTAATTTCAACTTAAAGTCACTAATCACGCTCCGGTAGAAAATTAGAGTCCTAATACGGCCAAAATCGCACACCGGCAAACAAATCGTATAAAATGCTATAAATTGTAAAATATTCAATTTAAACACAATTTTACTCATGAACAAATAAATAAACATAATTTAAATAGTATTATGCATTTTAAAAATAATTTGAAATTTCGAGGCCCTCACAGTAGCTATGCTTAAATCCATTCGGATATTACTTGCAATAGCAGCATATTATGACTATGAGATTTGGTAGATGGATGTAAAGACTGCATTCCTTAATGGGAACTTGTAGGAGGATGTGTACATGACACAACCTGAAGGCTTTACGTCGCCAAATTCTAGTCAGATATGTAAGTTACAGAGGTCCATCTATGGACTTAAGCAGGCATCCAGAAACTGGAACATCCGGTTCGACGAGACAATCAAAGAGTTTGGATTTCTCAAAAATCCGGATGAACCTTGTGTATACAAGAAGGTTAGTGGGAGTTCAATTGTTTTCCTTATATTAATAATGGGAAACGATATCCCAATGTTACAATCAGTGAAGGGTTGGTTGTCCAAGAACTTTTTCATGAAAAATTTAGGAAAGGCAGCCTATATACTAGGTATTAAGATCTATAGAGATATGTCTAAAAGGCTACTTGGTCTTTTACAATCTACATACATAGATAAAGTTTTAAAGAGATTTAGCATGGATCAGTCTAAAAAGGATTTCTTACCTATGACTCATGGTATAAGCCTTTCTAAGAGCATGTGTCCTAAGACACAAGTTAAGATTGATAAGATGCATAATGTTTCACATGTTTCAGCAATTGGATCAATAATGTATGCTATGTTATGCACAAGATCAGATGTCTCCCATGCTCTGAGTGTCACAAGCAGATTCCAAGCTAATCCAGGTGAAGGTCACTGGATAGCCGTTAAGAACATTCTTAAGTACTTGAGAAGGACTAAATATTTGTTCTTAGTATATGGAAAGGGTGAGTTGGAACTTAAGGGCTATACTGATGCAAACTTTCAGTCAAATAAGGATGACTGTAAGTCATAGTCAAGCTTCATTTTTACTCTCAATGGAGGTGTTGTCTGCTGGAAGAGTTCCAAACAGGACACCACAGCGGATTCTACAACAGAGGCTAAGTACATTGCAACCACGGAAGCAGCTAAGGAAGCTGTTTGGATCAAGAAATTCGTGTCTGAACTTGGTGTGGTTCCAACCATTGTTAATCCAGTAACTCTGTACTGTGATAACAATGGGGCTATTGCCCAAGCAAAGGAATCTAGGTCTTATCAGCGATCCAAAAATGTACTTAGAAGATTTCATTTAATCAGAGAAATCATTGTCAGGAATGATGTAAAGATAGAGAGAGCCCCCAGATAACATAGCTGATCCTCTTACTAAGGCACTATCCCAAAAGAAAAATGATAGATATGTACTTTCCTTTGGACTGAAGGTCATAAATGACTTGTTTTAGTGCAAGTGGGAGGTTGTTGTAATGTATGCTTTAAAACAATCATTTTGTTTAAATACATTCCTTATTAAGTTTGTATTTTATGAACTTCTACTTTATTTGTTAAATGTTAGATATAATTAATAAAGTCTTTAGAATATTGACTAATGTGATGGTAGTTACAAGAGTTGATGACTATGAGATATCAATCATATTTATAGTAATATTCTTAAATTTCCGTAGTCATAGTACTAATGAGACAGGATATCATTAATACGGAAAGACTAGTACACAGTTAGCCTCTACTTAGTGTAAGTAGTGGTTGTTCTCATCAACCGTGGTATAGAGATGTCTAGACTAATGTGTAGATGAATTGTAAAGTACAAGTTCATTGGAGTGATCCACTCAGAAATCCCATTAGGATATCTATCTAGTGCCAATGGTCGAATCTCTTATGGAAAATTGTGTAAATGATCCTAGACTTGAGATCACCATAGTATTTTGAGTGTAAATCATTGTCTTTTGACTCTATTGCTTGTTACTCACCAAGAGTGAATTAAAGAGTAGAAATTCGGGATAGTGTGAAGTATGAAAAAATAGTGAGTGATTAAGAAAGGATTCACCACTCCGATAGTAGGAGTTGATATCCAGAAAGGCCACTAGTGGGAAATTAACCTTAATAGTCGACTACATTAGGTTAATTGAAGAATGTCTTCAAGTTAACCTAATCTAGAGTTAATTCCAGGAACTAGCAAATTAATTAGTCATTAGGGAATTGGCACTTATTCCTTATTCCCTGACTAATAGATATTGATGGTGAAAGGACAATAATTACATGGTAATTTTCCATGGAAAGGTTAGGTCAAAATTTCCTTGACTAATTTCGAGTACTTGAGGTGAATCGTGATCTCGAATTTTGACAATTACAAAACAATTGAAGAAATCAATTTAATGTTTTTCATTGAATATATTGGCAGCTCAAGTTGTTAATGCAAATGATGCTATTGAAGAACTCAACCAAAATGAGCAAAGGACATTAAGCTCTATCGAACGCTCGATAGTTTGTATCGGACATTCGATAAAAGACGAGAACACTCCATCGGACACTCAACCTGCAGTATCGGACGTCCCGATAGACAGGAAAAGTATCGGACACTCCTATCGGACGCATATCATTATCATTGGATGTCCGATAGAAATAAAGATGAAATCCAACCTCTTTGACCAGTATCGGACAGAGAAATATGCATCGGCCGTCTGATAAAGATCGAAACAACCTGTCGGACGTCCAATAGCTCCAACGGCTATTTTTTAAAAGTCATATTTTTGACCGTTGGAGAATTTCTTGAGGCCATTTCTCACACTCTATAAATACTGACACGAGCCCAGATTG
The DNA here is from genome assembly GCA_013103745.1 of Gardenia jasminoides. Classification (NCBI taxonomy): domain Eukaryota; kingdom Viridiplantae; phylum Streptophyta; class Magnoliopsida; order Gentianales; family Rubiaceae; genus Gardenia; species Gardenia jasminoides. The sequence goes on along the minus strand of CM023102.1, from coordinate 23,293,639 downwards.
ATCAAATTTGTTATTACTCAAGCTTTTTAGAAACATACAGAAAGCTCGAGTCGCGAACCGATCCGCGACAAAGTACCCCGCGTATCCGTGCCTCGCGTTTCTTGATTAGAAGCCAAAGGTGTTAGATCCGCGGACCAATCCGCGAGGCATGCATCGAGGATCCATATCGCGGATCCTCGTCGTTAAAATTTGTAATTTTTAGTTAATTTTTATATTTCAGAATTATATTAGATAAGCCCATGGTTCACCCCCAGAGAGTCTGTGGCCGAACCTAGGCCTATTAGTGAGATGTTTAGGTTATTTTGTAAGAGGTATTTAAGCATTTCTTTGTACTTTTCATAGAAGATGAGATTATTCAGAAATAAGAAAACCCTTTGAGAGTTTCTCTCTCTTGCTTCTTGAAGCAGCCATTGAATATCTTAGATCATCCTAGGGTATTCGACAGACTTATCAATCTAGGAACGCGCTAGGTTGTGGCGTCTCTACCATATCAAGAGATCGTTGACCGTGTGATCAACGGGTTCTTGATTCTTCCGCTTTGTCGTCGAGTCTAAACGCAGATTTACCTTTCTAGATCCGTGGTAGTCTATACGGGTTTCGTCATGGGTTGGCGACGTTCGTATCAAATACTCACAAGTTCAAGAGGATAAGAGATTTTTGCCTACATGAAATATAAGCTTACATGTGAAATATTTGGATAGAAATATTTTTTCTTTGTTGTATAGGTGTGGGAAAAGTGGGAATTGTGAGGTTATTCATTTGGAGTAAAACCTTGGTGAATATTGCCTCACTTGTAATAGTAGTTCTTAATTGGTTGAGTGAACTTTCAATTATAACTTGTTGAGGGTTAACTGGAATAGTTAAAAAACTCCTTGACTCAACTAAAGGCCTTTAGGGTGCGGAAAGAGTGAACCTTCACTTGTACAAGTTGGTTAGCTTCACCTTCAATTGAAGAAGCTACTAGTGAAGTGTATCCAAATTCGGTGCAATTTGGAAATTTGGTTTGCTTTTCTTTTTCTATCTCTTTTTTTATTGCTCAATTGTGACATTTTTATTGTGATTAATTTGACATATCTTTGTGCACACTTGAGAAATTGTTTATCCTTGATTTATTGGGTGAATTCTTGCTATAATTACTTGTCTTGTTAAACTACCAAATTCACCCCTCTTTGGTTGCATTCGGGGCCAACAAATGGTTTCAGAACTTGGTCTTCTTGAGATTAAGCTCAATTGGCTTAAGAGTAAAGATGGCAACCAATAATGCATTGTTTTTAGAGAGGCAATCCATCATTAGACTTCCCATGTTCAATGGTATAAATTATATTAGTCGGAGAGATAGAATGAAAATATTTTTGCAATTTATAGATATAGAATTGTGGTTTATTGTTAATGAAGGACCTTATGAGGCTACCATTATAGATGAAACAACCGGTAGAAGTAGAACTAAAACTAGAAGTGAATTGAGTGCTCAAGATAGAATGAATCTTTCTTTGAATGCTAAGACCATGAACGTATTGTATAATGCCCTAAATACAAATAAATCTACTAGATTAAAAGGGTACAAATCGGCCAAGTATGTATGGGATAAGTTGAGAGATATGTACAAAGGGAGTGGCAATGTTAGAGAACAAAGAAAATCTATACTTGTTGCCCAATATGAATCTTTTAAAATGCATCCTCATGAAAATGTTTTGTAGATTCAGTGATATTATTAAGGATCTCTCTGACCAGCATTGGACACAAGCTTCATCGGACGCAGAAATATGCATCGGCCGTCTGATAAAGATCGAAACAAGCTGTCGGACACTTGCACGGACGCACAACATTGTGTCGGACGTCCGATAACTCCAATGGCTATTTATTAATAGCCATATTTTTTACCATTGGAGAGTTTTTAAGGCCATTTCTCACACTCTATAAATACCCACAAGTTCAAGAGGATAAGAGACTTTTGCCTACATGAAATACAAGCTTACAAGTGAAATATTTGGGTAGAAACATTCTTTGTTTGTTGTATAGGTATGGGAAATGTAGGAATTGTGAGGTTACTCATTTGGAGGAGTAAAACCTTGGTGAAGGTTGCCTCACTTGTAACAGTAGTTCTTAATTGGTTGAGTGAGCTTTCAATTGTAACTTATTGAGTGTTAACTAGGATAGTTGTAAAACTCCTTGGCTCAACTAAAGACATCTAGGGTGAGGAAGGAGTGAACCTTCACTTGTACAAGTTGGTTAGCTTCACCTTCAATTGAAGAAGCTACTAGTGGAGTGTATCCAAGTTCGGTGCAACTTGGAAATTTGGTTTGCATTTCTTTTTCTATCTCTTTTCTTTATTGCTCAATTGTGACATCTTTATTGTGATTAATTTGACATATCTTTGTACACAAAAGCATAGGATTTCGAAAAGTTAGCAGACATATAATTACAAAGACTGAGAACCACTCGAATGGCTTTTTCTCACAAAAGGTTACATGATCCTAACTTTATGCTCAGCTAGTCTATCAAGCCTCAGAAGCGGAAGTCTCCAAGGAAGCACTCTCCGATGGGTCAGACTCCAAATACTGGGGATCTGCCTCAACCATAGCGGCATCCCTTTCCATATCCTCATCATTTGCCACTGCATTCTCCTCAATTCACTTAGGACTTAATCGAACTTAGGTCTCATTAACATGTAAGCATAAATAATGGCTATCTCTTACATTTCTTTCTAATCTATTAAACTCTCAAATACTTAATAACTCTAATTCCCAACCAATCATCAAATGATAAAGTCACCCTAGAATTAACACACAATCTAATCCCACAGTCTAACTTCCTACGAAAATGGAACCAATGTCCTCCACTAATGGTTTCCTTCCAAGGGTTATTTGTAACTTCATAGAGGAAAATTAATTTTGTCTCTTTTCTCTCAAGTTTTGGGACAAGAAAATGAAGCCAAGCAATTGGAGTTTCTTTTCCCTTTTTCCTCTCAAAATTTTGTACAAGAAAATGAAAGATGATAAAAGGGTTCGAAAGCTTGACTATTTATGTAGTTTAATCAAAACTTTAGCTATCAGTTTTGGGACAAATGTCAAGCTTTCATTGTTTCCCTCTAAAATGTCTTTGAAACTTTGCCAATAAGCGCTTCTTTTACATCAAAATATAGTTTACATACTCAAATAAGCTTGACTAGGTCAATTAAACCCTTGCAAATATTCGTAAATTAATTGAACGGAAACAAGAAATTCACAATTATATACATATATAAATTATTTTCCAATCACTAAGAAAAAAATTTTATTCAAGGTAGAACCTTTGAAAATACATTTCGAAAACACCTTTAACTTTCGGAATGTTACAATCTCTTCCCTTAAAGATATCGTTCTCGACATTCCAACTCATACTAATCAGGGTTATGACAATTCTCAAAAGTCAATCAAACACTAAGAGTCACTCTTATGCCTCAATCACAGCAACATCAAACTCTCGATCAAATCAATTCATATAAGAAACTCTCAAGCAGTAGCACTTACCAACCATTAAGCACCAGAAACACTCTAGTCCTACTTTCCACAGGCCAGTATCCTAAACTTTTAGCCTAGGATACATTATAGAGATCTGAAACCTAAACTCTGATACCATCTGTGACAGCCCCACCTTACCCTAAGGTGAACCAAAAGGGTTTGGCGGCCGTTTGTCCAACTCTCGCCGGGACTCACTACAGACCTCAAACAATTCTCAGTGCCAACCTTTAATAATTACAATAAACTCCATCAATTACATCCAAATACTACCAAATATTTACATAACCACAAATATTACAATTTAAACTCCAATACATACAACTCCAAATATTTCAAACTAACATTACAATCATGAGATGTTATTTTCCAACTACTTCAATACAATAAATATATTTCACAAGACATCAGAGATACTATGCCCAAATAGAACAAGAGTTAATCCAGCCGGTCACACTAGAAAGTCTCTACAAGTGCTTCCTTTGCCTCGAGCCCTATGGAGAGGAAATAAATATTTTTGGGGTGAGTTAGAAGCTCAATGAGGTTCCGAGAAAGGAACAAATTCGCATTTGATCAAAATGATAACACTTGAGTCAAATAGCACTTTTCAAAAGAGTTGGGTCGATAAAGATCACTTATAAAAATATGATTCATTAAAAGGTACCATAACGAGAAAACTCAAGAACACATTCACTGGTTTATCACTGCACTTTAGATCACTGGTTTAATCACTGGTTTATCACTGCACTTTATATCACCGGTTTATTGCTCTTCATCGGAGACAAGTCCATATGCCAAGTCTCGAGCACATATACTGCACTTCACTTCACTTAATTAACCCTATGGCTCGTCCCTTTCTTCTCGACCTAGGCCTAGCCATCCAGCTCAAGTTGAAGGGCTCACCGATAGGTTTCAGGAATTTCCTGACCTTTCACATACACATACAAGTCATTGCAAAACACTTTCACTTCACTTTTCTTTTATTTCAAATAAAGGTAGGTGCGATGAAGTACACACCACCCCACTTAATATTTTGAAAACCCAATTTCACATCAAATCACTTGTCTAACACATTTCGAATCATATTCACATACGCACATAACAAACATTGAAACTCACAACCTCTTCATAAAATTATTGTACTTGGGAATAACGGTAAATCATTTCAACAAATCATTCCTTGACAAACAACAGTAAGATTTTCATTTAAAAAGGAGTTGGAACACTTACCACTTAATCACAGCTGACAATCCAAGCTAGGATCTGGTTCAAACTCTTCCCACTTCCTAGGATCAAGTAAAAGCAGAAATAAGTTTCGCCCTAAAAATAACGAAACCAAACTCAAATAGCTTATTCATTTATTTTATCAAAATTCTTCCCAAGAATCCTCTAACTTTGCTCAAGTGAAAAGTTGTCACTCGAGTCGAAACTAATCTTAAAATTTCCATTTTCAAATCAAAACTTCACATAAACAATATCTCTATTGATGCACTCCATCCAGGCGCTTTCTAATCTTTAGCACATTGAAATAAAGTGGGGTATTCCACCTCCAAATTACTCATTTGAGCTCAAACTCAACACCACTCTTTTAATCAGAGTTCTAACACATTTTTTTCAAACGATTTTCACTAGGTCTTAATGTACGAAATTTATGAAAAATAGGTTAAACACTTCAAACCCTCGAATCTGTCCAAAATGACACTTTTCCCTCAAAGCTTAGTGGAATTCAATTTCTCACCATAAAAGTTCAAGATTTTAACTCTTTTTAAACATTTACTTACAAATGAACATAATACATATACACTTAAGAAAAATCTCATCAAGAAACATCATAAAATTTCAAAATCACACATCAAAATTTGCCAAGCAAGGTTCGGCCACCCTTAACATTTCCTTTCAAAATTTTCAACTACAAAATCTACTTTCTAACCATAGAATGAACTCATATCACGAATATCAATCACATCCACAATCAGGTCCTCAAATCCACTATCTAAAAGTCACCTCAAATCCGCTACCTAAGTTGGGAATTCAAGAGCCCAACTGAAATGCTTCATACATAAGAATTCTTAGCAAAATAAACCATAGATCCACTATATTTAATACTAATCAAGTTAGATCTAAGAGGTTTGAATCTTATACCTTCAGATCTGTCTAGATCTAATAAGATCAAACAAGATCTTGTGAGGTCTTCTCAAGAATGATACTCCCAAGCTTAGCAACTCCAAGAAGCTTCAACCTTAGCCCAAGATCCACTTGTTTTGATGATGATTTTCATTTCCAAGCTCAAGAACAAGAAGGTGACAAACCAAAGAAGCTTTCTTTCCTCTTATATTCTCTCTCTCTCTCACGGATCACTCTCTCTCTCTCTCTCTCTCTCTCACGGTAGCTCCAAACAACAAGAAGAAGCAAGTACCAAGCCTTCAATGAAGTCTTGAAGCTTCAAGAATTTTGGGGAAGAAAAAGTTGAAGAAACCAATCTTGAGCTCCCTCTCTTTTCTCTCTCACTCTCTCGAACCAGCCTCTCTCTCTCCCTCTCTCTCACAACAGCCCAAGGAAGAAGATGAAGCAAAAGCCAAGTCTTCAATGGAGTCTTCAAGCTTGAGATGGAAGATGAAGTTGGATGAAGCTTATTTTCTCTCTCTTTTCTTCTCTCAAGTTCAGCCACCCCCTCTCTCTCTAACTCCAAAAAATGCAGCTGCAAAATGAAAGGCCAAGGAGCAAGAATGGTGGCTTTTAAGGGACAAAAAGTGTGGCCTTCCCTGTTTTAGGAAAAAGTTGTCAAACGACCACTTTTTGTCGCGTCGAAGCGCGACACTCTAACTTTTACTATTTTGTCTCATCCCAACACTGTCCAATCATAAATATATCTCTGTAATATCACTAAATATGCTCGGTTTCCACTTAAAGTTACTATTCACACTTTGGAACAGAAATTAAAGTTTAAACTGGCCGGACACATACACCGGCAAAGAATTGTCGAAAAATTCTCTAAATTAGAAAATAATTACTCAAAACATATTTTCACTAATATTTTAGTGAATAATCATAATATAAATATTATTATACATTTTGAGATAAAAATAGAATTTTGAAACCCTCACATCGGCCGTCCAATAAAGATCGAAACAACCTGTCAGACGTTTGCACGAACGCACAACATTGTGTCGGATGTCCGATAGCTCCAACGGCTATTTTTTAACAGCCATATTTTTGACCATTAGAGAGTTTATTGAGGCCATTTCTCACACTCTATAAATACCCACAAGTTCAAGAGGATAAGAAACTTTTGCCTACATGAAATACAAGCTTACACGTGAAATATTTGGGTAGAAATATTCTTTGTTTGTTGTATAGGTGAGGGAAAAGTGGGGATTGTGAGATTACTCATTTGGAGGAATAAAACCTTGGTGAAGGTTGCCTCACTTGTAATAATAGTTCTTAATTGGTTGAGTGAGATTTTAAATGTAACTTGTTGATGGATAACTAGTATAGTTGTAAAAATTCTTGGCTCAACTAAAGGCCTTTAGGATGAGGAATGACTGAATCTTCACTTGTACAAATTGGTTATATTCACCTTCAATTGAAGAAGCTACTAGTGGAGTGTATCCAAGTTCGATGCAACTTGAAAATTTGGTTTGCATTTCTTTTTCTATCTCTTTTCTTTATTGCTCAATTGTGACATCTTTATTGTGATTAATTTGACATATCTTTATGCACATTTGAGAAATTGTTTGTGCTTGATTTATTGGGTGAATTCTTCCTATAATTACTTGTCTTGTTAAACTACCAAATTCACCCCTCTTTGGTTGCATTCGGGACCAACAAATGGTATCAGAGCTTGGTCTCCGTGAGATTAAGCTCAATCAGCTTAGGAGTAAAGATGGCAACCAATAATGCATTGTTTTTAGAGGGGCAATCCATCATTAGTCCTCCCATGTTCAATGGTATAAATTATTTTAGTTGGAGGGATAAAATGGAAATATTTTTGTAATTTATAGATATAGAGTTGTGGTTTATTGTTAATGAAGAACCTTATGAGCCTACCATTATAGATAAAACAACCGGTATAAGTAGAACTAAAACTAGAAGTGAATTGAGTACTCAAGATAGAATGAATCTCTCTTTGAATACTAAGGCCATGAACGTATTGTATAATATCCTAGATACAAATGAATCTATTAGAGTAAAAGTGTGCAAATCAGCTAAGTAAATATGGGATAAGTTGAGAGATATGTATGAAGGGAGTGACAATGTTAGAGAACAAAGAAAATCCATACTTGTTGCTCAATATGAATCTTTTAAAATGCATCCTCATGAAAATGTTGATAAAATGGTTTGTAGATTCAATGATATTATTAAATATCTCTTTGACCAACATCGTACGCAAGCTTCATTGAACACAGAAATATGCATCGGTCATCCGATAAAGATCAAAACAACCTGTTGAACGCTTGCACGGACGCACAACATTGTGTCGGACGTCCAATAGCTCTTACGGCTATTTTTTAACAGCCATATTTTTTTACCGTTGGAGAGTTTCTTGAGGCCATTTCTCACGCTCTATAAATACCCACAAGTTCAAGAGGATAAGAGACTTTTACCTACATGAAATACAAGCTTACAAGTGAAATATTTGGGTAGAAATATTCTTTGTTTGTTGTATAGGTGTGGTAAAAGTGGGGATTATGAGGTTGCTCATTTGGAGGAGTAAAACCTTGGTGAAGGTTGCCTCACTTGTAATAGTAGTTCTTAATTGGTTGAGTGAGTTTTCAATTGTAACTTGTTGAGGGTTAACAAGGATAGTTGTGAAAATTCTTGGCTCAACTAAAGGCCTTTAGGGTGAGGAAGGAGTGAACCTTCACTTGTACAAGTTGGTTAGCTTCACCTTCAATTGAAGAAGTTACTAGTGGAGTGTATCCAAATTCGATGCAACTTGAAAATTTGGTTTGCATTTCTTTTTCTATCTCTTCTCTTTATTGCTGAATTGTGACATCTTTATTGTGATTAATTTTACATATATTTATGCGCAGTTGAGAAATTGTTTGTACTTGATTTATTGGGTGACTTCTTGCTATAATTATTTGTCTTGTTAAACTACCAAATTCCCTCATCTTTGGTTGCATTCGGGACTAACAAATGGTATCAGAGCTTGGTCTCCGTGAGATTAAGCTCAATCGGCTTAGAAGTAAAGATGGCAACCAATAATACATTATTTTTAGAGGGGCAATCCATCATTAGTCCTCCCATGTTCAATGGTATAAATTATATTAGTCTGAAGGATAGAATGGAAATATTTTTTGCAATTTATAGATACAGAGTTGTGGTTTATTGTTAATGAAGGACCTTATAAGGCTACCATTATAGATGAAACAACCGGTAGAAGTAGAACTAAAACTAGAAGTGAATTGAGTGCTCAAGATAGAATGAATCTCTCTTTGAATGCTAAGGCCATGAACGTATTGTATAATGTCCTAGATACAAATGAATCTATTAGAGTAAAAGGGTGGAAATCGGCCAAGTAAGTATAGGATAAGTTGAGAGATATGTATGAAGGGAGTGACAATGTTAGAGAACAAAAAAATTCTATATTTGTTGCCCAATATGAATTTTTTAAAATGCATCCTCATGAAAATGTTAATAAAATGTTTTGTAGATTCAATGATATTATTAAAGATCTCTCTGACCAGCATCGGACGCAAGTTTCATCGGACGCAGAAATATGCATCGGCCGTCCGATAAAGATCGACACAACCTGTCGGATGCTTGCACTGACGCACAACATTATGTCGGACGTCCGATAGCTCCAATGGCTATTTTTTAACAGCCATATTTTTGACCGTTGGAGAGTTTCTTGAGGCCATTTCTCACACTCTATAAATACCCACAAGTTCAAGAGGATAAGAGACTTTTGCCTATATAAAATACAAGCTTACAAGTGAAATATTTGGGTAGAAATATTCTTTGTTTGTTGTTTAGGTGTGGGAAAAGTGGGGATTGGGAGGTTATTCATTTGGAGGAATAAAACCTTGGTGAAGGTTGCCTCACTTGTAATAGTAATTCTTAATTGGTTGAGTGAGTTTTCAATTGTAACTTGTTGAGGGTTAACTAGGATAGTTGTGAAAATTCTTGGCTCAACTAAAGGCCTTTAGGGTGAGGAAGGAGTGAACCTTCACTTGTACAAGTTGGTTAGCTTCACCTTCAATTGAAGAAGTTACTAGTGGAGTGTATCCAAATTCGATGCAACTTGAAAATTTGGTTTGCATTTCTTTTTCTATCTCTTCTCTTTATTGCTGAATTGTGACATCTTTATTGTGATTAATTTTACATATATTTATGCGCAGTTGAGAAATTGTTTGTACTTGATTTATTGGGTGACTTCTTGCTATAATTATTTGTCTTGTTAAACTACCAAATTCTCTCATCTTTGGTTGCATTCGGGACTAACAAATGGTATCAGAGCTTGGTCTCCGTGAGATTAAGCTCAATCGGCTTAGAAGTAAAGATGGCAACCAATAATACATTATTTTTAGAGGGGCAATCCATCATTAGTCCTCCCATGTTCAATGGTATAAATTATATTAGTCTGAAGGATAGAATGGAAATATTTTTTGCAATTTATAGATACAGAGTTGTGGTTTATTGTTAATGAAGGACCTTATAAGGCTACCATTATAGATGAAACAACCGGTAGAAGTAGAACTAAAACTAGAAGTGAATTGAGTGCTCAAGATAGAATGAATCTCTCTTTGAATGCTAAGGCCATGAACGTATTGTATAATATCCTAGATACAAATGAATCTATTAGAGTAAAAGGGTGCAAATCGGCCAAGTAAGTATAGGATAAGTTGAGAGATATGTTTGAAGGGAGTGACAATGTTAAATAACAAAAAAAATCTATATTTGTTGCCCAATATGAATATTTTAAAATGCATCCTCATGAAAATGTTAATAAAATGTTTTGTAGATTCAATGATATTATTAAAGATCTCTCTGACCAGAATCGAACGCAAGTTTCATCGGACCCAGAAATATGCATCAACCGTCCGATAAAGATCGAAACAACCTGTCCGCCGCTTGCACGGAAGCACAACATTGTATTGGAAGTCCGATAGGTCTAACGGCTATTTTTTAACAACCATATTTTTTACCGTTGGAGAGTTTCTTGAGGCCATTCCTCACACTTTATAAATACCCACAAGTTCAAGAGGATAGGAGACTTTTGCCTACATGAAATACAAGCTTACAAGTGAAATATTTGGATAGAAATATTCTTTGTTTGTTGTATAGGTGTGGGAAAAGTGGGGATTGTTAGGTTACTCATTTGGAGGAGTAAAACCTTGGTGAAGGTTGCCTCACTTGTAATAGTAGTTCTTAATTGGTTGAGTGAACTTTCAATTGTAACTTGTTGAGGGTTAACTAGGATTTTTTTTTCTCAAACCGTCAATCATATCTGACGGATGGACTTGGATACCCTTATTATTAAAACAATATCAGAAAGTACAAGGGAAGTAGGAGATACCCCTACTATTGTATCGTAAGTTACAAACTCCTTTTTTACGCATAGACGTTAGTATACCTACAAGAGGGAATCTGAAACCGATCCATGTTGCATGCCCCCCGCACCCCCCTAGGCAATTGAGAAAATCTGGTATACACCCGTGCCTGACTCGCCACCAACGGCTGCCAGCTCGTCCGCCACTATGTTTGCTTGCCTGTAGGCATGATTGACTGATAGGCATTTGCCTGTTAACCGTCGTATTCGTCTGATGATCGAAAGTATCTCCAGAGGAGGCACCATGTTGCCCTTAACCAGCTGCATGAGAACCTTTGAATCCAACTCGACCTGAAGAGGTGATAGCCCCCTTTCTTGACACAATTCCAAACCCGACAATAGAGCCCGTGCCTCCGCTCCAAGAACTGATGTCTGTCTGTAAGCCTTCGAAAACGCAACCACCATACGGCCAGCCGCATCTCGGACCACACCACCCCCCTCCGTTACCAGCGGCCAGTAATGATTCATTAGTATTGAGCTTGAACACAGCAATCGGCGGCTTGTGTCACCAGACTGGGAAGCATCTACGGATAAGCTTGCACCCGTGGACACAGTCCACTAGCTCCATCCATCCCAGGCCACCCACCCTTCCTTTAAGCCATGGAAACCGCAACTGTAACAAATCTCTCAATTCTTCGCTTATTTGCCTACATGAAGAAGCAACACATGGCTGGACTCCGTCAAACACAAACCGATTTCTAGCCTTCCATAAGTACCAAGTCACGAGAGCCGGGATGGCATGAAAGACTCACGACATTACGGGGGAAGCTGAAGCTTGGGTCCACCAAGTGACACAAATGTTCCAAAATGGCCTTCCAGCCGAGGAAAAACCAAGAGAAAGCTCATAAAAATCCCACATTGCCCTAGCGCAATTACCAAATGCAAAGACATGCTCCAGCGTTTCCACTTGCTTTGCCGAACAGCAAAAACACCATGAAGGTCCGTGCACTTGGAACCTCCACAGCGCCTCCGCCACCAACATCTTCCCCAGGATAACCCTCCACAACATAAACACGCACTTAACGGGGATTCCTTTCGTCCATACCTGCTTAAACACCCATGAGGATCCCGTCCCTACTACTAGCCTAGTCATAGACCTGACATGAAATAGCCCCGAAGAAGAATTCTTCCAGCACAAGATGTCTTCACAATCCTCCTCTATTCTCACCTCCGACTCTAAGATCCCGCACACCACCTCCCCTGGTAAATGCTATTTCAACTTAACCAAATCCCATGAGCCTTGGGACCAAAACTCCGCCACTGTTGCCTCAGAATTTTGCACTGGATAACTCCATGCAAGTGGCCCTTCGCCCGACCAATTATCCCACCAGAAGGAGGCAACTCCTTTTCCTATCACCCACTGGGAGTTGAGTTCCACCAAAGGCCGAACTTGGATCATCTGCTTCCAGCTTGGCGAGTTAGTGGGCCGACATTGAATCTGGTTTGGGTGCAAACCTTGGCAATACCGTGACCACATAAAGTCTGCCCACAGGGAGTTTCCTTGACGCAAACGCCACCACAGCTTACCTTCAAAAGCCCGGTGCATCACCTCAAACGATCGTATCCCCAGACCACCACTTCCCATTGGCCGACACACTTTACCACAGAAACCCAGTTGCAGCGAGGCCCATGTTTTGATGCACCCTATAAAAATTGAGCCATCATCCGATTCAACTGAGAAAATACCCCACTTGGAGGACGAACCACTGTGATCAAATGTATTGGCATGGATGCCAGAACTGACTTTATCAATACCAATCTTCCGCCATAAGTCAGCCATTTAGAATTGAAAAAATCAATCCGTTTTTGCACCGCCTCCACCAACTCCTGAAAGTGAGCCCTTCTTAATCTGCCTGAGGTTAATGGGCACCCCAAATACTTTATCGGGAACTTCTTGCATGTGAACCCTGTCAGCCATCCAACTCTCTCGCCAAACTGGCGAGAGGCATTACTTGGAGGGACACAACAACTCTTTGCAAGATTAACCTTCTGGCCAGACAGGGATTGATACTCATCAAGCACTCCCATCACACCCTTAATGGACTGGATATCGCCTCTGGTAAAAATAAGCACGTCATCCGCAAAGGCGAGATGGGAAACCTCCATAGCACCCACCTGCACCTAGAATGCTGAGACGTGTGGATCACCTAATAAAAGATTTAGGCCCCGGGATAGAACCTCCGCAGAAAGAATGAATAAGGCTGGAGAGAGGGGGTCGCCTTGTTGTAGGCCCCTCGTAGATTTAAATAACCCTGTAGGTTGACCATTCACCAAGATCGAAAACGAACAGGACGAGATCAACCTCCACGTCATATCAATGAAAGGCTCTCCAAATCTGAAAGCACGCAACACGTTAAGAAGGAAGGGCCACGACACCCGATCATATGCCTTCTCTATGTCTAACTTCATTACCAAGTTTTGACCCCGCACCATCCTATTCATGGCTCCTACCAATTCTTGGGCCAACAGCACATTATCAGCTATAGATCGACCCTTTACGAAGGCACTTTGCTGTGATGAGATGAGACGTGGGAGGACCATCTCCAATCTATTGGCCAACACCTTTGTAACCACCTTGTTCAGGAAATTGCAAAGGCTAATCGGCCTGAAACCCGCAAAGGATGACGGAGCCTGACCCTTGGGAATTAATGCCACCAGAGTTGATGTCACCCCTTGAGGTAGTTCTGCCCCTACAAAAAAATCCTGCACTGCCGCCACTACGTCATGACCAACCACCTCCCAAGCAGCTGTGAAAAACTGTCCCGTGAACCCGTCTGGCCCCGAAGCAGCTTCCCCATCCAGCTGGAAAGTGGCTCGCCTAATTTCCTCCTCATCTAGAATTTCCTGTAACCGAGCATTCTCCTCCTCCCCAATCACCCGTGGAATGTACTGCACAAGCCTCTCATAGGACAACAAAGTCTGTGCCGGGGCTAACAGTGACATAAAATGATCTACTGCCTCCTTCCTGATGTCATCTTCATCTTCCAGCCAAGCACCAGCACTATTTTTTATCCGATGGATCCGCATACGCATCCTTGCCCTCTTCACACTAGCATGAAACGCGTGTTTGAATCCCCTTTCTCTAGCCATTTCGTTCGAGACTTCTGGCGCCAGAATTCCTCCACCCATTGTAGGCAAACCTTCAATCGAGCCTGCATCTCGTTTAACTTCAAAATCTGAGACGATGACGAATCCTGTTCAACTATTGCCTCCTGTCGTACTAAGTCCTCTTCTGCACTTCGGACCTGGTCAAGAACATTCCCAAATTCCTTTGCATTCCACCACTGCAGAGCTACTTTCGTTTCTTGCAACTTGGTCAAAAGCCTCCTCCACGGCCGGCTAGCACTCCGAACATCCCATGCTGCCCGAACTATCTCCAAGAACTGATGATGGGAGCACCAAAAATTCTGGATGCCGAAACTCCTCTTTCCTCCCATCGTAATCGATTTGCAGGAGAGTAGCAGAGGTGAATGGTCAGACTTGACTCTCCCCAAATGCTGCACCTTCGTGGAGATAGGCAGCCGATCCCAATCTTAGCTAATGAGCAGTCGGTCAAGCCTTTTCCAAATGCGCGCACTACCGAAACGATTGTTGCACCATGTAAAAGAGGAGCCTGAGAACCCCGCATAAACTAAGTTTGCAGCTTTGATAAATGACAAGAATTCCAACCCTTCTCCTTCAGCAAAAGGTCGGCCCCCCTTCTTCTCCGAAGCCGATAGAATCACATTGAAGTCCCCAACCAACATCACCGGCAACCCGTTTTGACAGAGCCAACCATAGAGATTGTCTACACTGCCCATCACAAGATGCATGTATGAATGCCACTAAAAATGATTCCCTCAATAGGACATGAGACATCCTTAACGCTAGAAATTGTGTAGCCTGTTGTTCCACTTTGGCCGAAAATTCATCAGAGTAAAAAACCCACAAAGATCCATTATCATTTGCTATTGCATTCGGAAAACTTAACCTACGCCTAACCCCATCCATTTGAGATACATCGACCTTTGGTTCACAGATGGCAAGCAAAGATAACGAATGTAGTTTACTCAATTTCTTTAACCGAGCCATAGAATGTTTGTTAGCAACACCTCTAATATTCCAGAATAGTGACTTAATCATTTAAACGGGATAACAAAGCAAATGTTGAAGATGTACCACATACTGTGGCATTTCCACAGTCCGTTGAGGGAGTAGCGACTCCACCGTCCCTTGCTCTCAAGCCATCTAGCAGATTGCGCAGCCGCTCCATCAAATCACTCGATGTCCCAAATTTGCGGGGGGATAGGTTAAGCACTTGGACCCAACCCCTCTGCTGATGTTCTATTTCTCCATCCTCGCATTCCCGTTTGTCGGTTTCCTCATTTTCTTTTGCCGAAGCCGGATCATGCTCGTTGGCGACTCTCTCTGCCATCTCTTCAATCAGGACCTCAGCCGCCTGCGTGATAGCCGCATCCACCAGCGGCTCCATTTCCGCCAACTCCAAACCCTTTCCACCCTCCGAACCCTTCTCATGAACATTCAGACCCGGCTTGCCAGTAGGCTCCCTCAAAACCGTTCCCCCTGCACCTGCCGGCTCATTCCCCTCCGCATTCGAAGGACTTTCGAGCCTCACTCCAGGGATATCTTGGCAGTACCGTTACCAGGATTCCCCTTACGCTCCACCACCTGCCACTACTCGCGACCCTTTTTCACTCGAGGCTGCCCCTTGACAGGGCGCAACTCCGGATGCTTCACAATACATTGATCTTCAGCGTACCCCAGTTGAAAGCAATGCCCATAAGAAGAAGGCATATTTTTAAGGTTTAGCGGATGCCAGAACCCATTATCCCCCAACGACAGCCAAACCCATGCAGGGATTTCCTTCATCAAATCCACCTCAACACACACTCGCGTAACACTAGGACGAGTTAAGTTTGCTGTGGCGGAATCAATGAACAACGGAGTACCCAACACTGATGTTATTTTGAACAAACATTCCTTGTTAAATAAATGGATTGCAAGTTTCGGCAATTGGAACCAAACCGGTGCATGGGACGATTCCTTGTCGACATGGAAAGATGGCGACCATTTAAAAACCCTCATAGGCATTCCATTAGCATACCAGATACTCCGAGACCAAATTCTATGAAAGTCAATTCATTCCCCAAGCGGATTAATATGTGACGATAGTCAAGAAGGCCAATGTGTGCCTTTTCCTTTAGATCAAGCGCCAAGAAGAATTTGCGGATCTCCTCCATTGAAGGCCTGCCCTTCCAGAATTTCACAACCAAGGTGAATTGGTATGGGGCTGCAACCGAGTCTAGCACATCCTTTTCAAAGACTACCGCCGGCTCACCACGATGTGTGGTAATGGCAGTGCGGACCTCTCGAGAACTCACCGTGGGATTTTTGAACAATTTCGAAAATGCCTTCTTTTGGAAGGAGGGAGATGAGGATGTGCTCGGGAGCCTCCCAGCCGCCGGCTGGAGGGCTGGATTCGACGTCATCAGTAAAACCTAGACAAACCGTGGAATAGAAAGAGAGAGAGAGAAACTTAACCCTCGACTTCGGGGTGTCCAGCATATAGGGTTAACTAGGATAGTTGTAAAAATCATTGGCTCAACTAAAGGCCTTTAGGGTGAGGAAGGATTGAACCTTCACTTGTACAAGTTGGTTAGCTTCACCTTCAATTGAAGAAGCTACTAGTGGAGTGTATCCAAGTTCGGTGCAACTTGAAAATTTGGTTTGCTTTTCTTTTTCTATCTCTTTTCTTTATTGCTCAATTGTGAAATTTTTACTGTGATTAATTTGACATATATTTATGCACACTTGAGAAATTGTTTGTACTTGATTTATTGGGTGACTTCTTGCTATAATTATTTGTCTTGTTAAACTACCAAATTCACCCCTCTTTGGTTGCATTCAGGACCAACACTTAGGTGGTTGTGATGTGTTGCGAGACATTGCTCACAATCTACAATTATGAATGAATTAATTATTGTAATTAGTGATAAAATAAAGTTGTTTATTTTAATGTGATTCTCATTGGAAATTATAATTCATGATTATTACCAGTGTATTTGGAACCTATTGGATCACACGCTTAGAGACTGAATTCTAGATTAAAATTGTGTGTGTCCAAGTAGAGACTTGGAAATAAAATCTTTTGGGGTTTAATTGTGAAGAAAATTAATCCCGGGGGTTTATCTGACAGATAGGATAAAATAGTTTTCTCTTATCTGTCAGATAATAGAAAGATAGAGAGAGGGTCATATATTACGTTGTTTGATTTTGAATCAAACAACATGACCCTATCTCTTCTTCTTTCTCTCTATCCTATCAATAAAACAAACCATACGATACGTCTGTTTCAGAATTGATAGACAGAATAGAAGAGGCAAGTTTTTCTAAAAAAAACTTACGTAGAGAGAAGAACCAAAAGAGAGAGTGAGAGGTAGGCTAGCACCTTCTTCACTCTTACACACAGATCGTAGAGACGATCCAAGTTTCACTCTCGCGTGGATTACATTAGAGGCGAAACGCTTGGACTGCTCAAAGGGAATCTTCTTCTTCTCCGATGAGTCAAAGAAACGACACACGGGTTAAGGTAATCCTTGTCATCCCCTCTCTTCAAGTCATACATAAGCCTAGGGTGATTCCTGGTGGGTTCTTGGGTGTTTAAATTTTTTTTTTCCGCTGCGCTTGTTACCCCAAAACCTAACAAAAAGTTCTTCTATTTCGAAGCCTCACCAACGTGCAGAAAATAAGTCCACAAAGATGGAAAATGATAATGAAAAGTATGAAATTTTTACTCGAAAATGGATATTGAATCTTGAGGTGTCGTACTACAGAAACTTTAAAAATTAAAATTGCATAGTGCCAAATATTGGAGAGCAAAATTGCATTTCTCCCTTATGTAGTTTGCATAGTATTCTTTACTTAGACATATGTACTTAAACCTTTGATTCGTTTGGTTCATAGAATGACATATGATTAGATCAACATGTTTGGTTAATTCTTTTACATGGGATGCAACATCCCATTTAGCCGAATTAAATCCCCATATGGGGATAAAATAATCCTGGGGGGAGGCAGTATTACTTATCCCGGGACGAGGGGGATGTGGGATGATAACAATGTCAAACTTTTCTTCCCTTGTCACGTTCATAATCAATCTAACCCTCTATTATCCCATCATTTCTCCTATCGACGACCCTCTCTTGACTGCCAAAAACAAAACCCTTAATTCTACAATCATCGACATTCATAATCAATCTTGCCTCTCTACCAACTCCTCTCTCATGTCTCTACTCTACCACGACCCTCTTTCCATTGCCACTCCTTCAGCAACTTTTCTTCTAATACATCTTATCTCCAACGGTAATAGCTTTTTGAAGGTACTATCTCTATTATGAAAATATCTTATGTATTGAATTTGAGAGGTTTTTTGTTTATTTTCTTGGGTGATTTCCTCTAGAATTTATTATTATTATTTATCTGTTGGAGATGATGTTTGTGGACATTGTTGCATGATAGCATACATGGTCTACGTGAATCAGCTATTCGATCAAAATCTTTTTGTTGAGTAGGTATTGTAAGAACTCTAATTAATATGATAAATTGTTTTGATTGTAAGATCTCCAATTAATATGATAAATTGTTTCGATGGATAGAGATGGATGATGGCTGAAAGACTTGGTTAAAGCATGATATGTTATTGACTAGGCAAAAGATTTATAGAACTTTGGAACCAATCGCATGGCTATCCCAGTGTCATGGGCTGCTTATTGATCTATAACCACACACGTCGTGTGGCACTAGTGATGTTCAAAACTTGAGCCAGAAACGATCGCTAGTTCAGCCTTTAACCTCTATTGCATGACTTCAATGGAAGCTAAGGAAAGAAAAATGTTTTAAAGAGAAGAAAGAAGGAAAGAAAGGCTTCTTGAACACTTCTCTACAACAATGGCTTGGATTGCTTGAAATATTAGTTGGTTACAAATGAAGGGGTTGTGACCTATTTATAGACAACCCATGAAGTTCTAGAATACTTCATGTAACTTACACAACTTGTGTACTTTAGAATATTCTTCAAGACTTCCTACTTGTTACAAACTCCAAGAATGATCTAGAACAGCCTAAAACATTCTGGCAAACTCTAGCCTCATCCATACTCTTCTACACACTAAAACACACTTACTAACACCCTACAATAACTCTAAACATAACCCATGGCCCATATGACATTTTCCATACAAGTCACAAAAAGGTGCATTTTAACTACCGATTCTAACTTTTTCGTTAAGCCTCTTGTAGTAATGCGTGCCTTGATGCCGACCGTGTGATGGATAGGGGTCACGCACATGGATGGGCACGGCCGCTAGCCGAACGCATGGTCCGTGTCACCAGGAAGAGGGAGACTTCACAAGTAACTATTATTGATAAGAATTTTGATTTGTTCTTCAATGTAACTGATAACGAGAAAATCTATCATGATGAAAATAATAGTTGATGGAAGTATCTAATTTTGATTATTTGACCATTTCGTAGAACTGGAACTAGTGTTTGATTCTTTTTGATTATTTAAATATTAATAATTATGTCATGGCATGTCATGACATGAAATATCTTCGGTTGATTATTAGGTCAAGTTTAAATATTATTGTTTGTTTTTTCGCTCACATTTTATTGAGTTATGAATAAATTATCTTTTAATTTTTATTTCATCAATTATGATTTCTTCTTGAAAATAATCTTTAGTTGAATGGTACTTTTATTAAGCTACATTGATCGTTTATGAAAAGAACCAAAAAAATACAATATAAAGCATCAATTCAACCAACCTGACATATGGTATTCAATTTTTACATTTATTTTCTATTTAAAATATCATTTTGATATTGTTCAAACTAGAAAATAAATATTTAGTTCGTAAGTTGTTATATATTACTTTAAGAAAAATTCAACATGATTTGAATTAGAAAATGAGATATTTATTTCTTACATTTATTTAAGAAATATACATAATAATGCAATGAAAGGATATTTTGGTCAATAAAAATGTTAATACTACTCTATCCCGTCTCCAGCCAATCACAGGATGACAAATCCATTACATTATCCCATTCAAATCATAACCAACCAAATGGTGGATGATTAGGATATCCAATGATGACTCATCCTACAAATTTAATCCGATGATGAGTTATCTTATTACCTCCAATCTATGAACCAAACAGACCCTTAGTTTTGGGAATTTCATCTAATTCCCCAGAAGTTTGACCAAATTATGAGTCGGGCCCTCAGGTTTGTCCAAACTATGAAAGGGCCCCTCAAATTAAACTTTTATAAAAAAAGACACCCTCGCCGTCAGTCAACTAACATTGACCACGTAACTTTGAACAGTGTCAGCACAAAATTATAATGAAAGCCCTAAAATGCCCACGAAATTCCTACTACTGTCTTTTCCCTGGCCCGGACACCAAACCAATGTTTGCATTCTATAGCAGGTTGCCGGTGACTTGACGGACAGCTGCTACACCTACAAGCTCCCGACCTTTTGCTAGATGAACGCATAATTAACCCTCATTAATATCCAACAAAAAGAAGCAAATAAATTCTTACTCCAAATATTTCCATGTTCTCCAGCAAAAAATTGCACAACTCCATAGAAGTTGAGATTAAAGACGAGTGCTTTCACCTCAAACTGCACCAAAATGGTTTCAACCGCAAAAATCCGTCAACAATTGATTCCAGTTCTGGTAAAGGAAAGTTAAAAAGGAGTGGTGAGGGGCGGTGCCAGAAATGTTGATGGATGAATTAGCAGGAGGTGTTTGGGCTTTTGATCTTTTTAGCGTCTTTCTTTTTCTTCCTCTTTTTTCAGCATAGCATGTTGGAATGTATGCCCTAAAACAATGATTTTGTTTAAATACATTCCTAATTAAGTTTTGTATTTTATGAATTTCCATTTTATCTGTTAACTATTTGATATAACTGATAAAGTCCTTAGAATATTTATTAATGTGATGGTAGTCACAAGAGTTGATGACTATGAGATATCAATCACATTTATAATAAATATTCTTAAAATTCCCTAGTCGTAGTATTAATGAGACAGGGCATCATTAATACGGAAAGACTAGTACACAGTTAGTCTCTACTTAATGTAAGTAGTGATTGTTCTCATCAACCAAGGTATAGTGATACCTAGACTAATGTGTAGATGAATTGTAAGGTACGAATTCATAGGAGTGATCCACACAGAGATCCCATTAGGATATCTATCAAGTGCCAATGGTTAAATCTCTTATGGAAAATTATGTAAATGATCCTAGACTTGAGATCACCATAGTATCTTGAGTGTGAATCATTGCCTTTTGATTCTATTACTTGTTGCTCACCAAGAGTGACTTAAAGAATAGAAATTGGGGGTAGTGTGAAGCATGGAAAGATAGTGAGTGATCAAGAGAGGATTCACCACTCCGATAGTAGGAGTTGATATCCAGAAAGGCCACTAGTTGGAATCTAACCTTAATAGTCGACTACATTAGGTTAATTGAAGAATGTCTTCAAGTTAACCTAATCTAGGATTAATTTTGGGAACTAGAAAATTAATTAGTCATTAGGGAATTGGCACTTTTTTGGCCCTTTTTTTCCAATGATCTTTGTTTTTATTTTTTGGCTATTTCGGTGAATTCAATTTCGTCCCCTTTATAGTGTGAATAATGATGTGATTTGATTACATTTGAGCGGCTTTTTGGGATTTTAAGGTGCAGTGGCAGATATAGGATCATGCAGATGTCCAAGTGGTAGCGGAAATAGTTCTTTTTTTTTTTTTGTATTCATTTACAATTTTACTCACCGAGGTCATTTTTACCCCTGGTGTCTGTTGTAATTATGGTCAATTTGGATGGCGAATCTCAACAAGGTGCACTATGAGTTCTGCAGTTTAAAATGCTGTATTTGAAAAGTTTGAACATCAGGTGATGGTTCTGTAAGCAAGTCAAAATTTTTTATTAACTTTTCCAAGTTAGGTGGATTAGATGTGGATAGGTATGATTATTAAGGAATATATTTGTATTAATTTGAGATTTTGGGTGTGAGAACGGTAGCTTTTTTGCTCCTTTGATCATAAAGGCTAATTTACTGAACAATTTGAACTCTATTTGTGGCAAGAAACTGTTGATGTAACCACCCGCTTATATCTTAAGCTTTCCTCTTTTTTTTTTTTTTAAGTGTAACTCTTAGTTTGCTTCTAAGTCATTAATTGAGTTGCTTCAATTGATTCATATGTTGGAAGTGTTGTTTAATTTATGTAGGTAGGGATGGATTTCAACTTGGAGTTTTGGTGTTTTTAGTCATATAGTTTGCTTTATAGTACTATATAGGACGGTGAAAGTGTTCCAAAGAAAGATTTCACTTGATAATTTACATAGTGGTACACTCCAAGTTAGTCTGGGTAAGTAACAACACTTCACTCATTTTACGTGTGTCGGAAGATATTAGTATTTTGGAGTTTCAAATATCCATATTTGTGTTACTTAATACCACAAGTTTAATCGACCTTTAAAAGGTGCATATTTCATACAATTTAAAATTTTTCTTAGGCATAATTGGTTGTGCAAGTGACAACAGTGCATGCATCCATTGTGCTCATATAAAAGCATAGTTATTAAAATCAACCGAGTCATCAACCTGGCAAGGGGACCGGGTTGGCGGATTAGCAGTTCTACCATCAGTCATTAGTTGAACCGTCGGGTCACATTATATAATAAAAATATATATAATATAATTAAATAAACATATAATTTAGAAGTAATACGAACTCTTCTAGTGCAAGACACGTTCATCATTGCTAATTTTTTATATATAAATCTTGACAAATTATGTTATAAGAATTTTGTTTTTAATTATGTTATAAAAATTTTGTTTTTAACTTTCAATGAGCTATTAAATAACTACTAGGAATGAAAATAAGATAAATTTAATTAGGAATGAAAACCAACTTTAAAGTATAATATCTTGTTTTTGTGTAGTTTTTACTATCAATTATAAGTTATTATTAGAGTAATTATTATACTAGGGATGAATTGTAGTAAGAAGTCATTTTTTATAATTAATTTGAAAACTTTTGGGATAATAAGAGTAATAACAATTTAAGGAAATGCTTATTTAAGAAATATTTAAGAAGAATGACTTATGGCAGGATATCATTTTGGTAATTTGTTTCCTAACTTTTAGGATAAAGTATGAGGGTACTAACAATTTCAAAAAAGACTTGTTTGAGAATGATTAATGAAAAGAAAAATGAAATTAGAGGACTTGAGGGAAAATAGAATATTATAATAAAAAATTAAATAGTGTTCAATTTGAAACAAAAACAAGTTTGGCTAACTGGTGAGATGCTATGATGTGATCCAAGATATAAGATGTCATGGGTTCAAATCTTAGTTGTCAGGATTGCGATCCAGATCGTAGGATCTTACGATCCTACGATCCAGATTGTAACTTTCGATTTCGATCCGATTTTGATACGATCCTATCATTTAAAGATATTATGATAGAAATTTTAATAATTTAATCATAATTTTGTATTAAAAAATTCTACTATTTGTTGCATTAGAAACTAGATTCAAAAAAAATTTAAAACCACATAATTATGTTATGCTAATTCCTTACCTATAACAATTGGTGAATCTTTAAAAATTGGTATTTAATTGTCTCATTAATAAATACTTAAATGATATACAAATACACACACACACACACACAAAGTCAATTTTTTCAACTATCTTGTCCAGTAATTGCATTTGGACTCAAAATTGAGAAAGAACAATATTTTTAATTTAATTAGATTCATTTACAATATGTCACATGTAATTTCAAAATTTTTATTTAATTTTTAGATTATCCCAAATATTTTAGATAATACAATTTTAACCTCAATTAATAATACTATTATATTGATTGTACATGAGTTGCATTATTTATTGCTGTATATGTGAATTGCAAACATCAAAATTACTAATAAGATTATTTTTTACAGTTTTTGTAGGATCGATCGATCCCACGATCCGATCCTACAAAGTAAAAAACGATTCAAGATAGAATTCCGATTTTAAAAACCTTGGTTCAAATGCGACCAAGTGGTTGTTTAGCCCTCAAATTTTGCTTCAAAGTGAGATCGGGTTTCTCAAAACCCGGCCAACCCGGGCAGGTTCCCAGTTCCTTTGGGCCATGACTGGATGGAAGCAATTGGGATGGCGGGCCAGGTTTAATAATGTATAAAAGAGTTTGCAATTGGGAAGCAATTGATTGCATTTTATTCTTGCTCTGATTGGTTAATTGGATTTTATTCTGGTTGGTCCAATTTAATGGCGGCAATTGGATAAGTTCAACACATGACTGGATAGTTTTCTCTGCCCAGACTTCCAACAACTCCAAAACTGTTATGACGATTGTCTTCTTATTTTTGCTTGTTGGTGTGGTGGGCTGCTGCATGGGAACTCTTATTAGTCTGTTTTTTTTCTCCAGTTTTTTTTCCTGTTGTTGCACTATTAGCTTTTGTATTATTTACCCAAATTCATTTTTGTTTGGTGTATGGTCTTTTGATTTGCGCTGATGGTTGCCATTTTTTTTTTTTTTTGGGGTTCCAATAAGCTTTGCTGTTGGCTTGTCTATTAGCTTCTGTATTATTTACCCAAATTCATTTTTGTTTGGTGTATGGTCTTTTGATTTGCGCTGATGGTTGCCATTTTTTTTTTTTTTGGGTTCCAGTAAGCTTTGCTCTTGGCTTGTCTCGTCTCTTGTTTGTTGTCTTCCAGCTAAGATGTGCCAGCTCTTTGTTGTGTGGAGGTAGCGTTGTTTATGTCCATATTTGGCCCTTTCTTATTTATCAATGATCTTCATAGTGTGGATAATGATGTGATTTGATTACATTTGAGGGGCTTTTTGGGATTTTAAGGTGGTCGCAGATATAGGATCATGTGGTCCAACAACTCAGGATATAAATATATTTTAGACGGTTTGAACTGGTCTCGAACCACCGGTTCCGGTTCAAATTTTTTGTGAATCTGAACCTAAACCTTTAGTCACGGTTACGGTTTCGGTTTCGGTTCCGGTTTCTCAATTCCAATTCCGGTTTAGGTTCAATAAACTGCCGGTCCGGTTCTAGTTCAAACCTGAACCGTGGTCACCCCTAGGTGGCAGCGGAGATGGTTCTTTTTTTCGGTGTTCATTTACGATTGTGCCCACCGAGTTCATTTTTGCCCCTGATGTCTGTTGTAATTATGGTCAATTTGGATGGCGAATCTCAACAAGGTGCACTGTGAGTTTTGCAGTTTAAAATGTTGTCTTTGAAAAGTTTGAACATCCGGTGATAGTTCTTTAAGAGTGAGTTGGCAAGTCAAATTTTCTTTATTAACTTTTCCAAGTTAGGTGATTAGATGTGGACAGGTATGATTATTAAGGAATATATTTGGACTAATTTGTGATTTTGGGTGTGAAAACGGTAACTGTTTTCTCCTTTGATCATAAAGGCTAATTTGTTGAACAATTTGAGCACTAATTGTGGCACGAAACTGTTGATGTAACCAACCGCTTATATCTTAAGCTTTCCTTTTTTCTTTTTTTTTTTTTGGTTTTTGAGCTTTCCTTTTTTTTTTTTAATAGTGTAAATCTTAGTTTGCTTCTAAGTCATTAATTGAGTTGCTTCAATTGATTCTTATGCTGGAAGTGTTGTTTAATTTATGTAGGTAGGGATGGATTTCAACTTGGGAATTTTGGTGTTTTTAGTCATACAGTTTGCTATATAGTACTATATAGGACTGATGAAAGTGTTCCAAGGAAAGATTTCACTTGATAATTTACATAGTAGTACACTCCAAGTTAGACTGGGTAAGTAATAACACTTGTTGGAGGATATTAGTATATTTTGGAGTTTCAAAAATCCATCTTTGTGTCACTTAATACCATACGTTTAATCGACCTTTAAAAGGTCCTGCATATTTCATATAATTTGAAAATTTTATTAGGAATAATTGGTTGTGCGAGTGACAACAGTGCATGCTTCCGTTGTGCTCATATGAAAGTCCCAATAGGAGGACGCTCTACTGCAAAAATTAGTGAGACCGTCATGAACTCTACTTGTATGCCTGAGGATCTAATAAAATTCTAACAAATCTACCAGTCCAATATATCAAATTCAGCCTGAAATAGTAGATTTCTTTCACATCAAGTAATTTAGTATATCGTTTCAGCTTATATCAGTACAAAAAAATAAATTTAGTCGCTTGAGTTCTTTCCTGTATTTTAAAAATCATGAATTTGCATACTCAAATACTAAGAATTAAGTATTCTTTGCTTAGTAGTGGATTTCAGGACACTCCAAAAACTGACATAATTGGATTAATTGGATTTATATATTATATTGTTACTAATTGCTGATGATTCATTTGGGTAGAAGTGGTGCATCGCGGTAGCTTTCCTTGAAGCCCTGCATATTAGAAATAATTTTTTTGATAGCTACATAAAATCTTACAAAAAGTTAATTAGTGCTTTAGACAAGGTCAGGAGTGGAACCAAGACCTCACAATAAGTGGGGTCAAATTTTAATACAGTGAAACTTATTTTTAAAAAAATAACAACTAGCATTACATACAAATTATAATTGTATCCGTTGAGTAGTCATTTTCTTAAAAAGTTATAAAATCAATTCATTATTAATTTTATTAAATATATTTTTTCCAATGTTAGTAATTGAAGCTCTTGATTTTTTTAAAAATAATATGTGAACTACCATCAATTTGATCTTCTACAGGTTTCTTTTAAGAAATTTATCTTTAGTGTGTTATTCGTAACTTAATTTTGTATTATAAATATAAAATTTAGCATCTATTTGACAATTTTTTGTTTTTCAAAACTTTGAAGTTTGGAAAAATTGGTTTTTCCATTCCACTCAAGAAAGCTCATATCTTGTTTTTTAAAACTATGGAAAAAATTTATTCTTGAAGGAACTTCTATAAATAATTTTAAATAAATTTAAAATTCTTGTAGTGGTAAGAATTATAAATTTTCAATTGTTTGGGGTCAATGTGTGTAGAAAAGAGAATTTGATAAAACGTAATGGGGACAAATATGATGTAACTTTAAAAGTTTCTAAATTTTCTAAACCTAAAAACTAATTTTTCAAAATTAAGTGGGGTCAATTGACCCCACTTGGCTGCATGTCAGGATGTGGCTTCGCCACTGGACAAGGTAGGCTTATCTCCTGTACACAAAGGTATGAAGAATGACATCGGTATTAATGATATTTTAGCAGAAGAAATGAAGATCAACTCACTACAAAAACAAATGATTAATTCCCAGGAATTTTTAATAGGTTTTCTGGTCAAACTGTTTATCCTATTTGTTGTAGATTCTATATGAAGTTCCCTCTAGACAAGCCTTTCTTGTTTTTGTTTACTCTTCTAGTTCTCATTAATGGGAAAACTTTAGGCAAAAGAGAGAATTCTAGGTAAAACTTAATTTTCACTCACTTTCATTTTGTAATAGTTGGTTTTTTGGTTTTTGTTTAATATTTTTCTGGTAATCAGATTTCTGTCCTCCTAATTGTTCATCATACATTTCAATGCATATACTCTTGGGAATTTATGACTCAATGTTTTGCCATGCTAGGCTTTGCTTTTCATTTTTCATGTAGAAAAACTACTGAATTCACTGTTACCTCACCTTTGTTGGATGCTTTGCTACAGAAATCAATTGCTAATTATTCTTATTCTCTATTAGTTATTGATTTCAGATATTTAATAAGTGCGCGTTATTAGTAAAGTGCTTCTTCTTGCATTTTGCAACAGATGTGTTTTAGATGTTAGGTTTTACATTCTGAATGACTAATACTTCTTATCTTTGCAGTTTAGTTTAGTCCTCAAAAGGTAGCAAGCTTGAGATCGAAGTTAAAAAGTTTGGAAATTTTGGAGTTCCCTTCACCAGTTTTTTCCCAAACTTTTGTTATAAGATTTGTATTATTGAAGTTGATTCCACCAATGATTTTGTTGTACTTGGAAATTTGTAAAACAGACGCATAGCAGGAACTAATTTTCTCAATTGATAAGTTGATCATTCTCTATTTATTTTATAGATTTCCGTTTCAGGTTATAGCTTAACTTTCCAAGTTCACTCTTGAAACTTTTAACCTTTAATCCCAAATTTTAAAATTTGCACCGGCGTGTGAGCTCAAATTCAACTAGTATATAGGGATAATTTCAAAAACCTCCCTTGAAGTTTCTCATAATATCACTGAGGTCCCTAAGGTTTTCAAAATCTTATTTACCTCCCTTAGATTGACATTTCTTGTAACGTTATAATATCTTTGAAAGAAATGCAATAAAGATAAAACTTTTGTTCCAGTACTACCATTGTATTATCCTACTTATGAAGTTTACAGCAATAATAGAAAATGAAGTTTACAACAACAACAAAAAATGAATCAAGGCTAAATTTTTATAAGGTGCATAATTTTTTGACTTAAACTATTTATTTTAGCTGTATTGAAACAAAAGTAAAATTTACATCTTGAATAAATTACACCTTGAATAAATTACACCATGAAAAATTTATACATATGAAGAAATTATTTTAGTTATCAATACAACTTAAATTATATCATGTATTAAAATATATATTTTCAAAAAAAATTGAATTCCTTAATTATAACTGTCTATGGAAATTTTTAAGATGTTAGTTATTCACCAAAATCCTCCGTAGTGGTTGATTTTGACTAGATTTAATTTATCCATTTCCTTTGTTATCCTAACACGATTTTGATGTAGAAAAATATGGATCATTATTAGATAGCAATTTGTTTTATTGGTTTGAAAATTTTATTCTTGGTTTGGCTTTTTAGTTAAATAGCTATTAAAATCAAGGGTAATGTTGCCAATTTGTGACTTTTGATAGGAATATTTAATCTTGTCAAATTGATAAGGGAGATAAGTGAGATTTTGAAAATCTTAGAGGAGTTAAATGATATTATAAGAACCTTCAGGGGAGGTTTCTCAAATTACCCCTAGTATATATAAGGGAACTAGTGCGAGTTATTATAAAACATATTTTCAGAAAGAAATTAAAGGAGATAAAATGTGTTGACTAATAAAAAGGGATAATTTCAAAACCCTTCCTTGAGGTTTATAACAATTATAGAAATCTCCCCTCAAGTTTTAAAAATACACCGAGCTCCCTATTTTCATTGTTTGAGTAACAATGTAGACCCAAAAGGCTATGTTTTTCATCAAAAATCCTAAGATACGCTTATGGATATAACTGGCCAAAAAGAGGGGAAAAAAATGACATTACGGATCCACTTCATCCCATTGTTCCTGCTTGTATAATACCATTACTCTGCTAAACCAGCCAAGCAAGTTCTTAAACTCAACGGGTCCATCAAAATTTCTAATTCCAGCAGATTTTAGCAACTTCAATGTCCTCCTTCTACGTAGATGCTTCTACTGCAAACAATTGAATCAACTAGAATATCTCTATAAAATATCTAAAAAATTGTGATATGAATCCAGTGCCCTGTCTTTACCTTCACAAGGGTCCTAAGCTAAGTTTCAACCAAGTCGTTCAAGGAACCTAAAATGGCGTATAAATTCAAGAAGGTTCAATTGGACAATAGAAGAAAACTAGTGCAAAGACCGTTGTTCAGTCTGGCGCCGGTTGTCTGTCATTTTTTTTTTTGTCAGAGGTTGTCTGTCATTTGAAATCAAAAATTTTAAGCCATCCTAAAACTGATTATATACCCGGTGATATAACTAGCATCGGTTTTCATCGTGTTAGTTAGGGTTTTGTCGTTCTTGATAATTTTCTTCACATTTTTGTTTTGTGTTATTTATTAGTTATATTCTAGTTTATTTAGCAAATAAAAGGGCCATTCCTTGTGTTAATTTAGTTAGTCCATTAGTTATTAGCAATAAGTGATTAAATCCAAATCTGTCTCAGATTAGTCTTAATAGGATTATTTGGCTACAAATAGCCATAGTATGCCTTTGTAATAGTTAGAATTGACTTTTGAGTAATAAAATTTAAGAGAGTTTCTCTTTCTTGTTCCTTTGCGAGCAATTCTTGAAACAAAGTTGAATATGTCTCCTTTGTTCAAGTTTTGACTTATCAATCAACGACTATGATTGGTTGTGGCACTCTTCTACTTCATACCAAGATTCACTCTTCTTTTGAAGGTGTTGGGTTGAAATAGTATAAATAAATGTGCATCTTTGAGGGAATGATTGGATTGCGGTTTTCCATCCAATGTATTCCATAACCTAATCAAAATAGATCCTTCCGTTACCTGATCAATTCGTTTATTCTTGAGCGGTCCTTGAAGATTCAAGTTCGTATCAAATTGTCTACAATATTATGTCAACCTCAATTCTTTGCCTAAAATCCAACATAATATCCATCAA
Organism: Gardenia jasminoides; assembly: GCA_013103745.1. Taxonomy (NCBI): domain Eukaryota; kingdom Viridiplantae; phylum Streptophyta; class Magnoliopsida; order Gentianales; family Rubiaceae; genus Gardenia; species Gardenia jasminoides. The sequence goes on along the minus strand of CM023102.1, from coordinate 23,263,148 downwards.
TCTAATACCCCAAACTGCAATACCATGGCTACCACCTTACTAAAACATAACAATCGAGATAATCTAGGTTGCTATCATAAATAATAATACTAAGAGCATCCCCTCTATAAAACATACCTCTAGTCAGTAGGAAAATAGAATTCAAATTCTATCAAATTTTATCTTTGTAGGAAAACCATCAACTAGAATTACAAGTAAAAAATAGCAACCTAAATGAACAACATTCGTCATTCGGTCTATCTTTATCTTCTAGGCATCCCTTTTTTCTTTTTGGAATCACTTCACTAACTTCATCTTCCATCTAATTTGACATGAAAATATTCAATTAACGTATGATTTGGTAATTTGTATCCGCTAATATCTTCCAAAAAATTGAAAAATGAATGAGAAAAAAAAGATGTCTTGTATAATAATAAGTGAGAATAAAATTGGAAATAAAACTGAGGTGATGGACAAGCATTTTGTGATGTATTTGCATGTGGTTTTGGTGGTGATAGTGATGGGTACTAATTGGTGGGAGAGCGAAGGATTATTAAAAGAGATAATACCAGAAACCTCCCCTAAGGTTTCTCTTAATAACCTGACACTCCTAAGGTTTTAAAAATATCACTTACCTCTCTTGCTTTTGTTATTTGTAACTAAATTTATAAAAATCCCAAAGTACCCTTTTGCTCATTTTGCTAAATAAAAATACTCCTAAACCATTTTGTTTGCTCAAAAAAAAAAAAAAGCCCACCTAGAAAACAATTTCTACTTATACCACCATATCACAAATCTATAATCCATAAAAATATAAATTTGAACAATGAAAAAAGATATTTGTAAAGAAATATACTAGTACCAATTTAACTATATATATTTAAAACTAATTTCTTATGAGTTTTTTTTCCCCACATCTTCACAACTTGGTGACCTAAAGTCTTTAAATTGTATTAATTCATTATAAAAGTCAACTCAAGATAAATGAAAAAATCATACATTATACTCCACATTATCAAAATCAAAAAAAATAAAATTTAATTGATTAAAATTTATAAATAAAAAATTGTACAACCATTCAAAAAATGAGTAAAAGAGAATGCTGGATAAAGAGAAGGAAGAACAAAGTGACTTTTGATTCTTTTTCTTTAATTTTTTTATATCCATTTATTTGATATGTGAATTATATACCAAGTGAGAATTAATATAGTCATTTTACAATTACTAAAGAAGATGAGTGATTTTTTAAAACCATAGGAGTGCTAGGTGATATTAAGATAAACCTTAGTGGAGGTTTCTGACATTATCCCTTATTAACAATTTGATAGAAAAGAACAGTAGGCAACCTAAATTGAGTCCAGAGTAATTAATTGTTTGTAGATTTCTTTTGATGAGTATAACTTTTAAGTGAAGGGCATTGTTATCATTTTATTGCATCCAAGCATGCCCCTCTAGTTATGCAAACGTGAGGGGAGCCGAGAGAAATTCTTAGAAACCACAAGAGAGTTTTTGAAATTATCCCTTAAAAAGGAGAGGAAACTTATTGTGAAAATAAATGATAGAATTTAAATTTAAATCTAATACTCCATATGACCTTTTGGAAAATTTTAGAGGGGCGGCTGCCCCTCTCCACCCCGTGTCCGTACAATACAAATGCTAGCGTGTATCAATTTCCTATGAGATTAATACGATTAAAACAACATGCAAATATATTTTGGACCAGGATAGTTCATACCACTCTAGAGAGTTCTGGAACTTGTAGGTGACCCACTTATCCCAATTAAAAGACAATTTTAGTTTTACTTCCCATTAGAACTGTCTATAGCCCGTTAATGTTTGCTTTCAAGAGCACTAATTGTTGGTATCACAGTTTCACTTTCAGAAAGAAAATGGTTGCAAATTCTTCAGACTACTGGAAATCTTCATGTACCTGAGAAACAAAGGACAAATAAGAACCTCTAGATTCTCCACGCTTAAAAAGTTTGACAATTTTTTGCGTCCCTGATAATACTTCCTACCTTTTTCAGAACAAAATCACCTATATAACTGCAAGTTTTGATCCTGACATTAGTAGCCAAATAAGCAAGAAAAGCAATGAAATGCCTTTCGGATCATTATGAAATGTATCATTTCTATCCAAAAGTTTTGACATCCACCTGGAGCAACACACAAAATGTCATTATCACTAATCTATTCACATTGCTAAACTAATCCAGAATTTTATCTGGAGCTCTTGGTGACCAAGAACGGGAAGAAACCGAAAAAGATGAGAAGTCCAATTACCAAGGGGAATCTACAGACAAAAATCCTCAGGTAGGCCTTTTGTAAGTTCTCCAGAAGTGGGTGTAAGACGCAGTTTTTTCGCAGCATGCTCCACGTGTGATTCCAATGCCGAATCATCAACATCATTGCATGTTGTGCCCCCATTTCTATCTACACCATTTCCTCCATTAAAAGACTCACAAAGAATCCTTGCGCAAGCTTTGAGAGGATCAGAATTATCATGCTGATCAAAGCTTGGAAAAGAAGAACGAGCGTCAGCAATTTCCAGCATATTGCTGTGAGAGGATGCTAACCCATCTGTCAAGCCCTGAACATTTTCTGTTGATTTATGCGTTAGGTCCGCATCATTATCAAAACTGAGTTTTCTGGTAACTTGAAAATTTTCATCAACTCTTCCTTCTAATGATTTCTCAGAGCCACAAATTGATGTTACTGGCAATGAATCATGGTTCTGAGGATTTTGATGAATTGGGATCGCTTGGTCCCAGGAAATCTCATTTCTGAAATCTCTAGATGGACATGGATAATTGCAAGCTTCAGTTGATATTTCACCAAGATGCTGAAGACCATCTTCCTGGCAACACTAAATGAAGTCAACTAATTTGAATAGGATCACAATGGAAAAAGAAAATTTTAACTCAAGGCAACAGAAAAAGATACATGTAAAACTAGCAACAGTTTAAACAGTTAAAACTTCACAAAAAAGATCCAGGAGTATCATAAATTTAACTTAAAGAAACATTGAAAAGCAAAATCATCCTGCCCATACTTTTGAAAGTAACTGAACACAGCTAAAACAAGTTACAATTAGAAACTTCTCTTCATATCTGCAGTAATGCATACTTTGATACTAAAGTCTGCATTACAAGAGTGAATGAGGTTGAAATACCCGTAATGAAGTCATAGCACTCTTAAGCCCATTGAAAGACGCCAGCCTGTCAAAAGCTTGATACTGCAAGTCAGTTAAAGATCCTGCAGCAGATAGAGACTCGTAACGATCCCTTGAAGCCATGCCAGAATCATTTGCACAAGAAGCCCTTAAAGACGAAGCTGGAAATAGAGCCATCTCTACACCCTTTTCAGCTTGAGCAGAGAGTAAATTAGCATTATGACCCTTTGAATTGCTAGAGCTCTCTGGAAGAAACTCCATGGCATTTCCAGCCTTGGGACTTTTATGATGGTAGCACTTGTCAATGCTACTAGCTGGAGAACTTTCTTCAGAGTGATTCTCAAGGAGGTCATAAATCAACTTTTGGATATCACGTCGCTTGAGGGAAGGCTCAGATGATGGAAACCAATATGCACTAAGCTGGAGAGCGGCCAAAAAGAAAGTTTGCAAGAAAATATTAAATACCATCCTATACCAAAATTCAGAGCAAGAAGAACAGAGAATCCAAAAATTAGCACTAAAGGAACCATCAGTAGGCATACAACACACAGTAGCACTACCATATACTTTAGATAACAGCAACTCGGACATTAAACATATGTAACAACATAGCAGGCTCTAAAGAAATAAAAACTGAGGCAACATGCTATACTGATGCATTCCCACAGAAATACCTCTGTGCAATTTGATTGAATAATTTCTACTGCCAAGCAGGACTAGATTTTGATGCTCAGCTTTACTTCATTCAAGAAATGGTTGCAGACAAGATAACTATCAGGTCATAAGACTACGAGTGTAAGAATATAATAGGCTCCTGAACTAACAAATGAAGCCAATAAATCACATGATTCATGCCAGGCAGATGTCTCAATGCCTTAATGAAAACTACAGAACCAAGCAGGAATAGATGAATATTCAGCTTCACTTCATTTAAGATGGTTGCTGGAAATAATACCACGAGTTTATTTAGGACTATTGCAACCTCAATTCCACAATGATATACAATTAATTCCTAAATCAAAAGCATAAGAAACCTTTTTACTTTCATTCCCAAACAAAACTAAGCCGTGGGAAAATTTTATTTGGTACTTCCCTTGAATTCCTCCATTCCCTCACCTAAAATTGAAAAGCTGAGTGCTATTTAGACAAATAAAGCAGCAAAAACCATGTAACTTTTTTTGGTGGAGAAATCTCATCCACTAAAAAGTAACTCACAGATATTTGAAGCTGTAATTCCCTATGCCTAACTCTATACGTGCATCAAGAGATGCAAATATGTTGGCTTTTATCGAATGTCAAAGTACATCAAATTGCACAAAAGCAGCGAACTTTGAAATGTCCAGAACCATAAAGCAGAAAAAACACCATGTAGACCACTAAGTAAGGTGTAATCTGACAATATCAGCCAAGAAGTAGCTAGTGAGATCAATGGAAAAAGCAAAAGATTGCATTATCATATCAGTTAACCTCTGAAAGACTATAATCAGCAGAGAAGGTTTGTAAACCCTGCATACTCAGAAACTACAAACTGTAATTGATATGCAACTAAGCAGTGTAAAGCTTTGGAGTCTGCAGCAATACCACACAAACTAACAGGGTTGCCACAGAAATGTGTTCGGGACAGTTTCTTGCTTCAAGTGATTTTGGCCAAAACCAATTAGAAGCAAGAAATCAAGTTTGTCGCCACTAAAGATCATAAACCAACAGAAATATGAGAAGAAACAAATAACATAATGAGAGCACACCATAATCAGTGACTAAAAAACAGCGGAAAACTGACTAACAACTGTCTTTTGGGGGATATGGATAGCTTTATTGAATGTCCACGTTAAACATGACTGAATTCTAATGACGGGAAGAACAGCATGAGCAACAGATATGAGCGGCCAACTTACAAACACTGAAAGCGGTGTTATCTTGAATGGGCTGATATTAGCTGGGTCTTCCTCCAGAAACTGCTCAACATAGTGGAGCAAGAAGAGGCCACAATCATATGAATTTAGCTGTTGTGGAAGCTGCACAAAACAGGGGAAACCAGTAAATGCTCAAGAATTCTCCATGAACAAGTAATGTCCAAGAACATGTGAAAAGATAAAATATTTGACACTTTGTTAAAGAAGATATGGCAAATGGATCACACAAGATGGAAGTTTTTCTTCAATCTACCAGGTATCAAAGCACCAACAACAGCAGACTGAGTAAGAAGACTGATTACTTTATCAGCCAAATGGGATCCTAAAAACAATGAAAACTCCGTAGCATAACATTCACTCAAACGAATATACCTAATACGCCTCTCTTAAATTTCTTTGGATTGAAATGTAGCAAACAAAACTGCTATGGTGGGAGTTCCAGGAAACTGAAGAGGTACATTGGCATTTCTCTCATCTTCATCATGGCTTCACATGAGTAATGAGCAAGCAAACAAGTATGATCTTGAAAAGTACCAGAAAAGTATTCCTTTTTGCCCATTTCAAATGACCAAAACAATATCCAAGTATTTCATGCTCATTCCTGACTTTAGTGTCAGAAATGTACATACAGCTGTTCTTTTGCACTGTTTGAATTAGGATTGAAAAATGATTTGAGACCATATACATGTAAAGTTGATTACTAAAATCTCAAAAATATGTAGGAGCTTCAAATCTACCATATAATCTATCTTACCTAACTTTTCTTTAAGTTTTGCATATTGTAAAGAATGAACCATTATAGTATTGATATCTTGTGTGCTTTCAATGGCATTGATGATCAACTTGAGAATTCACACTGATTAATCCGAAGCCCTTCATAACAAAAACCATCGAAGTACTCAATAGACACCATGTAACGACCAAATGTGCAAATAAATCAGGCACTTTCAAACATACCCACCTAGCAGATGACAATAGCATTACATGGAATCTTGGCTTGGCAAGGGGAAAAAATCCACGATTGGAAGGAAGACGAAAATAACCAGAGTCCAGTGGCTCATTATGATATATGAGGAAGTGAAAAACAGATCCCATTTACTGATTTGAAGAGTTTCACAGGATAATTCATTGCCTTTGTATGAAGGTGTGATGATATGAGATTTGAATAAGATAACTAAGCACGGAAGAATGAGATAGATCATCAATAAAACAAGGAGAAAGGTACAAGGAAGAAGGAAAAGGAGGAGAAACATTAATGAAACGTTTAGCTTTGAGGCCTCAAGAAAACACTCAATTCAACTATGCAATGGACAAGATTTTTATACAAAGTGGCTTATCAGTCTGCTTTTACAGATTTGAGCTCAACTTCAGATATGCAAACTCACTCCCATATAGATTATTCTAGTACAACATGCAAATAAAGTCTCTAAAGTTTGGAAGTGGCACCTCCGCCAGTCCTGCAGCAAGCAGCTTCTAAACCAAAATATAGGCAGGCAGGTCCTATGGAACATTAAAGATGTCTAGTACTCTCAGGTCAGTAGACAAAACCTGGGAGGAAGGTGTATCTCAAGCTGCCCAAATTGTATATTTTGTGGGACCAATATAATTCTGCTAACAATCTCAGCAAAGGAAGCTTTGTCATCTCCCTAAAAGTGTAGAAACATGGCCATGAAATTTTGTGCAAAGAGCATCTCACATAATACTGATGAAACAAATAATGGCCCAATTATCCAAAATTGGACTTTCCTTTCGGGAATCTTCCACATAAAATTAGATCCCTTTAAACATGAAACCGCTATTTGCATTTTTCTGAAAACAACCTCCACTTTGTGTGCTCTTGTATACCCATTTAAATCTTGTTAAAGGCAGAAAGACAGCTCTTTGCACTTAACAAAACTCAAACCTTGTCAAAATTCTGAATCTTCTCCAGATAGAGGGGACAATTTACCAAGCTCTACTATCTAGCCTAATTAGTAGCCAAGAGCAATAAATTTCACATAAAATTGGAATCAATACATCTCCGATCCTAAACTCCTATTTGCGACTAATTCTGGATTCTTCATATATGTGATCGGCAGTAAGCCATAAGCAGGACTTGTGCTGGACAAATAAAATTGCAGAAGCAGCTCAATAGAAAACAGAAAACAAGAAATAGCAAACTGTACATCCACAAAAACCATCTTGAAGACACAATCACCCAACCACATAAACCTTTAAACTCTTTAACTCCATAAAATCCCATATGCATCATGTCAGAAGCAGGCGGTAAAACATCCAACATGATCCTGGTTGATAAAATGACTGAATCACAAATATTATTAGTAAGAAACGATGATATCAATGTGATCAGCTTCATTAAATGACCTACACCACAATGCACATCATAACAATGAACCTTATGATAATGATCATGCTATAATATGTAATTCTCCATTCTTAAGGCTGATCTCTAAATCCTCAAATTGCATCACATATTAGACATACAGCTGTTCTCAAATTGGATCATCCTCCCAAAAGTTAGCATAGTTGAAAGTCTTATAGTTGACAACTTAGTTGAAATTGTCATGTATATTTACAAATTGGTTCAATTTGCACAGCCTTCAAATTTAAGTTGAAGAAAAAGACAACTGCTTACGATGCAAGAATGAAATCATTAGACCAAAAGTAACCTCGTACTGGGACAAACAAGAAGTTACAGTAACAGTATTTTTCATTAAAGGCTACCATATCACAAAGGGCAAATTACTAGAAAACCCCTTCTATAGTTAGCCTGCTCATAAATGATGCTTTAACAATGCACTTTTACCTCTCCTCTCTTATCTTTTTGACTAAAATGAAATCACCAAATTTTCAATATGGGTTGGCTGTCAAGCATAGGTATGTGTCCAAGTATCGGATATCTAATACCATGGAATTCAGAATACGGGGACATAGCTATACTTAGACAAGGCCAAGGTTCAGGTTCAAACCAAAACCAGACCGGAACCTGACCTGCAGTTTAGTTGAACAAGAACCGAAACCGGCTTCGAGGAACCAGAACCAAGGTCAAAATTGTGACTGACGGTTCCTGTTCAAGTTATTTAATTTTCTCAATGATAAAATTATAATTTTGTTTTATTTAAAATGTTCAATAACTCTGAGGTATTTTTCCATAGAATTTGTTTCATTTTTCTTTTCCTTGTCAGCTAATACTACATCAAAATTCTTATTTTTCTTCTACATTCATTTTCTTTAGTTTCACCTTATTCTAAATTCATTGTCATATTTTCTTAGAAACAATTTTATAACCATAAGTGATTTAAGCATAACTAGAAGCAACTGGAACCATAGCTGGAAGGAACCAGAACCATAATCAGAAGGAACCGGAGGTTCCAGAACTGTAATGGCAACCATCCCCACAAGGTCCAATTCAGTTCCACCTTTCAAAAAAATCAGAACTGTGGCCAACCCTAGCTATAGTGCTTAAATATTTGGTAGTGGATATGCATGAAAATTCAAGTAAACCGGTTAGAATGTAAGAATAAAATGATTTAAATGTCTCTGAAAAAGATGAAGTGAACGTGCTTATTCAAGTTTAGAAACTATGACAAGTTAAAATATAAACTTACGTGGGTAAAGGTAAAATGAAAGTACTAAACATTGGGCAGATCAGTGTGTTTGATGAAATGTTCGAGCATTTTTTTGAGGATGTAGTTGCAAAAGTATTTTGAAGCTACATCAGTATAGTACTTCCATGTCCGTCAATCATTCTTAGTCTATTATCCCCAATGACCTGTTCTCTCCCCAAAAATCATTCTATCACCATTCTGCGTGTTTGATATGCCCAAAAAATATGTTCTATTCTTTTACTCGCCATAGATTAACTTCTTCTGTTCATCACCTCTGACAACTTCAGCCATGTAATACCACCCGCACCCCTATCTATGTAGTGTCATGACATGGCTACACCAGGGCAAAATGACGAGTCCATGTCATAGGTCTACAGTAATAGATGACACCGAAAAGTACATTTTTAGAGGAGATCAAATGCCAACCTTATTCCCCAGTCGATTACCCCTTCATCTACCACTAGGTGAAAAGGATTGCTACCGTATTGCCTCAAGCTGATTGATGGAACTCCCATTTGGTATGAAAAATTATTATAATACTCAGTCAGCAGTCAATAGTTAATTATTCAAATCTGTCACAAGTTTTGACTTTAGCCAGTGAAGGACCACATTTGGTTTTTAATAGAAAGAGAGAAGTTAACAAAAAGATCGATCTATCTGTTATGACCAGCTGAATCCATCACATTGCAGAAAACCTCTTTTGAGTTTTTAATCATTGACCGCATGGCTTCATTGTTTGCTAGAAATTGCACTCACCAAGCCCAGGAAAAACAAAGGAAATAGATGTCAGATCTAAAAATTAGCCAAGCTCAAACTAAAATTGCTCATGTTGAACCATTCCCCTCACTCCCAAGATGATTAGAACCACCTTTGGCTTCATTCAAAAGTAAAGCCACCAAAAATGATATCCCCTGGTGGTCATAGAATCGCTGAGGAGAAATTGTTAGGGTGGTGTGCTCGTTCAGAATGTATCTCAAGTGCAACTTCAAATCTTGTACCACTTGTCCATTCTCTTGCCCACATTTAGTATTTTTTGGGCAACTTCAGATCTTGTGGTAATTTGTCCATTCTCTTGCTCACATTTAGTATTTGTTGCGCAACTTCAGATCTTGTGGTAATTTGTCCATTCTCTTGCTCACATTTAGTATTTGTTGCTTTATCAATTTTTTTGGCGAACCAGAGACAATTACAGGAGATCAGGGTGGGTTGGGGCAACAGGAGCTAACAAAACTGGGGGACGGGAGCCGACATTTGGCTACAAGCCAAGCATGGGGTGAGGGAAAAAAAAAAAGAGTAAAAGAAGCTGCATGGGGAGAAAAAAACAGATGACTAAAGATGGTCAGTTGGGGAAGGGGGCAACTGTTGGGCATTTATTGGTAGGTTCGCTTTATCAGAAGCAGGTTGGTGTTAACTTATCTACAAACATCCATCCTCCTATACTATACTACAATGCAGCCATGAAACACAAAATCTTCCTCACATTTCTCCTAAACCCACAAGATCAATCAGATTCAATATCACAAACAGCTAAAGTAATTTTTTCTGCTCCCACAAAAACAATTTGCTCATCTTACTAGACAACTTTTGTAGACTCAAACATGTTCTCCAATGTTACAGGAAATTTTATTCTTCAAATGTATTTAAATGGACAGAAACTAGATAAATGTGGTGCCGAATACCTTAAAAAGGAAGAACCAAAATTAAATGCTGCTCATGGATTGTCATACTAAAATGTTGCTTTCATTTTTCGAATGAAGGATCCCTCTTCAGCAATCTCCTATTGTCAGATTCTTGTAAAGCACAACAGCGTACTAATTTTTGTTGGATCCCATCACTTTTCGCAGACCTTCCTCTCAGCTAGATTGATAGAGAGGTGTTTTGAGTCTAAAAGATTTTTCCAAAGCTATGAGAGAAGAATAGCTGATTATCATATAGCAATTTCACATGCCAAGTTACCTATTCACCAAAGTGTACCCATCGTGGCAACACACTGAACCAAGCCAGGAATGATAAAATTTAATACAAGAAAGAAAATGGGAAAGCTGAGCCTGTTGGGATTGCCATTTTTAGTAGAAAATTTTATGAAATATTCCCTTGCACATCTTCTAATCACTATAGTATATTTTTCTACAAACAATTAAAAAACATGCAATCCAAACAGGCTGTAAGTACAGATATAAGGGAATACTTCATTAAAATATATCTTTCAGATGCTATATATTGCAACTCAAAATGCTCATAAAGCATTCATTAAATCATTCTTAGGTAATATATCATCAAATGAATATTAAATATTAAATTCAAATACGAGCACGATCGATACCTCAAGTGAGACAAATCTCAAATTTGAAAACTTTGAGGAGATATCTTCAGATGTTTCCTTTTGCCTCTCTTTCCACTCCTCCCATAAGTAACTGTTATTTTTGTCAACAAGTACTACATCAATCATTCAACATTCAGTAATTTTTAAAATAGTACGGAAGGTAAAAATTTCAATGCTGCACGCATATAGAAATAAAGAAGGAAGACAATGTTAAAACCTTTTACTCGGATACATCATTCAGAAGACGCCCAAACTGTGGTACATCATTAATTTCTTAAATGATTCAGTACAGATACAGCACATGGGTGTTTAGCTACACTCTAGAAGGTAGGTCTGTCATAAATTGTTAATCCACAGTTAGATGAATCATTACATTGTGTCATATCCCTTCACAACTCTCTCAATTGGTTACTTGATGTGAATGGATAAATTAGAGATGCTTTATCTCATTTGAATTGATGATAACTATTATGTCACTGAAACTGCAAAAACCAACTCCTGCACTAATGACCACCCCCACTCCAAAAAAACCAAAAGAGAAAATTTTTTTTTTTGTTTGAGGGGAGGGGAACCTATGCAAGCAATGGACAGAAATTGCAGCAAAATTCCATCAGAGACATAGTTGACAACATAGCATATGTATTACTCCAGATAGAAATCCATAGTTGTCTAATAATAAACAATGTAATACTTCCAAAATGAATCTAACATAGCACTACATGATTCTTAATAAAAGATTGTACCTTTGAACTTGGTTCTTAAGATCCAAATGAGTTCCTCTAATCGAATCCATGTGTAATATGCATGGAACTCTGGCCAATTTCTCAACATCTTCATCTTAGAGACAGAAAAAATGAAATTAGGACAATTTTAAAACAAAATCTCATAAGATATCACGCCATACACGGTGCTCAACAAGACACAATGCTCAACAAGAAAGGAAAATCTGCTTATGATAAAGCAAGCAACTACAACAGACAACAGCAGTGAAACTTGCCTCTGAAGCTAGCCACTTCACCAGGATGACATATTACCAGTAGACTCCAATGATAACTGTTGACAAACAACAGGCAGGCTACTTCACAGTCCCCAGTTTGAGAGAGAGAAAATTAGAAAAGACCCTAACTGTGAAATTCATATATCTTACCTGTGATTAACAGGAATGAATATAAAGTCCTTTTCAAATAGGTCTACTTTTCTCGTCCATTTGCGAACACGGAGAAAAGCAGCCCTGCCGTCGAAAGACCCAGAAGGATATTTGTCCAAGTCAGCCAGTTTCCGAAAGAAGAAGCTATTAAAAAAGTGAAATCTTTGCCTCTTCTCAGGCGGCATTTTGTCCTTCAAGTATCTGTCATGGTGAAAAATTCCAGATAAGCAATTGTGCAACATAGAACTATGACAAACAATTGCGCAACAAATTACTACAAGCGACAATGTCAAGTCAGAAAAAGGACAATGGGAAACCTGAAGGCATAAGCATCATGACTATGGCTGTCACATTACCCAAGGAATCCAAATAACAACATTTAAACATTATCTCACTGGATAAATTTGGACAGAAGAATCTTAAAAACAGGGCTATTTTGTCCCAAAGAGTTCTGCCCCTTTTTCACTACTTAAGTTCTTCCACATATGGAAAATTGCTCCCCCCCAAGTGGAACAAAAAAAAAAAGAAAAAAAAATCTTTCTTTTTTGGGGGTGGGGATGAGCAGGAAACTATGCGAACAATGGCTGTTACGGTGACCTACTCATGCCTTCTAAAGTCATACTAACGAAAGAACTCATTCTGGGTAGAATCATGTGACCTGGACCATTTGGAAAGAAACGGAAAAGAAAAAGGATCATGATCCATAAAAGTGAGAAACAGGAATTTGACGCAATCACTCACTTAATATAGAAATCAATTATAGTGTCGTTGACAAAAGTATCAGGTTGTAGGAGGTCAACATCCCTTTTACTAATGGAGACTGCATCAACATCCCCTTCTGGGTAGATAAAATCTTCAAAAGGCTTGAAACTGCATGTTTACAACAAAAATAAATAAATCAAAAAGGACCCTTGTTGAGCCAAGGATGAATTAAGCAACACTGCACAAATTCCCGAGGCAACAGTACCCTTTGCAATGAATACCCAGTTAGAATGTCCTAATAGCCCACAGTCAAGAAAGCGAACTTGTATGGATCACTACAGCAGTTAAAAAATAAATAAATTCACATTCAGGTACAATGTTTACCCTTCAACCTTAGCATTCACCATAGAAGAGCACCAAGAATGTTTCCACTTTTTCCGTGGACATCAATTCTAGTTCACCTATTTAACCACAAACTAATAGATATCTACAGCACAATACAACCAGAAAACAATAACAGTTTCCCCCTTAAACCAGTCTTCTAAACTTGGGAGGAAGCATATGCCTCGGATTCCAGCACCACAATTAGATAGCTACGGATGCAGCAGTTGATTGGTAAACCACAGCAATTTGGTTATGTGTATAGACAGCAAAATGGAAGGACATGGTGGGCGTTTGATGGCTGCTGAAGGTGTAAAAATATTACAAATGTGCTCCCCCAAAGTAACAAAAGTTCATCCGTCCGCTGTACAAGTTGTTCATCAGTTTGATATCTAATGTTTTTCGCACATTCATCTAGTAATAGCTCGTTCTTGGCTTCAATTGCCCTTTCGAATTTTATAATTATTGTTTCCAGCTCCTTAACAGTGAGTTCAACAAAAAAGAAGATTGTTTTCTGGGAGAACCGGTCATTTGTTGGTAGATTGGAAGATTAAAAGTATGACTCTTGCTTTCCAATTGGCTGTTTTTGCACTAATTGCTACCTCATCAATCATTGATTAGCATGTGGTCTGCTGTTTTTTTTTGCACAAGTTTTGAGTCGATATTTGTACCTTTGGTTTGGAAGTAAAGAGGGGTTTAGCATACAATGTGTTGAGCTTAGAAGTTACTTTACTGCAAGTTGTAATAGGATTGATCCCTGATGTGCAGTTAAAATTGACTGATTTTGATATTGGGAATAGATTTTACACAACATGAAGTATGCTTTATTGCAGTGTTGCAGGTATTGCAAATTATCTGTGTTCAAGACATTTCAAAATATCCTAATCCAGTAATCTCCAAAATTTAGAAAAACAAATGCTCTTCTTGAACTAGATTTCAGCCAATTTTCATGAATTTTTACTACTAATTACTTGTTCCCATCATAGAAAACCTATCCTTTATTCATACGTGGACAATACATTTCAAACAAGCTACAAAAATCTTAGAGTTACAGCAAATGGTACCTATCAATCTGTTCCTAGTGAACAGAATGCTTTCTTAAAAGTGATCTGCATGAAATTCAACTAAACCATTCCATAATGCATATATATCTTCTATTGACACACAAAAAATGTTCTTTCAGTGTATACAATGGGCAACATTTGTTTTGATTAGTAGAACAAGGCCAGCAGGAAAATTCATTTTAAATAAAGTTTCATGGTATCTACTGATGAAAGAATGATGATTCCATTCATTCGTCATCTAATTACAAACAAAAATAAAGTATATAAATACCACTACATACAGATTCTGTAGAGTAATCCCAACATATTTGCTTGCACAAAAGAGAAATTTTAGTTAATCAAGTAGAGTTGACTTCTCTCATCACTGCTAAAGTTAATCAAGTACAGTTGACTTCTCTCAAAATGTACATGCTTTAAGGTAATTATTGTTCCCTTAGACCACTTATCTATATCAGGGACTGAAAGAACAAAATGGCATTTCAGATTAACTAAAATATTATGCATCCAACACTAAGTCATTAACAAATCAAAAACCAAAACCCAATAAAGTCGAATATTTTCTCAATGCTATCTACTCTGCAAGTGGTCTGAATGCTACTTGAGAATTTTTCCAATCTAACTTGAATATTGACCTTAATAACAGCATCTACGATGAAACCAACTATTCTCTTAATCACTGATAAATGCAAATAAATGACGCATATGAAAGAAAAAGCTAGAAATACGCTGCAAATGTGCCTCCTGGGAAGCAGTCTAAAACTCACTCTGGAAAGTAGCTACTTTGGAATGGTAGAGTTACTTGTCCCAATGTCTCTCCATATTCTCCCACCTCAGTACTGAAAGGAAACAACCAAATTACATCATTGCACATATAAAGAAAATGATTGAAGTCATAGATTACTCAAGGTCTATTTAAGTGCACAAAAATAAACAGGGGGATTGGTTTCAAAATAAAAACAGGTCAAGTCATCAAACGTATAAAGGAGAACACAATTTTTAATTATTGCCTTAAGCAGTTCAAGTCTAATCTCTGCACTCAAGAACTAGCAGAATCCAAGACAGGTTTGTGAAAGTAAGTGACCTGATTTCTGAATTGTAAACGGAACCTGGAGCTGGCTAACAGCAACTTTTCCCAAGAGGTAGTAAATTACATGAAACAAGTAGTCTTTGCAGGGGAATTGAGAAATGATACTAGATAAGTTCTAAGTGATGTTAGACTGTAAAATCAAGTTATGCCAGAGCCAGATTAATTCCAAATGCAGGAAGCTCATGGTGTGAGGAGGAGAAACAAGTAGACATATTTACAAATCTGATACTTGGAAAATCTATGCAGGTCTGAATATTAAAGTCAATCTAAAACAACTTCATGTGGAATTTTACATGGAATACTATTAATAAATGATGCACTATGTATATGAAGTAGGGAATATGGTCCATTGCGCAAGAATTGTGAAGCAAAAGAAATTTTCTTTCGTAAAAGTGCTGAAGCTGTATGAAAATACAAAGGGGAGCAATCCAGAAGTCTCAGACATTTTGGCAACAATAGCAGAATATTCAAGAAGCAGCAAGAAGAAAAATGGAAAAGAATATATAGCCCTATCACCATGCCAGAAAATATGCAAGGCAAGGAATGAATGGAATTACAATTCAAGTCCAAAAGATGTGAACACAAACCCGATTCACCAAGCTGTAGAAGAATGGTCAGAGTACAATGAGGCTGTTAATAAATTAAAGGACATTTAATCAGGAAGAAAACAAGATTCAAGGGAGTTGGCACCCACCTCCACAACAGACAATAGGTTTGAATAAGATATAGCACCAAGTAGAGACAAACAGAAAGCAGTATTTCTGATTGTTCACAAAGGAATTGGCAATGCAAAAAGGATAAAAACAAGGGATGTCCCTGAAATGAATTATGAAAATCCACAATAGTGTATAAATCAGGATGGTTCTATCCAAAGGAAAAGAGCAAAGGTCGAGGTATAATGTAATTCTGTCAGACTGTAAAGCAACAATAAGATGTCAATAAGATTTTATTGCAATCAACAAGATCAAGTATAGATGAAGGCACAAAATCCAGCTTGCACTCATACTAGAAGATAACCTCAGAACCAGCAGTAGGTTTTTAGTGCATTCCTTCTGTTTTATCATAACGGAAATTCTGCAAATCATAGGTTAGCAATACTCGATATGGTCCTGTCATGAAATTGAGTAAAATGATTCCTTCACCCTCTGGCCTCAAAAGCAGCACAAGGTTCATTCTGGTATTTATCAAATTTGTAACCGTTGGACAAGTAATTACCACAATTAACCATGTTGTTCAAATTCACATCCAATAATCAACAAATCCGACAGAGAAAATTAGGGAACTAACCAGTAGAAAGAAGCCTCAAAACTAAACAAACAAATAAATAAAGGCACGTAACAATCGATGGCACCCACACATAAAATTCATGATCAGCTCTATTCAGAGAAGTAAAACAGTAACCCATCAACCTTCATGGATCAGACACATAACACTATGAGCACAAAGTAATTGCTGTGAATAAGACGGATGGCAATCACTCACTCGACTACGACCCTCCATAAAGCATTATATCTCACATCCAAAGATCGGATCGCCTCACATTTCTGATACCAGCAAACGTCAGTAACTGCAAACTCCAACTTCTTAATTCCTGAATGTCATCAATGCAGGTAGGAAAGATTAAACTATTAGCTATTCAAGTGAGACACAAAGATTAAAAGATACTTCAACCAAATTAATGGAAAATATAAAAGAGATTTTCTTTTCATCATGCATGAAAAAAGGTTGCTGCATGGAAATCTCCACTCCGAGAAAAATAGCACTAAAAAACATGAAAGAATACTTATGTTGAAACAATTGATAACTCTTAGTGAAAGCCAAAGAACTAAGAATCAGGAAATAAGGAGCTGATAAAATACTTTCAAATTTGTCCACAAAGCTTTGGGGCATAAGTCAAGTGGTCCAACTGGTTACATCCAATGCAGCTACCCACCACAACTTTATTTCCAATGTTGTTAGTGTCAAAAAATATAACACTATCAAAAAGATGTAGATAAGGAAAACCTTTATTTAAACAAAAAATGAAAAAGAACATACATTCAAAATCTTGCTCTTTCGGTCCATATGTTGGAGAAAGGAAAGTTACTTTTGTTTGTGTTTGTACAGTATATAAGGAAAAAACACCCTGTTGGTCAATGATGTCTCTCCCCTTTTATCTTTGTTCCTAAACTTCCAAACACTAAATTCTGTTTGTAATTACCAAAATCATCACCCATCTATTCATATATTTTGAAGAAAAACAAATCACATATACATAATCTTCTGGGTACCTATTCACGATGTAACCTAGCTTTAATAACCTAGGTACCTTCTGGGACAAGCTCTAATTGCACCCCTGAACTTGTATCATTTTTCCATTTTACACCCTAAACTTCAACTTTACACACTTTGTACCCTAAACTCTTAATTTTGGATACGTTGCACCCTAAGCTCTCATTTTTTCCTATTTAAGTTCAATCAATGACAACTTTAGCAAAATTAACGATATAGAGGACCCAACAGAGCAACGATGATGTGCCAAAAGTAGTCAAACGGTGCAAAGATATCATTAAAAAAAATACATTGTCATTAATTTGCATCATCTTTTATCTCGTTAATTTTGCTAACAATATTAGTACGACAAGTTACTAAAAGTTGTCAAAAAAGTTAAGGGATTGCAGTTAAAACAAAACAGTATGTTGTCATTAATTTTCACTTCTATTTATCTCGTTCATTTTGCGAACGTAGTCATTGATTGGACTTAAATTGGACAAACTTGAGAGTGTAGGGTGCAAGGTATCTAAAATTGATGTTTAGGATGCAAAGTGGGAAAGTGATATAAGTTCGAAGGTGCAAAGTGTGATTAATCCTATTCATAATGTTACCTAGCTTTAATAACCTAAAACTATGTTTTTTTACTTCAGGAGAGACTCCAAGCGTTACAGCAGGAAGGGGGAAACAAAATTGCTTGAGAGTTCCTCAAGATCACCTGGTTAATGTCCCTAGCAGATGCGCAGGATCTTCGGGACAGTCTAAATATCTATCTACAATTAGTTTTTCACCAAAATAATTCCACAAATATTTCATTTTTTTCACTTGCAGACACACCTGATGTTCCACGACTATAATTTTCTCTCTAATGCGATGCACAATGAATAGCATCTAAGAGTGTAAGATACCAATTAGAACCTTGTGATTTAACAATTTACTAATAGCCTTTCAAACAGTATTCAATCTAGACTTCATGCCTAACTAATTTGTGGGTTGGAAGGTACTTAGGTACTTGGCCATCAAACCTAATGGTTTTCATCATGCAGCATTCCAAATGTGTCCTTAGGCACCAACACTGACATTTCCTTAATAAAATTCATCAGGCTTGTGATAATGCAAAATATAGCAAATTTTTGACCCCTACAAGTAATAAGGAATGCTTCTTCAAACCTATGTAAGCTTTCTATATGAATCAGTTGTGGCAACATTGTTTTCAATCCCATCCAGATGGTAGACAATATTCATTTGAGCAGCACGATAAGTTAAATAATCATTACTTTTGAAGTCTACAGTTGATTTGTGAGATTTTTAGACCACAGTTTAGCTTTCTGGCTCATAGCCTCCTTACCATCTAAAAATGTACCCTTCCACTTATCTTTTACCAGAAGGTAAAGACGCTAAGATTTCCTTGATAAAGCAACAATGTTAACTTTGGAACAAGATTTGCTATTGTTTTCCATTTATCAAATTCCCCTTTCTCAATTACATTCCTCTTCTTCACTCTTTCCAGAACCTTGTTAGACAGGTACACAAGAAGCATGCAGCAATGACTTCCAGCCAAGTATCAAGTGCTAGAAGGCCTTCCTTTTTTTTTTTTTTTGGTTGGGGTGGTGGGGAAGAGACGATGTTAGCTATAAGGCAATCCCAGCTTCGTATATCAAAATACTCCATCTATGTTGTACATGGTATTTATAGAATCAAGTTCACCAAAAGATTAAACAAAATACCTCAAAGCACCTCCATGTCAAAGCAAACTTCACATATCTGATGCCAAATTTCTCTTAAAAACTACAAACTGCAGCAGGCTTAAGAGCTGAACCCAGACAAAAAGAAACTCATCTAGCCACACCTGAACAAAAGCATACTAGAACACAACTTTTTCACACCACAATGTTCTTTATGCCATGATGTTTCCAATCTCCAAAATGTTGGTCCATAAAATAAAAATGACAACACCGCAAATATGGTAATGCAGCCAAGTGGTACACTGAATATGCCATAACTAGATAAGGAGAACTATCGGACAATGAGTGAGTTGATAGTGATTGAGACAACAAATGGAGACGTGTGACAGGACAGTAGGACAGTAGAGAAGTGCAGAGTAGGAAAGTAGTGGCTCAATGCAACACGCTAGAATATGGGCTGGGGTTTGGAATGGGTGTCAGAAGAAACCAGGCAAGATTCGAGAAAGTAGACAAAATAAGTGCCATCTAATACTGATGGAAAGAAATGTTACAGGACTGTTGAGTATACTGTAGATTGAGGGGGTAAGAAACATGAAAGGATAGGAAAAGAAAAAAGGAATAACAAACTAGAAAAATATAGAAAAAGTAAAGGCAATGCTTGAAACGTGGGTCAAAGGATTAACTTATCATTATCTGTTGACTCAGTAGAACTTTGGACTTTGACCATCAATCTTACCAATCAAAGCACAAAGGGGCAAAACATAAATTGTTTTGCTTATGAAAGGGCTATGAGTCCTTGAACAAGCCCTTAGAATTGCGGTTTTCTTGCCTGGGAATCCTATGCATCTTCTTTTCCGGCAAGTTGAACTTTAAGGTCATTTTAACTTCTGAATATGCTAAAACTTTTTCCCCCTTGGGACATACATCTACTCTGATGAGTAAGGTACATCATAAGTTAATACATTCTTGGTCCATAATTTTCCTTCCAATGTCTTACTTCTATAGCATATGACTTGTGGATCATCCAATGTTCCAAATTCAAATTCTAACAAAAACATGTATCCCTAAATTCTAATTAATTCAAAAACAAACATAAATCCTTAAAAAGCATCTGGCTCATATAAAAATAATATAGAAGAACTAAGGTGAAATAATTGGAGTACAACTGAATGCCTAATAAACTTAATCTAATTAAATCTGAAACAAGATAAGTTAGTTTCTAAACCCAAAACTGGCTAAGCTCTCACCAACTTCGTCAACCCTGTGGATTAAGTTTGACTTTAACAAACTTTTAAACCTCTTAAAAGTTCTTTACTCTGGCCTAGTAGATTACTTCATGGATCTTTTTAGTATTTGCTTCCAATGTATTTGACAGCAAAATAAAACCATGAAATAACAAAAAAAAAATTTAAATTAAAAAAAGCCCGGCATACGAGTGCAAAGACGTCTTGCTAACCTGAATAAATATAATCATTTTCAGTCCCTAAACATTCTGAAACTGCACGAACTTTCACCTTAGCTGTCTGAAACTGAACAGAAATCTAAAATATAATCTCAGATTGCAAGTGGAAAACTTAGAAATTTTGAAAAATTACACAAGCTAGGTACAATTCAAAGTTAAAATACACAAAATGCATTATTACCCTTCCAAGCCATTGAGATTCAATCTCAATGATATCATCCACTTTCAAGTGAATGTGCAAATTTTCTCTGTCACCATACGCAGCTACACCTTTTGCTTCAATGGCACTGGCTGAAAATATCAACTCACAATCTGTAGAATAAACTTTCTCATAAGCAAGAAAATCTGGTTCAAATAAAATCTCCTGTATTCCAGCAGCCTGAAAATCAACAGAAAGAATAGTCAAAAGACAGAAAAAGGCTTTGGGAAGTTGTAAAAAAGGAAAGCAGACACCTCTAATCATTAACATCCTTTCCAATTAATTTTTCACCAAGAACGTACAATTTTCATCATTAAGACAACCATAACTACTGAAACAGAAATTCAACCACCATATAATAGTCTCACTCTTCTCTAAAGACAAAATCATTTAAGTGACTTATTGTTCCGGAAAATTAACAACTGGAGGGAAAAAGGAAAAAGAAACATTGCACCAGCAGTTACCATCCATCCATTGTAGCACTGGTCCGATGATACTCCTCCAGCCAAAGCTGAAAGAAATACAAAAGAGTCATTACAGAAGGTCGAGTTACACTAGATAAATTGTATAAACTACAAAATACAACAAAATGTACCATCATCATCTATCCTAGTTGACGAATCAGGCGAAGATGTCTCAGTAACACTTTCGTCCGCATCAGAAGCAGCACCAACAGATTCATACTGCACAAATATTCATATACTCAAACACACTTCTACGAAAAGATGTTTATGGAAGTTCAAATGAACCTAGACACAGGTGCAATTACACTGGACGAGGACTGCAAGCAGACATCATCATTTAGATCATCCTCCTCGTTAGGCGAAGCAGTTTCAGTTTCCGGGCTCGAGCTGCTGTCTTTCGAATTACAGGGAAAATCGCCATTTTCAACATTATCCTCCTCAAGATACTGTTCTTCACTAATTAAACCAATCAGCCGATTGTCTTCGTCCAACCCAGTCATTTTATAAATAAGAAATTGAACCTCTGCAAATTTGAACCGAGAACCTTTATGAGCAACGGCACCAGTGCTAAAGATATGTTTCCGCAACACAAAACATACATATGTAAACAATTCACTTGTAGGAGAAAATTATGCGCAAAAATGGAAGTTTTAACAATCGAAATACAAGAAAAGGACTGCTAGGGCTGCAAATACAAGACAACATAGCAAAAAATTAGGGTTACAGCAGAATTTTAGCAGGATCGATACGGAGAGGAGTTATGAGAGAACCTGGGCTGAGGTGATTACAGGCGCCGGAGACGGTGAAGTCAGCCGGAGACGAAAGCCGCAAAAACAAGGAGAACGATTTTCGATAGTTGATGGAGTCGATCAGACAAGAGGGAAGGGGTTTTGGGGACGGAGTTAAGACCAGTTGGACTTTTTTGTGAAACAAATCCGGATGTTTGGACCGCCGGATCGCCCATAAAGTGGCAAAATGGACAAAAGGATGATAAATAATTTTAGCACCCGTTCAACAATCACTGTGGAAGCTCCTCAATTGGAAAGGGTTTGAGCCAGTGTTTGGCTTGTGAATCGGATTTGTTTGGATATACTTGCTTATATTTGGTTTGTTTGGATAGAGAGTATTTGAAATAATTTTTTGAAATAAAACACTGTAACACTTTTTTAATATGATGTATGTAAGATAAAAGGTGATTGGAAAATGTGTTGATGATGTAAGCAAATAAATTTTGAGAATAAATATTGTGTCCAAACAAACCCGACACATTTTCTAATCACCTTTTTATCTCATATACATTAAATTAAAAAAATGATACAGTGTTTTTTTTAAAATTATTTCAAATAATCTACTATCCAAATAACAGAAATTACAATTAGACCCATCGTCGGAATGGAAGCTAAAATCAAAAATATTTTTCAATAGTAAAAAAATATTAAAATGCTAATCTCATCAATAATCACTATTACTATTACTAAATTGAAGGTACATATTTTGTCGAAAAGGCTTACGAAATAATCTAATAGAAGGTACAGTTGAGCACCAATAAACATAGAGCAACCGAGCAACCAGTAAGAAAGCAATGATTGTCCAGCATAAAGGAAGGCCTACAAATATCATAGGATCTGTTTGGATATACTGTTTTTAGACCTGTTTTTGAAAAACTGTATTTCACATCCCAAATACTACAGTAATACACCAACAAAAAGCAATTTTAAAAACACCAATCCAAACAAATATTTGAAAAACAACTTGTACATATAAAAACAAAAAAAAAATATCCATTTTTTTTTCCACACCAAACCCTACCACCACAACCACCCACCCCCATCACTACCTCCTTCCCCCCCTCACTCCCTCCCTCCCAATCTCTCTTTCTCCCCCTCCTCCTCCTCCCCTCCCCACAGCCCTCTCCCCTCCCATCTGAATTAAAATTTATTTGGGGTAAATTCTGGATATTTTTAACATTAAAAATTTATTTGGGATAATTTTTTAGAAAATTTTTAAAATTAAAATTTTATTTGGGGTAATTTTTGAGGTATTTTTAAAATTAAACATTTATTTGAGGTAATTTTTTTGGGCATTTTTAAAATTAAAAATTCATTTGGGGTATTTATTGGGCATTTTTAAAATTAAAAATTTATTTAGGGTATTTCAAAATTAAAAATTTATTTGGGATAATTTTTTGGAATATTTTTAAAATTAAAAATTTATTTGGCCTATTTTATGGGACATTTTAAAAGTAAAATTTGTTTGGGGTAATTTTTTATGGCATTTCAAAATTAAAAATTTATTTGGGGTAAATTTTGGATATTTTTAAAATTAAAAATTTATCTGGTTTAATTTTTTAGGGAATTTTTTTAATTAAAAATTTATTTGGGGTAATTTTTGAGGCATTTTTAAAATTAAAAATTTATTTGGAGTAATTTTTAGGGGCATTTTTAAAATTCAAAATTTATTTGGGGTAAAATTAAAAATTTATTTTGGGTATTTTATGGGGCATTTTTAAAACTCAAAATTTATTTTGGGAAATATTTGCGGCATTTTTAAAATTAGAAATTTATTTTGAGTAATTTGGGGCATTTCTAAAATTAAAAATTTATTTGGGATATTTTTTGTAGTTTTTTTCAAATTAAAAATTTATTTGGGGTATTTTTTCGGGAATTTCTGAAATTACAAATTTATTCGAGATATTTTTTGAGGTATTTTTAAAATTAATAATTTATTTGGTTCATTTTTAAAATTAATAATTTATTTAGGGTAACTTTTGGGGCATTTTTTAAATTAAAAATTTATTTGGTGTATTTTATAGGGCATTTTTAAAATTAAAAATTTATTTACGGTAATTTTGGGTGGCATTTTTAAAATTATTAATTTATTTGGGGTAAATTTTGGATATTTTTAAAATTAAAATTTTATTTGGTTTAATTTTTTGGGGCCTTTTTTAAATTAAAAATTTATTTGGGGTAATTTTTGATGCATTTTTAATATTAAAAATTTATCTGAGGTAATTTTTTAGGGCATTTTTAGAATTTAAAATTTATTTGGGGTATTTTTTGGGGCATTTTTGAAATTAAAAACTTATTTAGGGTATTTTAAAATTAAAAATTTATTTGTGACAATTTTTGGGGGCATTTTTAAAATTAAAATTTTATTTTAGGTATTTTATGGGGCATTTTTAAAAGGGATAATATCAGAAACCTTCCCTGAGGTTTCTCTTAATATCACCTGACACCCCTAAACTTTTGAAAATATCACTTACCTCCATTACTTTTGTCATTTGTGTAACAAAATTTATAAAAACCCCAAACTACTCTTTTGCTCATTTTGCTAAATAAAAATACTCCTAATCACTTTGTTTGTTAAAAAAAAATCACCACCTAAAAAATAATTTCTACTCGTACCACTAGATCACAAATCTATAATTCACAAAAATAAAAATTTTAAAAATAAAAAAAAGATATTTGTAAAGAAATTTACTAGTACCAATTTAATTTATATATTTAAAACTGATTCATTATGAGCCTTTTTTTTTTTTTTTGCCTAACATCTTCACAACTCGTGACCCAATTCTTTAAATTGTACTGATTCATTATAAAAGTCAACTCAAAACAAAGGAAAAAATCTTACATTCATATTCCATATTATCACAATTAAAAAAATAAAATTTAATTTATTACAATTTATAATTAAAAAATTGTACAGCAGCCATACAAAAAAAAAGAATAAAAAAGAATGTTGGATAAATAGAAAAAAGAAGAAAGTGACTTTTGATTCTTTTTCTTTCATTTTCTGACATCCATTTATTTGATATGTAAATCATGTATCAAGTGAAGGTTAATATAGTCAATTTACAATTACCAAGGGAGGTGAGTGATATTTTTAAAACCATAAGGGTGCCAGGTGATATTGCGAGAAACCTCAGGGGAGGTTTCTGATATTATCCCTTTTTAAAATTAAAAATTTATTTGGTGTAATTTTTTGGGCATTTTTGAAATTAAAAATTTATTTAGAATATTTTTTGTGGCTTTTCTAAAATTAAAAATTTATTTGGGGTATTTTTTCGGGGCATTTCTAAAATTAAAAATTTATTTGAGATATTTTTTAGGTATTTTGAAAATTAATAATTTATTTGGGGTATTTTCTAGGGCATTTTTAAAATTAATAATTTAGGGTAATTGGGGCATTTTTAAAATTAAAAATTTATTTGATGTATTTTATGTGGCATTTTTAAAATTAAAAATTTATTTATGGTAATTTTGGGGGGCATTTTTAAAATTAAAAATTTATTTGGTATAAATTTTGGTTATTTTTAAATTAAAAATTTATTTGGTTTAATTTTTTGGGAAGTTTTTGAATTTGAAATTTATTTGGGTTAATTTTTGAGGCATTTTTAAAATTAAAAATTTATTTGGGACAATTTTTTGGGGTATTTTTAAATTTAAAATTTTCTTTTTGGTATTTTATTGTGCATTTTTAAAATTAGAAATTTATTTGGGGTAATTTTTTGGTGCATTTTTAAAATTAAAAGTTTATTTGGAGTAATTTGGGGGGCATTTTTAAAATTAAAATTTTATTTGGGATATTTTTTGTGGCTTTTTTGAAATTATAAATTTATTTGGGCTATTTTTTGGGGCATTTCTAAAATTAAAAATTTATATGAGATATTTTTTGAGGTATTTTTAAAATTAATAATTTATTTGGGGTATTTTCTGGGGCATTTTTAAAATTAATAATTTATTTAGGGTAAATTTTACAGCATTTTTAAAGTTAAAAATTTATTTGGGGTAATTTTAGGGGTCATTTTTTAAATTAAAGATTTATTTGAGGTATTTTTTGTTGTATTTTTAAAATTTAAAATTTATTTGAGGTATTTTTTGTGGCATTTTTAAAATTAAAAATTTTTTCACATATTTTTTGGGCATTTTTAAAATTAAAACTTTATTTGGGATATTTTTAAGTTAAAAATTTATTTAGGGTATTCTTTTAAAAATTAACTTACCCCCACCACCACCCACCAAATAAATTTTAATTTTAAAAATATCTCAAAAAATTTCTCCAAATAAATTTTTAATTTTAGAAATGCCCCAAAAAATACCCCAAATAAATTTTTAATTTTAGAAAAGCCAAAAAAAATATCCCAAATAAATTTTTAATTTGAAAAATATCCCTAAAAATTTTTCCAAAGACACTGTTAAAAACACCTCAAAGATAGTTACAATAATTGTTTTTCACATCTCAAATACTACAGTAGTATTTTTGAAAAACAACCCCAAACACAACTAATCCAAACAAAACCATATATTAATCCCGATGTCAAAATTTTCAGTTCCTACTAATATAATAGTATATATACGACAAGCCTTCCAAATTAGTTATAATTTCAACATCCAGTAATAAAGCCTAGTAGCACACTTCCAAAAAGGTATGGACTAACTTTTTATATACTAACCGTGTATCGATTTTTTTACACTAGCATTTTTAGATGCATGTCACATGTGCATAATTTAAATTTGTGTTATGTGGTATAATCCAAACATGTTAGTGTAAAAAAAATTATACACTAATAGTGTATAAAAAAGTTATCCAAAAGCTACTAGGCCTAACATCCAACTTTAATACATTGACAATTCCAGAATGCTATTTTTTTAATCTAATTTAATAGACTTCATTGCCCTTACAAAAGCACACCACGTCCAATTCAAAAGGCTGAATACTTCCATAAACAAAACAATTTAATCCCAAAAATCTACTTAGTTAGAAATTGGGAGGGTAAAGAAAGCTAGTTACATATTGGTATCTCATCTTAAAAGGAAGTTGAGAAAATATGTTAAGTTTAGATGGCTTATTGGGGAGAATGTCTGCAACCTAAGTAAATTTCTAATGGGGATGCCAAGTGACAAGTGTCAAATCTAATCAATAATAAAATACCGATTCAAGAGAATATAAATTTGTATATAGTAGTGAGTAAAATCGTCTTCACAGGAATTAAGAAAATTTGTTCCTTTCAGAGTAAAAGTTAATAGGGGTTTTTTGGAGATTTAAATTAAAATTTTAAGTTAAACAAAAGCAGTTAAAATAAAGCAAATTAAAACTAGATCAATAATAAGCAAGACTCTAGCCAAAGGATTAACTCTTAGAGATAGTTCATACAATTGATCGATGCAAAAATAAATCCAACTATTCAATTATAAACTGATTATAGCTATCAACGAACTTTGATAGTCAACTTTTCCTTACTTTATTGGTAATCAAAGTATAACTGTTAACTACTTTCTTAATCAAGAAATAACTCCAGGTACAATCATAGGATTCAACTCCCAAGTCAATAAATACTAGAAAACCCAATTCTAACCAATAAACATGCTGTGAGGGTTAGATTATATATCTCCTTGACACAAACTCAATCATACCAGTTGCCACCAAAATTAAAACAGTCAAATAATTACATATTCAACTATTTTATTTGGCAATAAACTATTATGAATAATCAAATATTGTGTGCCTATTTAATTATACATAATAATCATGAGCAATAAAAATAGAAAACACACAAATACCAATGAATAAGAGAAACAACTAAAATAAATTTGATCTCATAGTTATAGTTGAATCAAATCCTTAGTTATCCCTTGACTACAAAGAGTATAGTAGCCCCTCGTGAAGAAAATAAAAGTCGATGTATAGCCAAAGGAAAAGAAAGAGTGACTTAACACAAATTCTAATGTTTCTTCCAATTTTTTTAGCTACAACTAGTAACTAATTCCCTATTGAAAAAGGAATTTCTGAAGATAATAATACTATTTCCTAAATAGACAAAAGTGAAACTAGCAGTTTTCTAATATGAATTGGAAGCTTGCACGTAGGAAAGTCATGTTCAAAGTTTGATTTGAGTTGAGAAACTTCTATGCGCAGGAAAATCCCAAACTCCCCGGACTTGAAGGCAGTACATTGGCGCGCCCATGTTTAACTATATATGAATCTTCTAGAAATCACCTCTTTTAATTCTTTTTCATTTCAAATTCCTATAATGTCACCAAATGCTAAATTTAAGTAGAATCTGTCAAATAATGCAAATACTTTGCCAAAATAAAAAGAGAATATTCACAAATTTAATAGAAATTATGCACCTTATCAATTTCCCCATATCTAAGCTATGCTTGTCCTTACACATATTCTAACTCAGAAGTACAATCAAAACAACAAATATTATATGGCAAATCATACCAACATACACATCTTGCTCTCCCAACAACTTCATCAAATTTTGAGCACACAGATTCAACAACCCTCACGAAAATGTTAACATATGCACTCATCACTCGAAGGTGTTTAAAGTAAATATGACTTTCAAATCAACGCCATGGAGTGGCATTAACATAAGTTTGCTCATATATCACATCTTCACCACTTACAATGGATTCAATGCAAAAATCGAAGGAACTTTTATAAGGTTGAAATGGGGCTTGAGTAAGGGTAGGACAAAAAAGTAAATTTGAGGTGTAAATATCCTTATATTATATAAGAATACGTTTAGGTACAATATACTGACCCATTTCAACTGCATGCTTTTAGGGTCATTTTGGTCCCTGTAAAATTTATTATTTCTCATGGTTGCATTTAGTACATATGTTTAGTGCATTTTGTATTAGAAAGATTACATATTTATCCTTTTATTGGGGTCCTGGAGGAAGTTATTATGGGATAGGTGCCTTTGGTGCTATGGGGTTGCTTAATTATTGTGGTTTTTAAGTTGTGGAGTTAATTGTACTTAATTGAGAGTTTGGGGGTTGTTTTGCCATTTGTGTGTGTTGGTGCATATCATTATGCATAGAGTACAAATTTAAAAAGCCATATAAATTGTCTTTGGAAGCATTTGCCCCTATCAATATTAAATGGCTTTCTATCTTCATCCAGCAAAGCCGGCTTTCGATCTTCATCCGGTGAAGCCAATAGTCTCTTATACGGCGTATGTCTGTTACTAAATTAAGTGGACACAATTGTTTTGAGAGCCGTTCTAACTCCTCAGTAATAGCTCTTAATCCTCATCTTTACATTTTGGAATTTAGGTTTCTTCAAGTTCCCATCCCACCTAACGATCAAGGAAATTGCCATAGCCAATTAATTGAAATGGTTTGGCTTCCGTTCGTTTTATTACCCTTTCGAATTCTTGAGATCTTGTTTGGTCTTAAAAGCGTATTTCAATCAATTATTCGAGTGTTCTTCTGCAAGCAAACTCTTTGGCTACAGTTCAGGTCTGTTATTCCTTTATCTAATTTTCATGTGAAATTTTTTGGTGCAATATGTCCTATTATTCAAATTTCTTATGTACATGCATCATCTAAGTTTTCCTCTTGGTTTATTATATATTCATATGTAGTGTAAGATGGGCTTGGAGCAGAAGTTCATCTGGGAGTTTCCAAAGGAAGGTACGTCCTCCAATTTTCTATTTTGTTATTGAATTGCCTGTATGAAAGGTTCCACCCTTTTTCTTTCTCTCTCTATGAGAGCTCCCCTCTCCTGTAGAGCTTTTCTCCCCCCTGTAGGAGGTAAAAAGTGCAGGAACCAATTTTTCAAACTTTCAAAATCCTGAATTCTATTCCGTCCCCCCTCCCTTTTACTACCCGAATTTAACCACAATCTTGAGCTTTCCTTAATTACTACTGTGCCTTGGATCTGGCATGAGATAAGATCTGCTCTCTTGGAGTAGATCTAAGGATACTGCATTTAATGGAAATCGAAAGTTATGACAATCAATGTTAAGATCATCGAATCATTTATGACTCCCTGGGTTTTATGTAAGACATGGAATGCAAGAGTACAGCATCCAGTTAGCTCATTTCTCCAGATATTCTCTGTCTGAACACCCCCCTCTTTAACTCTTCTTGTCTTTCTGCTCTTTTCTTTTTCTGTTGCTCTTCCTCTCTCTTTCCTTCAGGTTTGCCACGTTCTCTGCAGTCCAGCTCAGTGGTTGATAGTGCAAAGGATCCCCAAGATCGGACCAGCCATGGCAGACTCACTCACCCGGGCCTTCGAGAAATTTGATCTGGTCCCAAAAGAGACAGAAGGGGTCGATCTTCGTGGGGAAGATGTGGTAGTCAGTATTGAAGAGTGCAAACTAAGTCTGGTTGGCAAAATCATCGGGGAAAAAATAGCCAACTTCACAAGAGTAAAAAGCTTATCCAACCATGTCTGGGGTTATCCCAAGAACTTGAAGGTAACTGAGCTAGGCCCTAATCTATTTCAATTTAACTTCGGAAATCTAGCGGACAAGGAAAGAGCTTTAAAGGGTCGGCCTTGGGTCTTTGACAACCAACTGCTAGTTCTTAGACCTTGGAGCGAAGGAATAGACATGGATGAAGAGATCTTTAATACCTCGCTTCTATGGGTTCAAGTATGGCACTTACCCATACATTGGTTCAGTAAAGCTGTGGGCTTCAAGATTGGAGGAGTCTTCAACTCTGTCCAGGAGGTACTGCTACCTCAAGTGGGTGGAAAGGAGGGGAAACATATGAAAATTCTGGCCGAAGTGGATATTACACAACCTCTGATCAGAGGCACCCCAGTGAAGTTGAATGGAGTTGCAGTTTTTGCAGAGTTTCGGTATGAGAAATGCCCAGACTTTTGCTACAAATGCAGACGAATTGGGCATGGAGATAAATCTTGCAAGTTTGGGAAAGAACTAAAGGAAGGAATGAAAGAAGAGCAATATGGAGCCTGGCTGAGAGCCAACACTAAACAGTCCTCACCCTCGAGATCCAGAGTAAATGACAACAACAAGCAGCCCCACAGCATACCAATACCACTCCAGTCCCCCCAATCGCAAAGCAAGTTAACAAAGGAGCAAGAGGAAATGGTTCCTAATAAGGAGAAACACAAGCTATGTCTTGCAGAAACACCTAAGGACAATGCAATAAACACTTGTAATCCCACCTCTCCCAACCACACCACTCCTAGCAGCCAACGCGGTGACCTGCATAACAGAACTTTCCATGTTGGAACACTTACCCAGCAAATGTCACAGGGTAACCCAATGCCTCAACCCCCTTTGCACCAAACCCTTCCCTCTCAAAACCCAACCATGTATAAGCAATACCGAGCCCTTCATGATTAAACTCACAACCAGCACATCCCTCTGAGTGAACCCATGCTGCAACCTCATTTACACCAAACCGTTCCTTTCCAAAACCCAACCCTGCATGAGCAAGACAGAGCTTCCCATGACA
Organism: Gardenia jasminoides; assembly: GCA_013103745.1. Classification (NCBI taxonomy): domain Eukaryota; kingdom Viridiplantae; phylum Streptophyta; class Magnoliopsida; order Gentianales; family Rubiaceae; genus Gardenia; species Gardenia jasminoides. The sequence goes on along the minus strand of CM023102.1, from coordinate 23,231,486 downwards.
AACTTCACAACCAACAAATCCCACAATGTGACCCCATGCTACAATCCCCTTCACACCAAACCACCCCTACTCAAAGCGAGCCAGAATCAATCCCTCTTGAGTATTACCAGTGATGGAACCCCCCCAAAGTCAAGCCCTGACTGCATTTTAATGGCAACCACACCGATGCAGGATGTTGAGATAGCAGAGGAAATCAAGCCTGTTAAAGATAGCAACCATAGAAAGGAAAGGCGAGGACTGCCAAAATAACCCCAAAACCACCGAACTCCACTAGCGAGATCAATTTTCCTCTTACAAGCAAAGTTTGGGGAGAAACGAAAGTTCAGCTCATCGGATGGACCTGAAAACATTTTGTTAGATCAAGACACAGCTCTTTTAAAGTGATGAAATCAATCAAAATCAAGCTATTGTTCCTGGGTAATGGCAGCCCTAGAAAGCCTCCAATCACCAAATGAGTTGTGTGGAATTGCCGAGGTGCGGAGGCCCCTTGACAATTCCCAACTAAAGGAGATTAAATTGCTCCACTCCCCGGACCTGGTTTTCCTTTGTGAAACCAAACATCAACAAAGATTCATGGAAAATGTAAGAAGAAAGCTTAATTTCTGGGATAGCTTCTCAGTCAATTCTGAAGGTAAATCTGGAGGCTTAGCTCTTCTCTGGAATAATTCTATTTCTGTGACAATCCTTCAAGCTACAAATTTCTTCATAGCTGCTCACATTGTTGACCAAGAAGCAAGAAGTGACTGGTACTTTATTGGAGTCTATGCCAGCACGGATAGACCGACAAGAAGAGAACAATGGGCTGATCTAGGAATGTTCTTTAGAGGGTATCCTGGGAAATTAGTAGTGGCAGGGGATTTCAATGACATTACCTCAAATGAGGAGAAGTGGGGAGGCCTGCTGAGATATGAGAGCTCCTTTTTAGACTTCAGGAATTTCATTCTTGACAATCAATTGGTCGACCTCCGCTTTGAAGGCAAACCTTGGACCTGGGAAGGCAACTGGGAGGGTCAGGTGATTAGAGAACGCTTAGACAGGATTCTAGTTAATCATGCTTGGTTTCAACAGTTTGATAAAGCCACATGCCTGCACATAGAAAAGGAATCCTCAAACCATAGTGTGCTATTGTTGGACACCTAGCCAAGGATCTCAAAAAGATGGGGCAGATTTATTTTTGACAAAAAGATGGGCCCAGGATTATGAATCTCAAGACCTAGTGTACAGTGAATGGAGAAAGCAACAGGTCGGCTCAGCAATGTTCAGGTTGAAAACAAAGATCAAAAACTGCAGATGGGCTTTCTAGAATTGGAGCAAAAGGAAAAAAGCAAATGCTGGGAAAACTATTAAGATGTTAAAACATGAGATACATGAAGCCCAAGCTAGTGACCACCCTCAACGAAAAGATGTTATCATGGAGTTAAAGCATAAATTGAGCATAGCGTACAAAGAAGAAGAAAAGTTCTGGTCTCAAAAATCAAGATGTCAGTGGCTAAAAGAAGGTGATAAAAATACTTCATACTTTCATGCCAGGGTTGCAACTAGAAGAAAACGAAACAGAATCACTGCTCTTCAAAATACAACAAGAAATTGGTGCAACTCAGAGGAGGAAATACTAGGGGAAATCTGTGGTTTCTACACGGACATGTTTGCTTCCTCTCATCCCCATGACTTTGAAGCTGTCACTCAGGGAATTCCTTACACTATCACTGCTGAGATGAACGCGAGACTGACCAGACCAATTGATGAACAAGAGGTAAAAAATGCCCTTTTTTCTATGCACCCCACTAAAGCTCCAGGCCCCGACGGTATGACACCCCTCTTTTTCCAAAAGTACCGGAATATCATTAAATCTGATGTCATTGAAGCTCTTCAAAGTTTTCTAGCAGGTGGTCATATCTTAAAAGCTCTAAATGAAACAATTATCACCCTCATCCCAAAAGTTGATGCACCTACAAATCTCTCTCATTTCAGGCCTATCTCTCTATGTAATGTTCTTTATAGAATCCTTGCCAAGGTTTTAGCAAATCGGTTCAAATTGGTCATTGCATCTTGCATCAGCCCTGCCCAGTCTGCTTTTGTCCCGGGCAGGCAAATTCTTGACAACGTCATAATCGCTCATGAGCTTATCCATGTTATAAAAAACAAAAGAACAGGTAAGAATGGCTCTATGATCTTGCAATTAGATATGTCAAAGGCTTTCGATAGAGTAGAATGGCAGTTCCTTGTGAGCATGATGAGAAGTATGGGTTTCTATCCTATTTGGATAAACTGGATTTTCAATTGCATCTCCACCACCTCGTTTTCCTTTAATCTTAATGGGCAGAAAATGGGTAGGGTCCTTCCAAAGAGGGGAATTAGACAGGGGGACCCCTTATCCCCATACCTTTTTCTCATCTGCGCTGAAGGCCTCTCAAATCTCCTACACAAAAGTATTCTTGCTAAAACAACTTCTGGAATTACTCTTGGAAGAGCAGGACCTGAAGTGTCACACCTTCTTTTCGATGATTCTCTGTGTGGCATGATCAAAAAGCAGTTGAGCTCAAACAGATCCTTAAAATATATGAAAAGGCCTCTGGCCAACTTGTGAATTTTGAAACATCAGCTGTTTTCTTTAGTCCTAACACGTGCAGGAGTGAGAGGAAGAATATCTGCATTACTCTAGGAAATATGAAGGAAGCTACTTGTGGAAAATATCTTGGCCTTCCTATGGTTATTGGGCCACTCAAAGCAGCAGGTGTTCAAATTCATTTTGGACAAAGTTCAGGACAGGTTGCAAGGCTGGAAGAGGAACTTGCTCAGCCCAGCAGGCAAGGAAACTCTAATCAAATCCGTTGTGATGGCTCTCCCCACCTATACTATGTCTTGTTTCAAATTGCTGAAGGCTCTATGTAAGACCATCTACTCAAAAATTTCAGATTTCTGGTGGAGCAAGGATGATAACAAACACAAAATGCATTGGGTAAGCCGCAGCAAAATGGCTCAAGTCAAAGGGCAAGGAGGACTAGGCTTCAGAGATCTCGAAAGTTTTAACGAAGCTCTTTTAGCGAAGTAGCTCTGGAGGATAATTTCGAATCCAAATCTCTTAGTCTCGAAGGTCATCCAGGCTAGATACCTGAGGAGGAAGCATCAACAGAGACCAGCATCTTCATATAGCTCTTCATGGGCTTGGAAGAGTATTTATGGAGTAAGGCTACTGGTGGAAGAAGGATCTTTCAAAGGAGTGGGTGATGGGTCCACAATCAACATATGGCATGACAGATGGATTCCTGGCAGTGAGGATGGTAAAGTCAAATCATCCAGAGCTCCAGACTGCCCTCTCCTCACAGTCTCGGAGCTAATCAAGGATGGAAAATGGAACGTGGAAGTCCTTACACGGTGGTTTTGCTTGCAAGACATTCAGATGATATCCGCAATACCACTTAGTCTCTTTGGTTGCAGGGATAAACCTTTTTGGAGGCATTCTAAATCTGGTTTATTTACTGTCAAATCTGCATATGCAGCAGCTGTAGGAAGGACTAGACAACCGTTAACTGGTCAAGATGCTCTGGCAGGGACGAGTACAAGCTATGCGCAGCAGAACTCACCTATGTGGAAGTCCCTCTGGGCATTACAACTGAAGCATAAATTGAAACACTTCTTATGGCGTTGCCTTCTGCAAAGTATTCCAGTGAATGAACAAATCATAGAAGAACGAGAGCAAGAAATCCAGTTTGTGAATGCTGTGGAGAAGCGGAAGAGACTGTAGAGCACATGATCTTTTTTTGTTCTAATGCACAAATGGTTTGGAAACTAGCTCCAATCAACTGGGACGGGTTAAATGATTTTAGATGCAACTTTCCAAGATGGTGGGAAAAGATTCTCCAAGCCAAAAGCAGAGAGGAAGGTGAGGAGCATATAACTTTAACAGCAAACATCATTTGGCAAATATGGAAAGCCAGAAACCAAAAAGTCTTCAAAAAGGACGAGACTGAGGCTAGGGAGGTTGTCCAAAAAGCTCATCATGAATGATTGGAATTCTTAGATGCCCAGAAACATGAAAGGATTGAGCACAGAGATGAAACAAGCATTTGCACTCCTCCAGTTCGCAGTCCACAGTCAAACCACGGAATTATCAGAATTCATTTGGATGCAGCCTTGGATCCTATCCATTGCCGTTCAAGTAAAGCTGTCATTGCTAGAGATGATAAAGGAAATCTGCTAAGGGCCTGGGCTAATTCAGACGAACATCTTGGAAGCCCTCTCATGGAGGAAGCAGTAGCAATTAGGATGGGCATGCTAATGGCTAAGGAAACACGTTGGAAGAAAGTCAAATTCTGTTTAGACTGCAAAACTTTCATTGACATGATCCATGGCAAATCTCAATGTGACGCTACTGTGGCTGTGGTACTGGAGGATATCCTCCTTCTGAAACGCTTGTTTAATCTCTGTACCTTTTCCTTTGTTCCTAGACTAGGAAATGCAGTTGCTCACAAGCTGGCAAAGTTTGCCGTTAGTCTTGTCAAAAACATTAGATGGGAAAAAGACTATCCCATGTGGCTCTTAGAGTCCACAAAAAATGATGCAGAGGTTTTTACCTCTTTTGTACATTCTCTTGCTTTTTCAAGTTAATGAATAGAATCACTAACTTTAGGACAAAAAAAAAATTGAATTGCCTGTATCAATTGGTGTGGATGAGAATGATCCTTTTGGAGTAAATTTACAAACACTGGATCAAGAGAGATAATTTTGAACACGGGTTTTGGTTTCTTGGATGAACTAAGCAAATGAATAAAAGAAATTCCATCATAAATTGTAAAACTTATAAATTTTGATCATAAAATTTGGGGGTAAATTTATAAACTTAAGGCCTTTACTATAGGAGGTAGGTTTTGGTCAGTATATTTCAAAAATAAAACTCTATAGTATATACAGATTAGCTGGGGTAGTTGTTGTACCTGTGGTTTCAATTTCGTGCATGATATACAGATTTCAGTGATTGCTCGTTTTGATTATTTAGTACTATCTAAGGTTTGAACTTGTTTCTTACTATCTTATTTTGGCCAAATTTTGTTTATGTTCTCCCATGCATATACTTGTGTTTGGTATTTCTACTTCCCAGATTCATTGGGTGGAGTATTGTGCTTAGCAAAATTAGTTTTTCAACTCAATTACATGTGTTTTAGTTACCTCTGCTTAAGTTAACTTTTCTTCAGGAAATGTTCCTAATTTTCATTCTTTTTATAATATGTCAATTCAACAAGAAATTATTCCTCTTGAACATCAACCATGGACATTGTCCAAACTTCAAACTTTTGATAATTGACATGCAAGTGAAGGTAAAATAGATATGCAAGCTTTTAATTATGGAATAAGGTGTTTTTGTTTCGTGATTGAAATAAAATTGCCACATAAAAAGATACACCCAAAAAAAAAAGAAGGTGTTTTTAAATATCTTTTTAACACGTGAATGGTAAATATGCTTCTAGCTTGATGTAAGTTTAAAAAAAATATATTTTTGGGGTAAAATTATAAAACTTGGCCTTTAGCTATAGGAGGCAGGTTTTGGTCAGAAGATATGATTTTTTTTGATGGATTTTGATTGTTTTGATGAATCAATAAAGCTAGATTTGGTGAAATTATTATAAAATTGTTGTTTCAAAATAATTAATATGCAATTTCTGCGTAAGTTGAATAAGATAGTATTTTATACTAAAAACAAGTGAACACATACCTAAAGGAAAAACACCAAATATGTTTCTGGTTCTTGCCTACCATGAACTTGAATTTAAGATGTTGAAGAATAGGTATTGTAGAACATATTTGAAATTTAATCATGCATTTTGAGGGGATTGCAGAGGAAGGAGAACATACCTGATGACAGTTTCCATACTTGGTATTTTATAATTTGCACCTTCTCACAAAGGTGAAATTGAAATGTTGCTAATGTAGTAGAAGAAAAACAATTAAGCGTTTCAAGAGAGAAGAACAAAGAATAATGGCATGACAACTGATAATTTCATGCATTAGACAGTACATTAGAAAAGCAAAATCAACTTGAACAATAGAAAACTGCTCGAGTAGATTAGTCCTCATACAGAATAGTCTAAAAAACTGAAAAATGAGGTAGGAATATGGAGTGGCCTTGAATGAATTTATCATAGAAGCAGTTTGACTACACAACCACATCAAATTCCAAAAAAAAAAAAAACACATTTCAACTTTGATATGGTAGCAAAATAAGAATTCCTTAGGTGCCGAATCTCTTCCTTCCCCATCCACTTTAGCACTAAAAGATAATGAGAGAGAGAGAGAGAGAGAGAGAGAGAGACAAAGAGAGAGTGAGTGCGTGTGTGTGTGACAAAAAATAAGGGGAAAAAAAGAAAGAGAAGGAAAATATGATTGAAAGAGAATGAGAGCATTGTTACCAGAAAATCCTGTTTGAGGAATTTCAGAAACTGTAGTAAAATCTGGCAGTACCAGCTTTCTTTCTCTTGAAACAAAATCAAGCAGCTTTCAGAGCATTTCTTGAATGAAAATATTCTGTTACATTCTGCTAAATCTAGAAATCCACTAAGAGTCATCTTCTTTAGAGCTTTTTCATATTGCAAAAGATACTCAACTAGCTTGAATTCGCAATCCTCACCAAAATTTGTGATTTTTATTTCCTTGCAACATTCGATAAAGCATATGGGGCATACATCTAGAAAGAGACAATAAAACAGCCTGGTTTCAGTGTTCTGGTCCAAATTCACCTGTATAGACAAACAAAATTAAAACTGGAAAGCCTAATGCAATGATTTCTATGGTAAAAAAGAGCAACATAACACACCTCATCAAAGACAAGTGTTTCAAGGTTAGGAGTTTCCACGAATAAGGTGGATAATGCTTTCCAGAAAAGCATATTTTCAATTATAGGAAAATATTTGTCTGCTTAAAGCTAAAACAACTAGAAGTCTTCTGATATGATTCTCGCCCTATCTCAAACAAGACCCGAATCACGCAAGTCCACAGGATCTAGAAGCGTGTATCTAGTTTGGCAGCGAAGTTCTTAATCGCACTTGAACTGTACAAGAATGAATAAGATAGTAGATCGACACCACAATTAAGATGACTACTTGATTGATAAAGTCATGTGAACACTTAAAAACCTTCTAACATGCTCAAGGGTTGCTTCAAGAAGTGTGAGAAAAACTCTCTCAAATTCTGAAAAATTCATCAAGTCTATCAAAATAATATTTGGTCAAGTCTTTTTATAGGCTTTACAAGATTCAAAACCTAAAGCAAATAGGATAAGGAAAATTCGGTCCAAACAAGGCTAAAAGATGGTCAAAATTACTTGCCCTCCCTATAGGGGTGTGCAAAAAATCTGAATACCAAATTACCGACCGAATTCAAATAAAAAATAGAAAATTGAATTTGGTAAATTAGTAAAACGGCCAGTTATTGAAGTATCCAAATTTTAAATATTCAAAATAGGGTCGATTTCGGTTTGGGATATAACAATTTCGTTTTAACCGAATTCAAATTGGTAATTTGAATACGAGTATGGTTTCAAATCCATATTCGTATTCGAATTCGGATTACTGAATTAAATTATATTTATAATTTATATACACATAATAAATATAAAATATAAATAAAAAATAAAGAAATCATAATTCAGACATGTCTTTACTCTAGTCATTCTTTTCCTAAATTTCTATACGAACGAAACCCTAAACCCCTAATTCTCAAATTAGCCTCTCGCCCTCTCTCTTTCAGTCTTTCTCCCATTTTATCTCCACCACTGTGCCATGAAGTCGTCGCCACTCGCCATCTCGCCGTCGCCACTCGTCGTCTCGGCCCTCGATTCCTCCTCCCTTTCTACCTTTGGGCCTAGCAAACCCTAACTCAAATTAGCCTCTCACCCTCTCTCTTTCTCCCATTTTATCTCTACCACTACGCCATCTCGCCCATCGATTCCTCCTCCTCCCTTTTTGCCTTTGGGCTTGCTGCCACCGTTGACTGCCATTCAAGAGCAATTCACACTTTGCAGCTTCACAGTTCAGCAGCTTCCATCGACAATTTCTCACCAGCTGCAGTTCATCAGCTTTCGGAGAAGGAAGCCCATTAACGGATGCATAATAATTCTCCAGAGTGTGATCGGTTGACTCTACAGCTTTCTTCATCATCCAGGTTATCTTTCTTTTCCTCCCTTTTAAATGCATTTAGGGTTTGAATTGGGGGGAGACTTCAGAATTTGTAATTCATGATTCATGCTATTTTTTTTTAAGTTTAATGGATAAGAGGAATGAAATTATCTTTTTTCTTTTTTTGTACTTAGTTTTTTCATTCAAGAGCAGAAAAGTGACTGTCTTGATGCTTATTTGTTTCTTGATCGTTTCTTTCATTCTTCAGTTTGCTCAGGTTTGGTTTTGCCTGGTTAATTGGCTATGAATATTGCTATGTATGATTGTATGTCCTGTCTTGTGGATGAACTTTTTGGAATGAATGATAGTGTTTGTCCTATATTTTCAAGCCATTGATATATTGTGAGGACCCGAAAATTTATTTTATCTAACCTATTTATCTAATTATTTATTTATTTTCTCTGAATAATTGATTTAAATCATTTTAATTGCATTTGCACTATACGTTACCTCATTTTATTTTAAAAGCATGTCTACTCTTCAATTTAATTTTTCTATCGTACAATTGTGAAAAATGAGAAAGGCATGCTTTTTGAGGCAAACATTTGTGACGTAATCTTGGGGGTAAGAATGATCATTAGTAGAACAAGAAAAGCTACTTGAGGGATTATAAGTGAATGATTAGAATTAAGCTCAATTAGGAGCTTTAATGGACACTATTCAAAGTTGACCTTGAAAGTCTAAAACATGGCTTTATGTCTTCTCTATCTTTCACTATTTCACATCATCCAAAAGCAACCAAAAACCCTCTCTCTCTCCTCTTGTGGCTGCCGAATTCCCCCCTTTTTCCCTTGTCTTGAACTTCATTTCATCCTCTAAAAGCTTGCTCAAATCTTGTCTCAACTTTGATCCAATCTTGAATCATCCTCAAACTTGGTAAGGAGGCTTGAAGGAAGAAAGATCTTGGAGGTTTTAGTGCTTGAATCTTGAGTTCTTACTTGTCATCTTGAAGAAAGGTAAAACACTCTAAAAACTCCAATCTTTCTTCCATTTCTTGGCTAGAACTTAACTATAGAAGCTTGGATTGTTGATGAGTTTTATGGATCTTGACACTTGATGGAAGATGTTGAGCATTTTCTCTCTTTTTCTTGGCCGAATAGGAGGTGAAGGAGAAGAAGGCCTAAAGCTCCAATTTTTCTTGCCAAAACTTGCTAGGAAGGAAGGTAACTTGTACCTCTAACCATTCTTGCACCATTAATTTTAGATCTAAGAAGATCTATGGTTTCTTTTTCTAGAAAGTTTGATATCTTGATAATGGAATTGGGCTCTTGAATTCCCAATTTAGGTGGAGGCCTTGAGGATATTTTATTTGCTTTCTTGATTTGCTCTTAGGTAGAGGTCTGGAGGTATTATGTGCTTAAAATGGCTAGCTGATTTTGGAAGTATTAAGTAGGGGTGTGCATCGAATTCGAATGCGGTAATTCGGTGCGATGAATTCGGTTTTTTCGGTATTTTGATTTGATTATATCCGATTGAAATCGCATTCGAGTTCAATCCATTCGAATTCGAATTCGAATTCAACGAATTCGAAATTCGGTCATCACTCGAATTGATCAAAACCAGACCAGACCTGAAGGCTGAAGCTGTCAGATCAGATTTCTAGACTTGCAATACCCAATTTTCCAGCAGTTTGACAATTTCCAAATATCAAACTCACAACAAGAAATTATAATTTGATACATGTAAAAAATAAGCAAAAGAAGTAAAGAACAATCAAGAATTCCATTTGACATTTTGACCATTTGTTGTAAGCTATAACTTACAATTGAGTACCTACACAAACCATTGCCAAAACCAAGTTTCAAGCTATCAAGTGCCAATTTCCAGAATTCCAAGTTCCAATATCTAATTATCCAGCAGTTCAACTTCAGCATTTCATTTCCAAATTTCCAAATGTCAAACTCACAACAAGAAATTATACCAGATCAGCAAATTGTCATACACAATTGACAAATTGTCAAAAACAAACACCAACAAGCCAAATGCCAATTGTCAAATGAAACATCAAACATCAAACAGTCCATTACACAGCCATTAATCCGAAATTGTCTAATGGCTACTGTCTAGCTTCAAACTAGATTGTCCAAGCTCCAAATCTCCAAATGTCCAATCCAAATATGAAATATGAAAGACAAATTATTGTCTACAACATGCAATTCAAGATTCAAAAAAAAACAAACATAGAAATTGTCCAGATTTGAAATTTATGTAAACACTATAGCAGTCCACATTCCACAACTTCGTTTTATTCCAGAAATAAGCACAAGTTGATTGCCAATGGCAGGAATTCAGGACTTCAATCTACGGCTTTGAGACATCTCAAATATCAAATATTGTTGCCTCGGCTCCTCCCTTGAGCAAACCTGCAATGGAGGAGCAAAAAAAATGAAGTAATCAAGGAATTTAAATTGCAGTACATCAATTGAAAAAATAACTCAAGTTTGAAAGTAGTAGTAATGACAGATTACCAGATTCAAAGGCCTCGAGTTCTTCTAAACTTTCCTCCACATTTAGTTCTTCCATTGAGGATCATAGCCAGTCTTGAGCACATATTAAAGCTTGAACAATTCTAGGAGTTAATGAGCTCCTAAATGCATCAAGAACCCGACCTCTGGTACTAAAAGTAGATTCGGAAGCCACGTCAAAATTGGGACAGCCAAGACATCACGTGCCATTTTAGAAAGGATAGGAAACCTAAGACTGTTCACTTTCCACCATAGCAAAATATCAAATTTGTCATCATCATCTTCACAGTCCTCATTCAAATATTTGTCCAATTCAGATTTGTTGTCCTCCCACCAAGTTATGTTTTTGTTTTATTGAATTCCAATTTGTACCTATCCGTAATCTTTCTTGCTGCCTCAACATCACTTGGTGAAGTCTGATTTTTCTCAAAAGCACTAGATGTAGAAGTAGAAGAGGTAGCAGATGTTCCTTGTGGATAGTTGAGGCTCTTGTACTCATTAAACAATTCAAGCAATGCATCTTTTACAAGAACAGCCATAACTCCACCATCAGACGCACCATATATTTTTGACATCACAAATTCTAGATATTCAAATTTAGGGCGAGGATCAAGAATGGATGAAATAAAAATCAGCATATTCATTTTTTCAATTCTACCCCAATACTTGTCATATTTATCCTTCATTACCCGTGCCATAGAACTCAATTTAGAATTTTGACTTTCTACCATTTCATTCAACAACCCATTAATGTGACTAAGATCATTGAAGAAATTGTTACAAGTCACATACTTTGTTCTAAAAACCTTAACAGTCAGTTCATAGAAATTCTCTCAAAATAGAACAAGAAATTGAGCCTTCTCCCAATCAGATTTTGTTGGTAAGCAAGTCAACTCTTGGCTCATATAAGGGTCTTGCTCCTTGAATCTGTCAAATGCTCTCTCAAACCTTTGAACTGTGTCCAACATCATGTAAGTTGAGTTCCACCTAGTACATACATCCAAACTCAACAATTTTTTACAGTCAATTTTTTCTATTTCTGCACATTCCCTGAATTTTTTCATTCTGGATGGTAACTGCCTAACATACCTTACAGCTGCCCGAATATAATCTACTGAATCCCCAAGTTTTTTCAAGCCATCAGTGACAACCAAATTCACTATGTGAGCAACACATGTTACATGAGTCCATTTCCCTTCCAAAACAGCTTTTCCCCAATTTTGTAATTTACCTCTCAAGTATTGAATTGTTGTATCATTAGAGCTAGCATTATCAACCGTAACAGTAAATATGTCATCAATTCCCCACTCAAGCAAGCACTTTTCAATAGACTTTCCAATTTCAGTTCCTTTATGACTATTAATTGGGTAGAAGTTTAAAATCATTTTGTTCAATCTCCAGTCATTATCAATGAAATGGGCGGTAAGGCACATGTAATTAATTCGTTGTATGGAAGTCCATGAGTCGGTGGTCAGACATATTCTGCTACAATTATTCCTAAGCAGTTGCTTTAACTTAATCTTTTTATCCAAATACAATTGGTAGTAGTCCTTAGTCATTGTCCATCTAGAAGGTATTTTGAATGAAGGACAAGCTGTACACATAACGTGTTGGAAACCTTTTCCCTCTACATGTTTAAAAAGAAGTTCATCTACAATTAACATATATGCTATGCTTTTCCTAATAGCCTTCGGGTCAAATTTCCAATTTATAAGAGCTGATTTAACCTCTCCCCTAGCAGTTTCAGTTTCCCCCAAACACAAAATAGATTGACCAGATTGTTTATTATTAGGATTCAAAGGACATTTAGATAAATAAGTGCCAAGAGGACTAGTACCATGCATCCTAGAGTCAGTAGGAATATTTTTCTCACAATATTTGCACACAGCATGTCGAATTCCATTTATTCTCTCCTCATCATAGTGATCCCAAACTCGGGATCTCTTCTTGTAGTTTCCTCTCTTTTTGGTTGATGTAGAATCTGAACTAGGAAGTGATGGGGGAGGGTAACTAGATGAGCCTTCATTCTCATTCTCCTCTAAAGTGGGGTTATTTTCCGAAGAGATACTCAAGAATCTTTAATAAATGAAAAAACAAGTTTAGTACAACACTACTACATTGCATTTACAAATTAAAACATCCAAATGAATCATTACTAAAATTGGGGCAAAATCATGACTAAATAGGACACGCAACAGACAAGTAAGTAGTGCTGTAATAAAGAAATTAGAAAACAAGTAGATAAACTGATTAAAAGTGTTCATAATGAAAGTGTCTTTATAAAACAGAATCAAGTTCTTCATCTTTGCTAAAGTAGTTCTTGGACACCTGTACATTTGAACTAAAGAAGGGACTGCACAATAAAATTGAACTAAGCTTGCAATAATAGCATCCAAGTCCATCATAATTCATAACTTACTTCACTAAAGATAAGCACTTCAAGGTTGAGGCAACTTTCAAATAAGTTTGATAACAAGCTAGACATATACTCACGAGGAAAAACAGGGCAATCAAACGGAAAAAGCTGTAATTTGATCAAGTTTCTGAATGTTGGCAAAACCTTTCAAGAAAAATAGAGAGCCTTCATAAAATTGAGTAAGAATAGATTTTCAATTCTACTACTGTAATTTGGAGGACAAGCTCTGGAATGAAGCCAAATGAACAAGTATGAAAAGGAAAAAAGCATTCTGCAATCCTCTAACAAAGAGATTGAAAAGTATGAAAGAAATTGTTTTCACATTCTGCAATCCTCTAATAAACTTAAAAGCATGCTGGCTAAGTGAAATTATGTTGCTTCCCATTGCCACACAAGACAGCAAATCAAGTTGTACTTGTAGACACCAAATTTTTGACTTTTTCAATTATTACCTCATTTTTTTATCTATTAGTATTTATTTATTTATTATAACATATTTTCTTATTTTTGTAGGGTTTAAAAAAGAAAAAGGGCTTAGAACTGAAACGCGGACCTGTTACGCGGAGTGGTCCGCATAACAGTCCGTGTAACCTGATCAGAGGCTAAAAAAAAATACGCGCTCGATTTTTCCAGCCATTTTTCTCCTCATTTCCAGCTGTATTTTCTGCGCCTTGAGCATCAAGGAACCTATTTAGTTAATCCCTAACTCACCCTTAATCCATAACACCCCATCTAATGATCAAAAATCAACCAACAAACCCTAAATGCATCCAAGCCTTTGGTTCTAGAGTAAATGGGTTATAAATAGCTCCTTAGGTTTTCTGAAAAAAAAAAAGAGAGAAAAAAGGCTGAGGAAGGCTAATTGGAGTGAAATAAAGTGAAGAAAAAGAGAGAGAAGCAGCTGAATCAAGAGAAAAGAAAAGGGGAAAGGAGAGAAAAGAAAGCTAGGGTTTTTCTTTTTTGAGAGTGAAGATCATTTTGTTTGGAGTTTTGGTTCGTTTTTTGTAAAGTTTCTGACTCAGGTAGTTTCCCTCTACCTTATCTACTTTATTTTGATCGAAAAATCGTTGAAAAGTTGGGCCTTTTGGTGGAACCAAGGCCATGGTTGTGTTCTTTAAGTTTTTTTATGATAATGATGATGATTATGTGTTATAGTATGAGTATGGTTGTGTTGTATAGCCTTGGTAAGGCTCATGAACTGGTTTTGACGTTTGAAATTGGGATGTTTGATGATTCTGTGTGGATTTTGATGTATTTGATGCAAAATTTCTGGAAAAATGTTCTTCACGCTTTGAAGATGTGAAGAAACGCGGGGTTCTTACGCGAGATGATCCGCGTAACCCTCCGCATTTCTCTTTGAATGTTTGAAGATGTGAAGAAACGCGGAGTTCTTACGCGGATCTATCCGCGTAACGCCCCGCGTTTCTATTCTGATAGTTTCTTTTCTCCCCTTTTCTTCCTATTTGATGATGCTAATGCCTAAGATTCAACCTTTTGGGGCTTATCCTGTCTTTATGCGATCTGAATGATGATTCTTTATGCTTTGAAATTGATCTTTCTGTCTCTGGTGTTTTATTGGTATTTTGGTTGTAAAAATTGGAAGCAATCTTCCTGGAGTTTTGAAGATAGGAAGAAACGCAGGAGGTTACGCGGCTGAGTCCGCGTTTCCTTTCTGCGTTTCCCTTCTGAATCCCCCTTTTTTGCATGAAACGCGACCTTGGTTGAGCGTACTGGTCCGCGTAACCCTCCGCGTAACTTCTCTATTTTTCTGTTTTGTTACTATTTTTCGCCCTTTTGATTCAGAAACTTACTTTAGTATTCATGTTTTCCAGTCTTATCCATGTTGCTTGCATAGTTTGTTTTAATATCTCATCTTTGAATTCTTGATTGATTTTTCCTTTAAATTGGTGCCTTGATCCCCTTTTGTTGACATTGAGTCTTAGATAGCCATTCCCCTCATTTGGGCATTCAGTTGAGACATCACATCAAGGGATGGTAACTTCTCTCCCCTTATTATGTGCCCTTATGTGCTCCTATAGGTTTTTTGCATGATTTTGCATGTTTAAATTAAGTTTTCCTTTGTTTTTATTCATTTTTAGTCTTTATTTATTTTATTTAAATTTTGGGTAAATTATTTGGAGGCCTTGAATGTCAAGTTGTAATAGATAGGTTATTATTTTGATTTACCCCTCTAGAATTGTATATAGGTTTCCCCGATGTAATAATTAGGTTTTATATTGCTTTATTTGCATGCTTGCATGTTTATGTGTTTATCGCTTTCCTAGGTTTTGCATTTAGATATTATGCCTATGTGTTATGTGTTTATGTGTTTTATGTGTTTACTTGCTTTATTATCATGTCTACATGTTTATTGTGTAAATGTATTGACGTCACCACACTAGTCCAACGCTAGTTGTGGCCTTTCCTTTCGATTTCTCACTAATACAATGTTAGTGAGAACTTTTAGACGAGGGCTAGTCCAATGCTAGACCCTTAAGGCCGTTCATGCATTAGATACAAATTTCACACACTTTTCACTTTTAGGATTTCTTTTTCATTTTGCATGTTATTTTTCTCCCATCCCGTATGCGAAATATCTCATTTAGTTTTCTTTTTCGTCAAAAAATAGATTAGCGCATTTTAGAGTATTACCCTTTGAATAAGGGAAAAGAGCGAGTATGGCTCTCTAAGCCTTAGCACGCTTTTATTTCCTTCTATGAAAAGGAAGATTTGAAATCACGAATTTAGTCCCCCACACCCATTATGTTGCATTATCCCTCTTTAGGACATACATGTGCATTATTTTGAATTCTATCAAGATCATTCTTTAAAAATCAAGTTTCTTCTTCATGTTTAGCAATTCAAAATCAAAATCCATTTTTCTTAAAATTGCATCTTTTGAAATTTCAAGTTTCTCTTTGCACTTAAAATTGATCTTTTCAAAAATTCAATTTCTTTTCCCTTGAGATTTTATAAAAATTGCATTTCTTTTGAAAACCCTAGTTTTTCCCGTTTTTTTTTGAGTCTCATCATTTGCATTTTCCGTGACCTCCTCGAGAGATCAAATTTGGATGACACAACTAATGTGGTCAATTCCAATCAAATCTCAATGAGACATTTTACCCCGTCCGACCCAACATTAGGTTTAGGTTTTGCATTCATATAGATAACATCCAAATGTGATAAATTTTAAAGTTAGAATTAGGAAATTTTTAACTAAATCACGCAACTAGTTTTGGCTAGGTTAGAAGGGTGCCTTAGAGACGAGTAACATCGAATCTTTGCCTTCCCTTCTTTCAACTGTGACCCCCGAACCTTTTTCTCTAGTTTTTCAAAGACCTGGAGTCGTCTAAAAAAGGGTTTTCTTACTTTATTTTCATTAATTAAAATTTTTGGGTAATTTGGTACACCTAAACTCCATACCAAGTGGCGACTCCAAACTTTTCTAAAAATCATTTTCTAGACTTTTGTTTTAGGGTCCAAATCATCGCATTTTTGTAGTTCCATGACCCATTTCTTTTTCAAAAATCAAAGATCAATTTTTTAACTAAAAAGCCTTTTCCAACTAAAAATCCAAAACGACGAGGGTTTCATTCCCTCCTTTCAAAAAATGGGGCGCGACACTACTAATGCATCATTAAAAAAATTAACTTTTGAATGATATTTACTTCAAGAAAAAGGACATCAATTTTCAAAGACCTAAGGTTTGGGTCATCTATACAAAATTTATGCTATCCATGAACCAATAAGCACAAATGTTCAACATTGTTTGACTTCACAATAGTACTGAACTCAGATTTAAATCCCCAATTCAAACCCTAAATTCATTTAAAAGGGAGAAAAAGAAAGATAACCTGGAATTGGAATTGGATGATGAAGAAACCTCCATTAATGGGTAAAGGGCTTCCTTCTCTGAAAGCTGGTGTCTGGTGAACTCCAATCGGTGAGAAATCTTTGACGGAAGCTGCTAAACTGCGAAGTGCTAAGTGCTAAGTGCAAACTGCTCAACTCCGGTGATCTGTGAATGGCAGTCAGTGGTGCTTGCAGGCCTAAAGGCAGAAAGGGAGGAGCAATCGATGACAAACGATGAACGAGAAGGCGCGATGGTGGAGATAAAATAAGGGAAACACTAAAACAGAGAGGGCGAGACGTAAGAGAGGGCAAGCCACGAGGCAAGGCTACTGGCAAGCCCAAAGGCAGAAGTAGAAAGGCGAGGCGAGTGGGTGACGACTGGTGACGGCATGGCAGTCGAGCTTTACTGGGAGAAAGACTGAAAGAGAGAGGGCAAGAGGCTAAATCGATTTGGGGATTTAGGGTTTCGTTGTATAGAATTAGGAAATGAAAGATAAAAGAGTAATCTGATAGCAGAAAATTACTTATTTCACTAATTCGAATTCGAATACGGATACGGATCAGAAACCATAATCGAATTTGAATTACCAATTCGAATTCAGTTAATTCGAATTTGTGATATCCTAAACCGAAATCGACCCTATTTCGAATATTTAAAATTCTGATACTCTGCTTACCAACCGTTTTACCGATTTACCGAATTCAATTTTTCTATTTTAATCCGAATTCGGTCGGTAATTCGGTATTCAGCTTTTTTGCACACCCCTAGTATTAAGTGTGTGTTGTAATGTTTGCATCTTGGTGAAAATTTCAGTTTTAAACCCCCCAAGTTGGATGAAAATTGGAGCTGAAAATTTTCCCTTTTTTGAGCCTTTTATTGAGTCAAAATTTTGTCAAAACAACAGCCCATAGATGCACCTTGATCGGAGCAACAAAACTAGTTTTAAAAGACTGAAAAAGAGGGAGCTTTCATAATGTATATTGTTGAAAATTTCGTATGACAAGTTTTGAAAAATAGCTTTAAAAAAATTATTATATCTTGGTGTAGAAAAATCCAAATTGAGTTCTATTTATTGCATTTGAAACTATACTTGGAGTTATTTCAGTGGTATAAATTTCAGGGACTAGTTCAATTTCTGTGAATTTTGGTGAATTTTCAAAGTTGACTGAAATGTCCTGTTTAACCTATAGTAGCGACTTTAAACTGAAATTTGACTTATTTTTGATTTGAATCTGGTACAAGTGTCTTCTGAAAAGTTTCGTCTATTTTCCAACGATATAATATTCACAAATTTTGGACTTATAGAACTCAAGTTACGATTTTTCAAAGAATACTGCACAAAACTGAAAATCCTTCTAAGGAAGTGACGAAAGCTTAGAAATGCCTTGGAAACATTTTCTGGTTCTTAGACCTAACCTTTTTGATTATTTGTACACCATTCCATACTTGGGAAATGGATTTTTCAACCATATGAGCTTTCTTTTGGCGTGAAATGGGGAAAACTTGATTTTTGACAGTTGACCTTGGTTGAATACCTAGGTAACTTTGATTATACATGTCTCAGGTGAAAACGTGGATATCGAGGAGCTTGATTGACTTCCTGATTTGTTCTCACTTGCTTTTGACTTTTGGTGAGTGTTAAGTGCATGTTTCATGTTAAAATGTTGAAATGATACTTGAATAAATGCTATGTGATTTTGTGATTTGTAAACTTGCTGAGACGAGGATGTACTTTATCGCTCTTGTTCTCTCTCTTCCTCTTACTTGGTTATTTGATACTTGTGATATGAATTGGTATGATTGGTTCTTGTACTTGAATATGCTTGTAATTCGGGAGTACTGGGCGGCAGTATGTACCACACCTTAATTGGTGGGAGGTGCCTCTCATCCCGATTCAGTGTTGTGATCGAATCTAAGTTGATTGGAGCGTTGTCTTATCGACCAATCATACTTGTGGGGACGCCTCAACCCATTGGCAATCCTTGTAACTCGAGCCGGTAAGGGCTTGGTTGAGGTACTTGGAGAACCATGGAAAAATATTATAGCTTGATCTTTTGAGATCTTGCTTGGCATATTCGAATAGTATTACCACCTCATGCTTGTTTGGTTCCGGATCCAAGAGGGTGACATGGTGGTTGGAGGAAGTAAATGGACTTCTACGGACTTGTTACTACTTGAGTTGACGGAGGGTCGACCAAAGACGACTTGAACCGACCGCGATGTGGAAATAGCTCCTGAGAGCTCCTGTATCATTCTACTTGTGTTTTAATTCCAACTTGCTCGCTTATGTGATAATTTTTTCAAGTGCGCTATTTAATTTGTTAATTGCTTCTTGCTTGCTTGCTTGTTGTCTTGGCCTCACTGAGCATTGACTCACCCCGAGTTGTTTTTGCTTAACAGGTTTTGGAAAGTGAAATTTGAAGGCTATAGACTAGTGGTTTTAGAATATATCTCTTGTATGACTTTTGAGAAAATTGGAGTGTAAACTTTACTATGTATATGGGTTTGGTTGTAATAGCAAAAGGGTAGCCCCAAAGGATTATGGGGTGTATATTTGAAGTATTTCTTGAATCCGTTATTTAAGTTTCACTTGTGAGCATCTATTAAGTTAGAATG
The DNA here is from genome assembly GCA_013103745.1 of Gardenia jasminoides. Lineage (NCBI taxonomy): Eukaryota > Viridiplantae > Streptophyta > Magnoliopsida > Gentianales > Rubiaceae > Gardenia > Gardenia jasminoides. Next base: position 23,211,968 of record CM023102.1, on the reverse strand, counting down.
AGTACGTGAGTCCAGACTAGAGTTGGGCAGGCGTCCCGCTGAGACCTTAGGGTTCGCCCTAGGGAGAGGTGGGAGAGTCACATATATCATATATGGCACTGGAGCATATATATGATAGGATAGTTACACTTAGAAGTTGTTCTTGAATGCATCAGTACCACTAGAAATTGACCTTCTTATATTGGGGGAAAATGAAAATTAACTAAGTCCTGAATCTGTTCCAATTGATTCTTTATCCTAAAACTGATTTTGCCTCAATTTTAATTTGCCTCAATTTTAGTAGTGATTCATTTGGATGTTTTAATTTGTAAATGCACTCCAGTAGTGTTGTACTAAACTTGTTTATTCATTTATTAAAGATTCTTGAGTATGTCTCCGGAAAATAACCCCAGCTTAGAGGAGAATGAGAATGAAGGCTCATCTGGTTACCCTCCTCCATCACTTCCTAGTTCAGATAGCTGCCACGATTCTACATCAACCAAAAAGAGAGGGAACTACAAGAAGAGATCTTGAGTTTGGGATCACTATGATGAGGAGAGAATAAAAGGAATTCGGCATGCTGTGTGCAAATATTGTGAGAAAAAGATTCCTGCTGATTCTAGGATGCATGGTACAAGTCCTCTTGGCACTCATTAATCTAAATGTCCTTTGAATTCTAATAATAAACAATCTGGTCAAGCTACTTTGTGTTTGGGGGAAAACTGAAACTGCTAGGGGAGAGATTAAATCAGCTCTTATAAATTGAAATTTTGACCCTGAGGCTATTAGGAAAAGCATAGCATATATGTTAATTGTTGATGACCTTCCTTTTAAACTTGTAGAGGTAAAATGTTTCCAGCATGTTTTGCGTACAGCTTGTCCTTCATTCAAAATACCTTCTAGATGGAAAATAACTAGGGACTGCTACTAGTTGTATTTAGATGAAAAGATTAAGCTAAAGCAATTGCTTAGGAATAATTGTAGCAAAATATGTCTGACCATCGACTCATGGACTTCCATACAACGAATTAATTACATGTGCCTTACTACCCATTTCATTGATAATGACTGGAGATTGAACAAAATAATCTTAAACTTCTGTCCAATTAATAGTCATAAAGGAACTAAAATTGGAAAGGCTATTGAAAAGTGCTTTGCTAGAGTGGGGAATTGATGACATATTTACTGTTACGGTTGATAATGCTAACTCTAATGATACGGCAATTCAATACTTGAGAGATAAATTACAAAATTGGGGAAAAGCTATTTTGGGAGGGAAATGGACTCATGTGAGATGTGTCGCTCATGTAGTGAATTTGGTTATCACTGATGGTTTGAAAAAACTTGGGATTTAGTAGATTATATTTGGGCAACTGTAAGGTATGTTAGGTAGTCACCATCCAAATTGAAAAAATTCAGGGAATGTGCAGAAATAGAAAAAATTGACACAAAAAAATTGTTGAGTTTGCATGTATCTACTAGGTAGAACTCAACTTACATAATGTTGGACACAGCTCAAAGGTTTGAAAGAGCATTTGAGAGATTCGAGGAGCAGGACCCTTATATGAGCCAAGAGTTGACTTGCTTGCCAACAAAATCTGATTAGGAGAAGGGTTGATTTCTTGTTCTATTTTTAGAGAATTTCTATGAGTTAACTGTTAAGGTTTCTGGAACAAAGTATGTGACTTGTAACAATTTCTTCAATGATCTTAGTCACATTAATGGGTTGTTGAATGAAATAGTAGAAAGTTAAAATTCTGAGTTGAGATCTATGGCACGGGTAATGAAGGATAAATATGACAAGTATTGGGGTAGAATTGAAAAAATGAACATGTGGATTTTTATTTCATCCATTCTTGATCGTCGCACTAAATTTGAATATCTGGAATTTGTCCTGTCAAAAGTGTATGGTGCGTCTGATGTGAGGGCCCAGAAAAATTTTTCCTAATCTATTTTAAATGTATTAATTTTTATAAGTAGAATTTTATTTCTTTGAGCATGTATATAAATTATTTTACCCTAAATTTATCCCAGAAATTTAATCGAATAAGCGTAGAAATTATTCAGTGTTCTAGATAAAACAAGTACCTAAGAATTGGGGTCAAATTGAAAGCATTTTTAACTTCATGCAATGAAACAACAAGTGGCAACTTCCTTGTGCCATTTGTCAAAAATCTTGTAAAAAGACCATTTTACCCCTCAACTTCAAACAAATTACCATGCAACCAATGCCACTTTCAATAAAACCACCCAACATCAAGACAAAACCATTCATTTGTTAGTTGTTGTCTTGCCATAGAGAGAGAGAGAGAGAGGAGAGGGAGAGAGCAAGAAACCAGAAAAATCTCTCCATTTTCTTCTTCCAAAACCTCAAATAGCTAGCAAAATCACCAACAAACTTCACTAGTCTTTGCTTCTACTCTTGGTTGAGAACTTGGTGTTTGGTGTGGTGGATTGTGGGCTGATTTGGGGCTGTTTTTCTTCAAAGTTTCTTGCTCATTAGAAGGTATAAGATGCTCCTTACTCTCTTCTTGATTATACAGTAGATGCATGTTGATTTTGAGTTATGATCTAGCCTAGAAATGACCATGCATGTTGCTGAAATTTCATTCTAGTAAACTTCCAGCTTTCTTATGTGTTAAACCTTTACTTTTCTTACAAAAAATAAGCTGGAGTTATGGCTATTTAATCTTGAGAATCATGTATATTTGATATATATTGAGTATGGAGACTTGCTCATGGGTATTAGATGGTTGTTGATGATGGTTATGGCTTGAAAGAAATTTCTGTTGAGTTCCATAGCTGCTGGAAAAAAAAAAAAAAAGTTCCAGCAAAGCTAAGGCTTAGAAATCTCTCATTATATCTCTATGTTGAAGCTAAACTTTCAAGGACATCTTGTATACTCATAGTATGACAAAAATCTGAGCTTGCATGTTGAATATTACTAAAAAGAAATCAAGTTTCATGGCTGGAATTTAGTTACTGCACTCTTGTAAACTGTTTTGAGTTTTCAGCCTTGATCCATGGCTTGAATGTGTTGTTTGAGTTGGATAAATGTTTGAAAATGTTGTTAAGACTCTAACCTACTGCATGAAGAGTTTAAGCATGAGAACTTGCAATTTTAGCTAAGAAAATGACATGCACAAGGCTGTTTTGAAGGGAACTGATCACTGCTGGAATTTTGATGGAAAACTAAAGCTGTTGAAGCTTGTTTGCTACCGTTGGTTGCTGTCATGACTTGTACTTTGCTTATAAAAGGATGCATGTCAATTTTTGGGTTGAAAACATGAAGTTTTAATGGAAAGAAACCAGTTTTCTCCAACTATACACGTTCTGGAATTTTTCGCAGGACTGCTTGAGCAGTCTGGGGAAAATAGGCATAATTCAATGTAGAAAAATCCAATTTGAGTTCTGTTTGTTGCGTTGGAAACTAGATTCAGAGTTGTTTAAACCCTATAAATTTTAGAGTCTAATTCATTTTTTAAAAATCCCAGTAAATCTTCAAAGTTGGCTGAAATTCAAAACTGTTTTCATTCTCAGGTTTTAAAACAAAACTTTGAACCTATTTCACTCGAGCATTGTATTAAAATGCTGCTTGGCAGCCTATTTTGACTTGATCTTGCATATCTCCAGCTTTTCATGAATGCTTGATGAACTTGAATCACTCGGACCAAAAGTTGGAATCTTGAATTGATGAGCTTGAGCTTGATATTTCACTGTTTTGGTTAATACTTGACTGCCTATTGCTATTCGTGCATGCCTTGATGTTTAACTGATAGTTGATGATGATGACCTAAGGTTTGATTTGCTGGGAACCAAACCAAACCTTTAACCACGTGGCTAAGCATTTAGAATTTCACAAGTTTGCTCAAAGCTTGCATTTTTCCAGAAATCAGTGAGCAAATTGGACCAAAACAGAATGCTTTTATCTCACAATTTATAAGTCCAAATCAGGTATTGTTAGTGGCATTTGAAACTAGACCCAAAGAGCTTCGATTTGGTACCTCACACGCACCATAACTCATTTTCTACACGCCGTGGCGAACTGATGAATATTGCTGAAAATCAAACCTGCGAATTTTCTGGAAATGATGGTTTCGAAACTTAATGGCCAAATTTGAATGATTTTTGATCTGAATTGTTTTCGATGTTCTCTGAGAAAATAAAGAACTATGAATCTAGTTTTTAACGGTTCCAAAATCATGCAATTCGCGCAGTAGAACTCCCAATTGATTTTGAAAGAAACTGTGGCAAAACTGGTTTTTTTTACGCGATGCACCTTATGAAACTTTCATATACAACATTTGGTCATTTGACTAAAGCTTTAACTTTTACAAACTCAAATTCAGACATATAAAACTTGTTTTAATCCCGTAGAGGTATTTGTTCATTAGCAAGACCAAAACGGGTAAAACGGAATCAAATTGTCTCTCAAACCAATTAAAATTATGAAAAAACTCGTTTTGTACTATGAAAAAAAAGAACTAAACCTCCGTTAGTCAATTTTCTAACTAAGGCAAACTATTTCTAAATTATTCAAAGGTGATACATTACATTATCAAAACTCTTTTAGTGTATCCATTACTAAATTTGTTAAACCCGAATTTCCCCAAACTCTCGAAACTTACTCATATTTCGGTTAAACCTAAATACATCCTTGCTTTTCATAAAAGAAGTGAATTGGTCAAAATTGATTTTTATAATTAGAAATTGATATAGTAATTATGTACCTCAGGACCCATCGGTGATACAAACGAGAGCTTTGAGACCAAGGATTTCGATTCACCTACTCAACCTTGACCAAACTAAGGTGAGGGTTCCTATTTGTTGCTACTTGATCCTTGTTGCTAGGTATTACTTGTTATTGTATGACTGGTTTCTAAATGTGATTTATCGTTGAATGATTGAAACTAGGGTTTTATGTAAAGTGAGTTTTATTGCTTAATTTGACTCAACGTGCTTAGGTGGTTTAGTATGTTTTGTTTTTTTTAAAAACAATAAAACTTGTTTTCTTTTCGAGGCTTGAGGTGAAGAGGTGGCCTTCAAGGCCCCTCGCCTCTAAAGGCTGGTGCACCTCCTAAGGGCTCGAGGTTGAAATTGATTGTCGGTTGTCCCTCGCCTCTAAAATAATAAACTGAACCACTGTGCTTGTGCATGTCAAGCGTGCATGACATTGGCGTGGGGATCCCAAACCCTGAGGCGAAGTCGGCCTATTCCGAGCGGCGGTGGGGCTTGGTCGCCGACGGACCCGAAGTCTGCTTAAAGGTTACCTCGAGTGTACACCACCTCCTGATTGTTTGGTTTCGGATCCGAAGTTGGGTGAAAAGGGGTTGGAGAAAAAAAATGATGACCGAGTCAGACTGCTTTCTCCTCGAGATTGATACCGCTCGTTGATTGTTTGATTACGGGCTAAGTGCCACGCTCAACGGGGCCACCTCTAGAGTTGCACCAATCCATTGTTACTGTGACTGTTCCTGATTGATTGGCTCAATGAGCACCATGATTGTTACTATTTTGAAACCTGATATTTGGAAAAGAAACTACTATTTACGACTTTCCTTAATTGGAAACTTTACCGTACTTGAAAACTGGTCCTATATGGACATTAATGTTTTACTAAAGTTTGTTATGTCTATGTGCTTAATTGTTATGTGTTTTCGGACTCTCACTGGGCTTTAGAAACTCACCCCATATATTTTCCCTTCCCAGAATTTTCAGGGTTTTAGATCGGGTGAGGAGGCCAGACCGAGACCAGATCTAGTCTTTTGAAGTTTGTTTGGTGTAAAAATCTTTCCAGTTGATGACTTTTGGGAAACAATTCCTGTGAATTACCTTTTGGATTATTATGTTAAGGGTTTGTAGTATGAACTCTGGTGGTTGATTTGATGTATTAAGTTGAACCAATCTCGATGGTTGTATCTTTTAACATAAACCATGGTTAGAATGAATTTGACCGACCGAGTCCTGGCGAGAGTTGGGCAGGCGTTCCGCTGATACCCTAGGGTACGCCCTAGAGAGAGGTGGGGCCGCCACATCTGATGGTGGCATTGTTTGCTATTCTTGTAAAAGATGCATTGCTTTAATTGTTTAATGAGTACAAGAGGCTCAACTGTCCACAAGGAACATCTGCTAACTCTTCTACTTCTACATGTAGTGCTTTTGAGAAAAATCAGGCTTCACCAAGTGATGTTGAGGCAGCAAGAAAGATTACGGATAGGTACAAATTGGAATTCAAAAAAAGAAAAATAGAACTTGGTGAGAGGGACAACAAATCTTAATTGGACAAATATTTGAATGAGGACTGTGAAGATGACGATAACAAATTTGATATTTTGTTATGGTGGAAGGTGAACAGTCTTAGATTTCCCATCCTTTCCAAAATGGTGCTTGATGTCTTGACTGTCCCAATTTCGACCGTGGCTTCTGAATCTGCTTTTAGTACAGGAGGTCGGGTTCTTGATGCATTTAGGAGCTCATTGACTTCTAGAATTGTTCAAACTTTAATATGTGCTCAAGATTGGCTACGATCCTCAATGGAAGAACTGAATTTGGAAGCAAGTTTAGAAGAACTCGAGGCCTTTGAATCTGGTAAACTATCATCACTACTACTTTCAAACTTGAGTTATTTTTTCAATTGATGTATTTAAATTTAAATTCGTTGATTACTTCATTTTTTTGCTCCTCTATTGCAGGTTTGCTCAAGGGAGGAGTTGAAGCAACAATAATTGATGTTTGAGATGTCTTTGAGTCCATAGTTTGAAGTCCTGAATTATTACCATTGGCAATCAACTTTTGCTCAATTCTAGAATCAAATGGAGTTGTGGAATGTGGACTGCTATAGTCTTAACATAAATTTCAAGTCTGGACAATTTCATGTTTTTTTGAATCTTGAATTGCATGTTGTAGACAATAATTTGTCTTTCATATTTCATATTTGGACATTTGGAGATTTGGAGTTTGGACAATCTAGTTTGAAGCTAGGCAGTAGCCATTAGACAATTTGCTAATCTGGTGTAATGGACTGTTTGATGTTTCATCTTTCATTTGACAATTGACATTTGGCTTGTTGGTATTTGTGTTTGACAATTTGTCAATTGTGTATGACAATTTGCTAATCTATTATAATTTCTTATTGTGAGTTTGACATTTGGAAATTGGGAAACGAAATGTTGAACTGCTGGAAATTTGGATATTGGAAGTCTGGAAATCTGATAGCTTCAAACTTGGTTTCGGTCAATTCGGTTGTGGACCAAATTCCGAATTCCGTTGAAATCGAATTCAAATTTGAATATATTGAATTCGAATGCGATTTTGATCAGATATAATAGAATCAAAATACCCAAAAAACCAAATTCATATATTTGAATTACCGTATTCGAATTCGATGCATACCTCTAGCTACCTAGACTAGAATTAATGAAAATAACAACTCAACTAATGCGACACAGCTTCATCAAAGCTGGTCACTTATTCCTAAATAAAAAATAACCTACAAATTGATAACAAATAAAAGAAATATTGCATGACCGAAGTTAAGTTTGAGGATTAATGAGTGGTCTTGCAGATTCTTAAGGATTGGCAAGTTGTTCTTACATCATTCCCCTCTCTTGAAAAGATTTGCCGTCGAATCAATGGAGCGCTTGGATGACAGCAATGTTGGAAGGAATTGAATAATCATTAGCCAAGTCATGTGTCGCTTGGACAACTTGAGAATGCTTAACTTGAAAGGATTTTCAAACCATGGAATATGCCATATTCTACGAACCATAAATTTCACAATATTCTTGAATGGACAGTTTGTAACATCACAAAGTGCATTAGGCAGTAAAGTCAGTACACTTGAACTAAGGGATGCATGTAGTCCATCCTCCAACAAGGGAAACAAGGTAATGCCTTGATGACCAAGTTCGATGATGAATATGAGAAGTGAAGATTCATGTACTTGTGCTGGTACGAGGATTTCAAGGCTGCATACAAGGATCATCGGAATCTTGAGTAATTTTGAACACAATTCATGCCTCAAGATTGGTAGGAAATGATCATTTTCAAATTGAGGCGCGGCAACTTCTTTAGAAAACTCAAGAACACGCAAACCAACTTCCATATCGAGGGAAAGTTTAGCTTGTGGACCCAACATTATTATGAATTGGTAATAAGGAGACACCATTCCCAGAATGCAAACTCCATGAAAGATTTCAAAGGAATTGAGCATCTCATGAGCAATTGCATTGCACCTTGTTCAACCTGTAAAAGATAATCAACATTAAACAACGTAATGTTAAAGTTGCTATGATAACAAGAAACTCTCTCATTAGCACCCTTAATTGCATGCTCAACTATATCTCCATGTTGGGAACCCTTCCTCTTGAAAGGTTCATTCTCAATTAGTGGTAAAACGAGTTTGGGTTCTCCTACTTCAGCAGCGGATTCCATAGATTTCTTCATAACCGCTTCTTCTTGATAACAGCTTTTTGAGACCTTCACATGACTACTTTGGTCATGGCATTATGCTATATATTCAGCCATTAATTTGCGCATTTCGACCATCATGGTATAAAAAACAACTTAGTTTCTTCACAAGGTGACCTCTTTCTAGTAGACATCTTAACCTGTAAAAGAGTCAGCAAGAAACAAATATAGTCCTAACTTCACTCCCTCATGTATTTACCTTCAACACTCGTGTATGCACTCAAGTGTTTTTTTTCCCCTTCCGCTCAAGGATCTCACAATTCTTGATCACTTGCCTTAAGAAGGTTAGAGCTTTTACAAGTAATCACTTGACTTACCAATGGGTTCCAACAAGATGTGGTGAAACAATTAGAATTTTAAAGCTATAGGACAAACAACTTTAGTAGACTAGAATTTGGCACAAAATTGTTCAGAAATCAAGCTGGAATTGACTCTAAAAAATTGGATAAACCAATGACTCAAGACCCAAAACAAGGCGAAAGCGGAACAAGTTGGACAGATTTGTGTGACTTGAAGACTAAAATAATATTGCTGGAAAATTCAAAGATACATGGCTGGAACAAGACACAACGCAACTGGAATTTAGAAACTTAAATTACTCTAAGACTCTATTAAAAATACGGAAATTGTTTTTTAGGAAAGACAAGCTAAAATGTGGCTGAACAGAATTAGGAAAGTGTGCGGACAGATTTTTGGAAAGTTCAAGGTTGGAATTTGTTTCTTAAACGCAAAATCTGGTCAGGTTTGGTTTTTCCTTTAAATCTTAGATTAGGAAATCTGTTTTGACAACAAGAATCTAATTTGGAAAGCTGTTTTTCAAAACCAAATCCGAAATAGGTTTGTTTCCTTATTAACTTGACAGATTCTTATTAGGTTTTGGTAACAACCTAGAAATCTGATTTGCGTGCCTTTTGGAAACAAACAAGTTCAAGCTTGAATAGGTTTAGGACGCTTGCTGAAAATAATTTTTTTTTAACTCAACAGCCTCCAATCTTAGTCACAATTTCGGATCAAACAAGGCTATTTAGCATCAAGCAAGATGGTTTCAAGAAGCAAGCAGTTTCTTCAAGAATTTAATCTTCCACTTTCAAGAACTTCAAGAAGGATTTCAAGAAATTTTTCTAGATTCTAATCAAGAACTTCAAGCTCTTCAAGATATCAATCAAGAAATACAAGAACTTCAAGATTTCCAACCAAGAAATTCAAGGAAACTATCAAGATACAAGCTGGACATTCCGCAACTAATTTCAGCCCAAGGAGAACACAAACAAGTATGCTATTTTTCTTTCTTTTTTTAAACGAAAACAACAACACTAGGACACAAAAACAACACACAAAACTAGATTAAACACGGCTCAAAAGTAAGGAAACAAAATTGGACAGAATTGTAAACATGAAACCCTAGTGATACTAGAACCCTAGCGATGAGACAAACAAAACCCTAGTGCTGATTTAAATTTTTTTTTAAATGACTCGATGGAAACACAACACAAACACATGAATTGAATAGATTGTACAAGAAGCATGAAAAATACTAGACACAAACCAAGCACAAAGTTGGAATTTTTTTCCGGATGAATAGTAATGTGAACAGTAGCAGTGAATAGTAATGGTGAACAGTAATGATAAACAATACCTTTTTTCTTTTTTCTTTTTTAATACAATGACACAACCCTAACACAAGAACAAAAAAAAGACATAGATAGGTTTGACAACAAGACAAGAAACTTGACAAACAAGGAAAACATAACAAAACAAAAGGGATATAACTCGATACATTTAACTAGCTCTGATTGCCAACTAATACGATTCTCGCCTTATCTCAGACGAGACCCGAATCATGCAAGTCTACAGGATCTAGAAGCGTGTATCTAGTTTGGTAGCGGAGTTCTTAATCGCACTTGGATCATACAAGAACGAATAAGATAGTAGATTGACATCACAATCAAGATAACTATTTGATTGATAAAGTCGTGTGAACACTTAGAAACCTTCTAACATGCTCAAGGGTCGCTTCAAGAAGTGTGAGAAAAACTTTCTCAAATTCTTGAAAATTTATCAACTCTATAAAAAATAATATTTGGCCAAGCCTTTTTATAGGCTTTACAAGACTCCAAATTTACAGCGACTAGGATAAGGAAAATTTGGTTCAAACAAGACTAAAAGTTAGTCAAAATTACTTGCCCTACCTAGACTAGAATTAATGAAAATAACAACTCAACTAATGTGACACAACTTCATCAAAGTTGGTCACTTATTCCTAGCTAAAAAATAGCCTACGAAATTGATAACAAATAAAAGAAATATTGCATGACTGAAGCTAAGCTTGAGGATTAATGAGTGGACTTGCGGATTCTTAAGGATTGGCAAATTGTTCTCACATCATCTTCAATCTCCTTCAAAGGAGTTTGGCCTTGTGAAATATTACTTACTTAAAAAAAAAAGAAAAAAGAAGACTTGATTGTAGCCTGGCTTGAACCACTTCAATATGCGTAGAGAGAACTCATTTAGTCCGATCTAAAATAACTTACACTAGGCGAATAGGGCCTCTCTTCTCCCTAGACTGACCCTTAGAGAAATAAGAAAGATCAGGATTCCTTACGGCTTTGAAACGAACATATTCAGTAAGCATGGTATAAAATGAGTATGCAAAATAGGGAGATTAAAATATTTGTCTTTTATATTTTTATCTCTTCTAGACATTCCAATAATATTTGTAACAGAATGAGCAATGGCATATAATTTTCTGGGATAGTATATCCAATGAGAAAACTGGCATTTTTGTTTAGGCATATATAAGTAGTGTTCCTGTTTATGTATTTTTGTTCTATATATATTTTTGGCTTGTCTGATGCATTTGATGTTGTGAGAGAATTATTTTTTTTATTGTTTGATTGATGCACTTTTGTTTATGACTTGAACTTTTCGTTACCAGGAATAGAATTTACTTTCCTAATTCTAGAGGAAACCTGCTGATGATGATAAATTAGTTGAGAAAAAATGATGTAGAAATGAAAAGCAAAGAGAAAAATTTGCTTCACTATTTGAGGAGCAAAAGGAAATAGAATGACAAAAGCGTTGTGAAGCATATAGAAAAAGGAAAGAAAAAAAGGAAGCTACTGATAATGTTATGCAGAACAGTCTAGGTGAAAAAGGTATTAATTTAATAGATAAAGTTTGATATGCATAATGCATGACCATAAAAATTACTTTCTATACTAATAAAAAACTACAATACTGTGGTTCTGGGAATTTGGAAGATACAGAGACAATAAACATAGTGGAAGAACAGCCATTAACAAAAGTTGATTTAGGTAGTCACCTACAACAATGTATCAACACAGGTATTTAGTTGCTATTTACTGAGGGGTTGCCAGTAAATATTCGTCAAATTAAACTTTTGATATTAAATTGCTGTGAGGTAGTCCTTGAAGCAAAATAAAAAGACTAAAATGTTCTCTAATTGATTAGGTTCATGTTCAACTTCTAGGTGTCAAAGATCCTCTGAGCATAATGTATCAGTAGAAAGTGCAGGTTAGACATCAAAATATAATTTCAATATATATAGACATAATGATTAATGAATTGGCCAATATATTGGTCAAATAGTTTCTTACAAATATTGCTTTCTTGTAGATCATCCACCAATGTGCAGTGGTTGCTACAAGTTGTTATCTGAAGCTATGGAGAATCTATCAGGTTATAGAGTTATTACAAATTTTTGTTCTATAGGCACAATTTATGAGCATATCCTCATGATATATTCTATCATATATAGGTTACTCAGTTATGGAAAGATAGTATGTTGACCCAGTTAAAACTTCAACAAGAGCTTCAAATATGAATAAAGGTTTATTCTCAACTAATTAAGTTTAGACTTATGATATACGAGTACATACATACATACATACATACATATATATATAAATATATTATCATTTATGTAAAATATTAGCTTAATATTGATACATTAATCTACTGCATTCGTGTAATAGCCAAAAAAGCAACCAAAAGCTAGAAAAGTAGAACTGTCAACCTAAGAGATAGAACCAAAGGTTCATACCAGTACACCAGAAAGCAAAGGGTCGAGGTCTGCTTTCGCTTGAGACGATGTTCATTTAGGTACATTTGTTAAGAGCCTTTCTTCTTTAATTTTTCAGGCCTGGTTTTATTTGTTGAGATTCAAATATATTCCTATAGGCAAGAGTTGCTTTTTTTTTTTTTTTGGTTTAATCGTTCTAGGTACAACAAGGGACCTATTCATTCTTTTGGTAGTATATTTTTTTCTGTTCCTTCTAACTTACAGTTGAAATAATGTGATGAGTACTAATACGTAAGACGGTGTTTAGTTGCAGGAAATGGTAAATGATGGAGGATTAGGTTGCAGAAGAATGAGGATCAGCTTCGATTGTAATGGGATCATGGCGACATTATACTGTTAGAGTGCTGTAGTTAGTAATGGAGGCTTGTAGACCGACTTTTGAAATAATCTCTAAGGAAAATTGAATTGAGTTCATATCTCATCATGACTTGGTAGTATTTGCCCGAATTTGGGTTGGATTGCTTTCCAGGGGTCACTTCTGGAGGGAAATGGCACATTCTATCATTTCTTCTAAAATTATAGTGTGACTATGTGGCTTACGGCTTTGAAACGAACATGTATTCAGTAAGCATGATATAAGAAGTGTACGCAAAAATAGGAGATTAAAATTTTTGTCTTTTAAACTGGCATTTTTGTTTGGGTATATATAAGTAGTGTTCCTGTTTGTGTATTTTTGTTCTATATATATTTTTGGTTTGTCTGATGCATTTGATTGATGCACTTTTGTCTATGACTTGAACTTTTGGTTATCAGGAACAGAAATTACTTTCCTTATTCTAGAATTAAGATGAGGACACCTGCTGATGATATAAATTAGATGAGCAAAAACGCCGTAGAAATGAAAAGTAAAGAGTAAAATTTGCTTTACTATCTAAGGAGCAATAGGAAATAGTCTTGCTCAAAAAGGTATTAATTTGATAGATAAAGTTTGTTGGGGCAAAACATCAACTACAAGAACATGTAACACTACCGCGCCTTGCGTGGAATCCCTTCCCCACAGTGTTAAAAAAAGTACTAAAAATTCACTGCATGAATTCAACTGCCTTTTTCATACAAATCCCACACTTCCAAGGATTTTCAACAATTTCCACTAAACTTAACAAGTGCAGGCATTTGTTCAGTATTTGCTACTACTACAACACAAGAATTATGCATAACAAGCACTTCACAACATATACCTATTTTTTTAAAGACTTTTCTCATTTTTCTTTTCATTTTTCATTCCTTTTCTTTTCATTTTTTATTTTTTTATTTTTTTATTTTTCATTTTTCTTTTTCTTTCACTTTTTTTCCATTTCTTTTTCTTTTCAGCAAATGTGAACACATTTACAACAAATTTCACTCGCCAACACCTATCAATTTCAATTTGTTGCCTTGTTCTAACACATTAAATTTTTATGCAATGAAATTTTAGACATCTCTCTAACACAAGTGATATGAAAGTCACCAACCTGTAACGAAACCCGTACAGACTACACGGATCTAGAAGGTTGAATTTGCGTTTGACTCAACGAACACAGTGGAAGAATCAAGAACCCGTTGATCACATGGTCAACGATCCCTTGATATGGTAGGGACGCTACAACCTAGCGCGTTCCTAGATTGATAAGTCTGATCGAATATTCTAGAATAATCTAAGATACTCAAGAAATGCTTCAAGAAGCAAGAGAGAGAGACTCTCAAAAGGTTTCTGTATATCTGAATATTCTGATGAACATACATAAGAAATGGTTTGAATACTCCCTACCACTAACCCAACAACTCACTACGAAGCCCAGGGTTCAACCAAAGACTCTCTCGGGTGAACCATGGGCAGGCCTAGTTTAATTACGAAAAATATAAAATAAACAAAAAATTACTAAATTTAGCTACTGGGATCCGTGAGCTGGATCCGCAATGTGTGGCTTGCGGATTGGTCCTCGGATGCAAGACATGTCGCTTCTGATCAAGACACGCGATGCACGGATCTCGAGGTTCTGGGTCGCGACTCGGTTTGCGACTCAAGCTTCTGCACATTTCTTGGGCTGGCCCACGCGTTGCACTCTTCCACGGGTTGAAGGACTTAGAGGCTTGGACCCTCCTCACGGACCTGTAGCAAAATAACTCTTCTTGACTCATCGAGGCCCTCAATGGCCTTGGGTTCCCCAACCGACACCTGAACCGCACGTACGAGGGTTTGTAACACCTCCCTCATCTGCTTGGCTTGAGCATGCGTCATTGGACCCAAGGGCACCTTTACTTGTTCCACGTGTATGACTGGCTCACCTTCGTCACCATTCCCCTCCTCTTGGAAAAGATTTGTCCTCAAATTGCATTCGTCATCTGCAAGGAAGGGACTCAAATCAGCAACATTGAAGGTAGCCGAGACATTGTACTCACCAGGCAGGTCGAGTTTGTATGCATTGTCATTAACACGCTCCACAACTTGGAAAGGGCCGTCTCCACGGGGAAGTAGCTTGTTGCGGCGTTGCACGGGGAAGCATTCCTTACGCAAGTGTAGCCAAACCCAATCACCTGGTTCAAAAACCATCTTACGGCGTCCCTTATTGGCATGTTTGAGGTACTGTGCAGTCCTGGCCTCAATGTTTTCACGGACTTGCTGATGAATGGACTTCACGAACTCTGCCTTTTTCCTACCATCCAGGTTAGCATGCTCCGACACAGGCAAAGCCAATAGATCAAGAGGAGTTAATGGATTAAAACCGTAAACAATCTCAAAAGGAGAAAAATGTGTAGCACTATGCACAGTACGATCATATGCAAATTCTACATGTGGTAAACACTCCTCCCAAGTTTTCAAATTCTTTTTGATGATGGCCCTAAGTAATGTAGATAGGGTACGGTTAATAACCTCAGTCTGGCCATCAGTTTGAGGGTGGCTGGATGTAGAAAATAACAACTTACTTCCCAGTTTCCCCCACAGTATCTTCCGAAAATAAGACAGAAACTTCACATCTCTATCGGACACTATCGTCCTAGGAATGCCATGCAAATGGACAATCTCTCTAAAGAAAAGATCAGCTACATGTACAGCGTCATCCGTCTTATGACATGGTATAAAATGGACGATTTTGGAAAAATGATCCACGACAAAATAAATGCTATCATGACCTCTTTTACTCCTAGGCAAACCAAGTACAAAGTCCATGGAAAGGTCAATCCACGGTGCAGAAGGAATAGGTTGAGGGATATACAAACCGAAGGGTTGAAATCTAGACTTGGCGCGGTGGCAAGTGGTGCATCGAGCGACTACCCGTTCCACGTCTCGGCGCATCCGTGGCCAATAGAAATGTTCCTGTAAAGAGCTCAATGTCTTGGTGACACCGAAGTGTCCCATCAAACCTCCTTCGTGAGCCTCATGGGTTAATAACTCACGAATAGAACATGACGGAATACATAATTTGTTGTTTCAATAAAGAAAACCGTCATGTATAAAGAACTTACTTTGACCCGACCGAGAGCATTGCTGGTAGATGTCGGAGAAGTCATGGTCAGTGTCGTATAGTTCTTTGAGCATGTGGAACCCAAGAAGTTTGGCATCAAGTATAGTAATCAAGGCATATCGTCTCGAAAATGTGTTGGCGACCACGTTGGTCTTACCGGCCTTATACTTGATGACGTACGGAAAGGTCTCCACAAACGTGACCCACCTGACATGTCGTTTGCTCAACTTCTGTTGAGACTTAAGATGCTTTAAGGCCTCATGGTTAGTGTGGATGACGAACTCCTTAGGCTGTAGGTAGTGCTGCCATGTCTCCAAAGCACGGATGAGTGCGTAGAGCTCCTTATCATAGGTGGAGTAGTTTAGGGTAGCACCATTCAGCTTCTTGCTGAAGTAAGCTATTGGCCTTCCTTCTTGGATCAAAACCGCTCCAATTCCTACACCAGACGCATCACACTCAACCTTAAAAGTTTTATCAAAACTTGGTAAAGATAATATAGGTGTGTGTGTGAGTTTGTGTTTAAGGAGTTGGAACGCCTTATCCTGTGCGTCGCCCCACTCAAATTTGACATCCTTTTTGATAATGGCAGTCAAAGGGGCGGCAATTGAACTGAAGTCCTTCACAAAGCAATGGTAAAAGCTTGCCAGTCTGTGGAAGCTCCAGACTTCACTTATATTCCTGGGCACGGGCCACTCATTGATGGCTTTTACTCTGCTTTCATCCACCTGTTTGCCCTGTGCACTAACTTTGTAACCAAGAAAGATCAACTCGTTAGTACAAAAAGTGCATTTCTTAAGGTTAGCAAATAATCTTTCCTTACGTAGCACTTCAAGGATGGATCTCACGTGGTGTACATGTTCTTCAGGGCTGCGGCTGTAGATTAGGATATCATCAAAGTAAACAACCACAAACTTACCTAAGAATGACCTGAGTACATGGTTCATCAATCGCATGAACGTACTGGGAGCGTTAGTTAAGCCAAACGGCATGACTAACCACTCGTATAGGCCATACTTGGTCTTGAATGCCGTTTTGCACTCGTCACCTTCCTTCATTCGAATCTAGTGGTATCCACTCTTGAGATCTATCTTGGTGAAGATGATTGCACCATACAGTTCGTCAAGCATATCATCTAAACGTGGAATAGGGTGACGATACTTAACTGTAATGGCGTTTATGGCACGGCAGTCCACGCACATCCTCCACGTGCCCTCTTTCTTTGGTACGAGGATGACGGGAACAGCACATAGGCTCATGCTTTCTCAAGCCCATCCTTTAGCAAGCAGCTCCTCTACTTGACGTTGGATTTCCTTGGTCTCTTCGAGACCCATCTTGTAAGCTGCTTTGTTGGGTAGAGACGCTCCTGGAACGAAATCTATTTGATGCTCGATCCCTCGAATTGGTGGAAGCCCATCGGGAATCTCATCAGGAAAGATGTCTTCAAATTCCTTCAATAAAGAAGTAATGTCAGGAGGTAATTGACCTAAAAACTCAGTAGATAGCAAAATTACTTCTTTACTGTACAAGATATAGACAACTTGCTTAGCAAGTAAAGTTTTGCGAACTTCCCTGTTTCGTGCTAGCAAGGTAGTCTTCTTTTCCACTTTGGCCAACTCTTTGATGGCCGCTGGTCTCTCAGGTAGTGCGTTAGGCTGGACTTTGGGATTGGCCTTTTTCTTGGCTGTCTCTTGTTCATGCTCCTGTTGCAAATGCACTTGATCTTCATGCACCTACTGGGGTGTAAGGGGAACGAGAGTCACCTTTTTGTTGTTGTGCATGAAGGAGTACTTGTTGGTGAAGCCGTCATGTGTAGTTCTCTTGTCGTACTGCCACGGTCTTCCCAACAAGATGTGAGATGCCTGCATAGGGACGACATCACAAAGCACCTCGTCCTCATACTTCCCTATACGGAAAGGGATCACCACTTGCCTGTTGACTTTAATGTCACCTGTTTTATTCAACCACTGCAGGCGATAGGGATTAGGGTGTCGCATCGTGGGTAATGATAAATGCTCTACCATCACTGTACTGGCCACGTTGGTGCAACTTCCGGGGTCTATAATGAGGCTGTAAACTTTGCTTTTAACGTGACACCTGGTGTAGAAAATGTTCTCACGTTGAGCCTCATCATCCCTTTTGATGTGCGTCGCCAGAGCTCGATGCGCTACTAGTGCCACTCCCACTTGCTCATCAGGGGCGGATATTTCCTCTTCAGATTCACCACCTTCTTCTGTCAACGGTGGCATGTCGGCAAACTCGTCCTTGTCTTCAGATACCACATTTCCATCAGGAAGGACGATCATGGTATGTTTGGTAGGACACTGAGATGCAATATGGCCAAAGCTTTGGCATTTAAAGGATTTGTCCTTGTTACGAGGCTTGGCTGGATCAAACTGCGGCTTTGGAGTAGTTTTCGGGGCCTGCTTGGGCGGCTCGGACTTAGGGGTAAATTTGGAAATTTCCCCACGAGGCCGTTCTCGCTCAAAGGTAGGATTGCTCCTCCAAGAAACCGATGCTGAGATGCTAGTGGTACGTGTAGTACCCTTCCTCTTAAGCCTCCGCTCAATCTTGGAAACTTTATCTACTAGCTCGGGCATATCCACGTACGTCTGTAGTTCTACCAGCTCAGCAATTTCAGGTCTCAACCCATTGAGGAATCTCGCCATTGTAGCCTCACGATCCTCTTGCACATCTGCTCGGAGCATAGTGATCTCCATCTCCTTGAAGTAGTCCTCCACACTGCGGTTTTCTTGAACTAGGGTTTGGAGCCTCTGGTGCAATTCCCTGTAGTAATGGTTGGGCACAAATCGTTTCCTCATTAAAGTTCGTAGCTCGGCCCAGGTACTCACTGGACGCTCCATGTTGCGTCTCCTACTGGTACGCTCTTGCTCTCACCAGACAATGGCGTAATCTGTAAATTCGAGTGTAGCCAGCTTCACTTTCCGGTCCTCCGTATATTCCTGGCACTCGAATACCATCTCAATGCGTTGCTCCCACTCTAGATATGCTTCTGGACTTGACTTACCCTGGAAGGCTGGAATCTTGATCTTGACGCCTCGTAGACCATCTCCTTGGCATCCATAATTCTGCCTTGGTCGGTGAATAAAATCCTCCTCCTCACTGTTATGGGTAAAATCATCATTTTGGGGAGTTCTATTTTTACCAGATGATGATGCGGTGTGGGCTAATTCAAGACGCTCCATTCTCCGTTCAATTGACTCAGAGTGCTCCCGAACATCTTTTGCATTTGCCCTATCAATGCCTCGGCGAACAATTTTTGATCAAATGGAGTTTTATCACCCTCGTCCGCTATTAATGAGCTGTACCTGCAAAAAGTTAGCAAAGAGAATACAAAATTTAGGTTGTAAATTCCTCACTCATTCCCTGAAGTGTTTAACACTCAACACTCGTGTATCTCTCAATGTAACTCGATAATGAGCTCACCTTACTCTCTCAAGTACTTGAAGGCTTATCTTGAAGAAATTAGATTTCCTTAAATAAACGATTGACTTAATCAATGTAGTACACACGAGTTTGATAACACTCTACAATACCAAATGAAAGTTGACTCAAGAAAGGAAAGAAAAGAAGAATGTAACAGACAAGAGAGAGAGAGAGAGAGATACGGCTAGGGTTTGTTTGATGGAGTTGGGCGGCTAGGGTTTGTTTAGTTGAGTAGACGGCTAGGGTTTGAGGAGTGGAGTAGGTGGCTAGGGTTTGTTTGATGAATTAGGGCAGCTAGGGTTTGCTTGAAGGGAAAGGCGGCTAGGGTTTTGAGGTGTGAAGGCCGGTTAGTGCTTGTTGATTGAGGGACGATGCATCTAGGGTTTTGCTTCAGGTAGCTGAATTGGTAAATGTCTAAGTGTCATTGGCGGCTAGGGTTTGAGTGTCTAAGTGGCGGCTAGGTTAAAGCTAAGGGCCGAATGTAGTTTAGTTCTAAGAGATTAGGGTGATAAGTGTTTTGGGATTAGGATAAGCTAAGGCTTAGGAGATAATGTAGGAAGTTTGGGATTAGGAAAGATAATGTAGGAGATAAGGGAAAGACTAAGATGTAGGAGATAATTTAGGGAATAATTTCGGACTCAAGCCTCTACTAACAAGGAGGAGAAATTCGGTTGAACCAAAAGACAAGAGACACACCACTACAATGACTACTAGACACAAACCGATTTGGACTTGGACTGTGGTCTAACACTAATTCGACTTGTGCTTGGAATGGAGCTGATTTTTGCCTTTATTTTAAGTCAAAGACTCGGCAATAACCACAGAAAATCACGGACAGCACCTAAACAAGGAGAGAAAAACACGCCACAAATCTTGACCAATAACTAACGACTATGGACGACACGGGCAAGAACAAGGGTGAAGTCGTGAACCCAATTCAGGCTCCCCCCAACGGGTTACCCAAGATGTTCCGAAGAACGACACAAAGCCAAGTATGACTACACGTGAGTACAAGCCAAGGATGACTGCACGTGAGTACAAGAAATTTTTCACACGACGCAGAAAACAAACTCCCCAATACCCACGGATTGAAGATGAACTTGGAGAAGTGGTAGACCAGAATTTCTAGGTTACCAACTAGTGTAGGATTTTTCTTGTTCTCAATAAGAAAGAACTTTTTGGTTCTTGTTGTTCTTTGATTTTCAAAAATTGCAATAAAGACTCGATTTTCTTTCTTTAATGTTCGAATCTTTTTTTTTTTATCAATCCAGCAAACACACGGCTGGACAAGAACCAAGCAAACGAAAATTATTATTATTATTATTATTATTATTATTATTATTGGATGAACAATAACCTGCGATGCATGAACAGTGATGGTGCTACAGTAATCGATGAACAGTGACTTTGGAAATTTTTTTTTTTCTTAAACAAACACAACTCAACCAAAAATCCTAAACGGCTATAGATTGGACAACAAAGGAAGAATGACTCAAGAAGAAGAATGACTCAACGATAAAAACCCTAAGCGGCAACAACGACCAAGAACAACACGAAATTCAAAGGACAAAAACAAAGAAAACGATATAACGCAAACTTTCAACTAGCTCTGATGCCAGCTGATATGAACATCTCCAACCTGTGACGAAACCTGTGACGCACAAGTCTTTCAAGAATTTAGCATATTTGGGTACTTGCTTGATTGCATCCAATAGAGGGATGCTGATCTCCACCTTGCGAAATATTTCAAAAATATCTTTTTCCTTATCCTGCTTCTTTGACTTCTCTAACTTGCTAGGAAAAGGTGATGGATTAGATTTAACTTGAATCTTAGGATCAAAGATTACCTTAGAATCCACATTGCTCTTTCCTTCTTCTTGAATCTCCTTTTTAATTTGATCCTTCCTCTTATCCTTTGGAACCATTAGTTTAGATCCTTTTATTTCTTTCCCGCTCTTGAGGGTCATGGCACTCCCATTCTCTGGATTCACCTCAAGTTGCGATAGCAATCTTTCTTCCACCTTGGCTTTTAGATGATTAACTATAGTCGCCAATTGACTCACTTGCTTTTCCAAGTTCTGCATATTTGACCTCGTCTCTTATTGAAATTGCACAGTATTAGAAGCCAAAGTTTTAACAATATCTTCAAGAGATGTGTCTGAGATAGAAAAAGAAGGTTGAGACTTAGGTGGGTTTGTGGCTAGAACCCTTGCTACTTATTGGGAAAGAAATTCCGCTACCTATTCCTTCCATTGCTCAAATTAGGATAATCTCACCAACTTGTGTTATATGTATTGGAGTAAGGATCATACTGTCTATATGGTGTAGGCACATCTTCAGCAAGATTCATATTTTCAATACTTTCTTCTTGCAAAGTGGGGCATATATCTGTAGGGTGACCCATATTCGCATAAAATCCACATGCTCTCATTTGTTGCATATTTACGAATGCTAATGGTCAAACAATAGAGGTTAATTTTGATAATTATTGTTGAATGGATGAAATAGTAACCTTATTCACCTGAAGAACTGGTACATCATCTCGCGTCCAAATTGCTATGAGTTTTCTACCATTCTTTCAATAAAGTCCCACACTTCTCAAGAAGTCTTATTTATTAATGCACCTCCGTTGCAACATCTATAATGTTCCTTTCTGCATAAAGAAGACCTTCATAAAAATACTAGATTAGAAGCTGCTCATTTATTTGTTGTTGGGGCAATTGTGCACAACTTTTTAAATCTCTCTCAATATTCATAGATTCTCCATATTACAACTTAATACCATGTATTTTGTTTCTTAGACTGGCTACTTTGGATGTAGGAAAATACTTTTCTAAGAATTTCTTCTTCATCCCAATCCATGTTGTAATATTTCTTGGAGGCAAATAGTACAACTACCTTTAGTAGCTCCTTTAATGAAAAAAGGGAATGCTTGTATCTTTATCTGCTCTTTTATAACACCAGGATATTTCATGCTCAAACAGACAACGTGGAACTCCTGAAGGTGCTTGTCCGGCACCTCACCTAGCAAACCATGAAAAGAGATTAAAAGATGTATTAGACTATAATTAAATACAAAAGTAGCATTTTTAACTAAATCAAGAAAAGTAATACAAAACAGTTGTTGATTCAAATTAGAGGCATCCAACTCCCTTAAATTCCTGTTCTTTGGCCATGATGTCTTCTTCATTTTTAGAATCACTTGAGTAACCACTAGAAAAATCTATCAATTCGATAGCCAAATTTAGCCCTAGAGATGTAGTAGATGACCACTTGTTCTTACGTTTTCTAGTTTCTTTCCTTAACTTATGCACGATCTTCTCAATTTCAAGATCAAAAATTGAGTCACTTGTACGAGAAGAATGAAGCATAAACTAGCAAAAATACAAGAAAATAAAATAAACTAAACTAAAAAAGAAACAAATAAAGCAAACATCAATCCCTAGCAATGGTGCCAAAAATTAATACGTGTCGAATCTATTTAATAATAAAATACCTACTCAAGGGAATATAAATAATTTTACAGTGGTGAGTAGGATCGTAATTTATTCCTTTCCAAGCAAGAGTTAATGAGAGGGAAGGTTTTGGAGATTTAAATTAAATTCTTAACTTAAACAGAAGCAATTAAATGAAAGCAAATTAAAACTAGATCAATAATAAGCAAGACTCTAGCGAAAGAAGTAATTTTTAGAGATGGTTCACACAACTGATCATTGACGCAAAAATAAATTCAATCATTTAATGATAAACTGATTATAGCTATCAACAAACTCTGATAGCCAATTTTTCCTTACTTTGTCGATAGTCAAGATACGACCATTAAATACTTTCCATAACTAAGAGATAATGTTAAGTACGATCATAGGATTCAATCTTCCAATTGCAATAAAAACTAGAAAAATCCAATTCTGGCCAACAAACATGTTACGAGGGTTTATTTAGATTAGATCATATATCTTTCTGACACAAATCCAATCATGCCAATTGCCACCAGGATTAAGATAGTCAAACAAATACATATTTGACTATTTTAATTGGCAATAAACTATTGTGAATAATCAAATATCGCACGCCTATTTAATCATACACAATAATCATGAATGATAAAAAAAGAAAACACACAAATACCAATGAATGAGAGAAATAATTAAAATAAATTTGATCTCACAGTTGTAGTTGAACCAAATTCTTAGTTATCCCTTGACTAGAAAGAGAGTATGGTCGATTCTCATGGAGAAAATAAAAGTCGACATATAGCCAAAGGAAAAGAAAAACCAACTGAATCCTTATTCTAATGTTTCTTCCTATTTTTGTAGCTATAAGTAGTAACTAATTCCCTGCTGAAAAAGGAATCCTAAATAGGTAATAATACTATTTCCCAAATAGACAAAAGTAGAACTAATAGTTTCCTAATATGAATTGGAAGCTTGCATGTAGGAAAGCTCATTCAAAGCTTCAGTGGGATGTTTGATTTGATTTAGGAAACTTCCATGCATAGGAAAATCCCAAACTACTTGAAGATAGTACTTTGGCACGCTCACGCTTAATTGGATACAAGTCATCTGAAAATCACTCTTTTTAATTCCTTTTCATTTCAAATTCTTACAATTGTCACTAAAAAGCCAAGTATAAGTAAAATTTATCAAATAATGCAATACTTAACCAAAATAAAAAGAGAATATTCACAAATTTAATAGAAATTATGCACCTTAACACTAAGTTTTGTAAGTCCAGCCCCTCCAGTTGCTCGTGTTGATCTTCATTTGCATTACATTTGCAATAGTAGCAAAATGGCTATTAAGACCCTCCATAGATGAAGTGAACTGATTAATATCATCCGCAAGTTGTTGTTCAAGAAATAATGGTTGTGCATCCTTCATTTTTTTGGGTTCTTTTCCAACGGATAGTAACTGCCTTTTCTGCCTTCTTGAAGTGCTTGCACTTGCTGAATTCTTTTCTATTCATTAGTCTCATTCATTCCATCAATATTTGTTGCCCCTATCTCCTCTACTTCCATATTCTAAACAGCATTGATAAATCCCTCTGTGAATTGGCCTGTAGCTCTGTTCTCTCTCCATAGATAATTTCCAAGTCATCTAAGTATGAAATATTCAGATCCTGAGTACCTTTTGCTTCTTTATGTTTTTGCATATGTTTATGAATCAATATCACAATTGTATGGTTTGTATTGACAAGAAAAAATTGACTTGTACAACAAAATAAAAAATAAAAAATTACCACTTACCGGACCCTATCATCATACCATTGTCTCTGACATTGTATTTTCTATTTCTCGACATTCCATTTACATCCACTTTTTTTTTAACATATCTGTAATTGCATGATTTTTTTCTTTTAACCACTTTAACTTTGACTCAATGTGAGAACAAATCTTTTTAATAAAAGTAAGCATCTTAGCTAAATTTTTTTGATGTAGTTCAATCATACAGTTGTTCTTAAAGCCACAATCTGCTTTCCACATAGGATCACAAGCGAATTCTTGAATTGCAACAATCAATACCTTTGACTCATCATAGGACCAAAAGCATGTATTTCTTCCCCTGCATCTAACTTGTCCACTTTGTGATGACTCATCATCATTCATCCTATAATTTACATAAAAATTCCAAAGACACAAAACAACTATGACAATAAAAATTGAAGAAAAAGTGTATCAAAATTAAAACACATACAAGAAGTTAACAAATTCAAGAGTACAGCAAGTTTAAGAAAAAAAAGTATAGCATGTCAATGCTTACTTCACTACAATACATGTTGATTATTAAAATGATAGCATACAAAGATAATGATACGATCTCTCGCCCTATTTCAGCCAGAAACCGTAATACCGACAAGTTCCACGGATCTAGAGCGATTTCACCGGTTTTGGCGGAATATCAACTTGATCAAGGGCAACTGAGACCAAGATTGATGGTAGAACACCACAATCAGCGTTCTTGATTGATAAATTCTTTTCGAATACCTAGAAAACGTCTAAGGCACTCAAAGGTTGTTCTCGCAAGAACCAAGAGAAAAGCTCTCAAATTTCTGGAATAATTCGTCTACCTTTATTGAATGAAAAGAAGGCTATTTATAGCCTTTACAAAGCAAACCCTAATACTATTTGGACACAAATTAAGTAACGACACCTAGTTCCCTTAGTTTAATTAGGAAACTAACAAAATAACTAAACCTAAACTAATTAGAAAAGGCTAACAAGAAGCTGCCATTCCTTTTTAATGCCTAAACAAATAAAATTCAGAAATTGAAAGAACTAAAAATTAGGAATGTATCATTCCCCTCCTCTTGAAGAAGATTCGTCCACGAATCAATGCCTTGGACGATAAGAAGAATGGATGGGCGAACAGCCCATAGCTTTAACCATGTAAGGTGCCGTTTGAGTAACCGAGAGATGAACTTAGCTTGAGGAACCGTGGCCATGGGAATTGCCTCAACTAATGGAATAAAGTAACCAGAATCTACTTCCTCAGACAATGGCATCAATGTAGGAATCCTCAAGACGCTTGTTGGCAAGGAGACAGCTTGATAGTGTAGTGCAGCTTCCATAGGTGCTCGTTGGATCATTTGGAGGAATTGTCGAACAACCTCTCCATCAGCACAATAAACCAGAAATTCAACACTTAATCTAGTGGTCCAAACTAGCAAGAATGTGGGACAAGGAATGAAAGAATAAGAGATCCTTGGAAAAGGAGAAATGTCCCTTGCACGAGGACATGGTAGAGTACGTATGAGTAGATTGGGCTTTGTTGCACTCCCTAGCTTGGTCTTCTTGCTTGCAAGGGCCTCCTCATACTCCCTTTGTAGCTTGGCGACATCTTCACGAACTTGACTTGGTAACAAAGGGGCTAGAGTAATCTTCCTACCTTGATGAAGGAAAGTGTACTTGTTGGCACGTCCATCCAATGTAATGCTTCTATCAAATTGCCACGGACGTCCTAAAATAGTGTGAGTAGCTTGCATTGGAGCCACGTCACACAAGATCTCGTCCTCATAATTTCCAATGCATTAGGGCACTCGAACTTGCTTGTACACTCTAAGATTGCCTTCATTAGATAGCCGTTAAGTTTGTAAGGTGGGATGGCGAAGTGTAGGAAGAGCCAATGTTTCCACCATGAGTAGCTTCGCCACATTTGTGCAACTACCTCCATCAATAATAACACTACAAATCTTACCCTTGACTTCTAGCGGGTATAGAAGATGTTTTCCGTTGGGTCTCTTCTTGGCGCATGGTCAAGGCTCTTCTTGCAACTAGACAACCAACTGGTGCATCGATGGGGGCAATTTCTTCATCCGATCCACTTTCTTCTACTAATGGCGGCATCCCTTCATACTCGGCTTCATCTTCAGATTCCACCTCACCAGTGCTTTTAATGATCATAATGCGTTGGTTAGGACATTGTGATTGAATATGTCCATACCCTTGGCATTTGAAGCACTTACGGTCCCGGCTACGATTGCTTGAAGGCTCACTGAATGATGGCGACACACCCTTAGGACGTGGCTCTCGAATGGTAGGCTGCGCGTTATCAACTCGGCCTTTGTGATGGAATAGGTGCAGCCGACTTGTCCCTCTTCCTTAGGTAATGGATTAGACCTCCAATTTGCACTAGGGGCGGTCGTGTGGTACCCCTCCACTTGAGCCGCCGCTCTACCTTGATAGCCTTGTCTAGCATATCATGGATGTCGAGGTAGTGTTGCAGCTCAATCACTTCAGCAATCTCAGGTTTAAGACCATTTAAAAATCGAGCCATAGTAGCTTCATGGTCTTCTTGCAAGTCTAGCCGCATAAGGAGCATCTCCAATTCTTTGTAAAAATCCTCAACACTCTTAGAACCTTGAGTGAGAGTTTGCAGACGATGGTGTAGCTCCCTATGATAGTAGCTTGGGATGAAACGACGCCTCATGATCCCCTTGAGCTCAACCCATGATGAGATAGCACGTTCACCATTCCTTCGACGACTTGTTCTTAGTTGATCCCACCACACTAAGGCATAGTCGGTGAATTCAACTGTGGCAAGTTTGACCTTTTGCTCCTCAGTGTAAGAATGGCAGTCGAATACCATCTCTATTTTACCCTCCCACTCTAAATAGGCTTCAGGGTCGGACTTTCCTTGGAAGGCTGGGATCTTGAGCTTGACTCCTTTGATGGTATCATCTCCTTGGTTAGGGTTGCCCCGAGCAAACCTTGAGACTCGACCAAACTCCTCATTTTCACCATGGGATTCATCATACTCATGAGTGGGTTGTTTAGGTCGCTTCTCCTTGGAGGTACTTTGGGAGTGTTCTATTTGATCCATTCGTCCATGTAACTCCTCCATTTGTAGGCTCATCTTCCTGGATAACTCACTTATCATCGCTTCAATCCGGAGGGTAGAACTAGGAGGTGCATTCTCCTCTTGATGTGAGGTTTCTTCCTTATGAGACATGCTTGAATTTCCCTGCAAAAAGTTAGTAAAGAAAACAAGTAGATAGGAATCCTCACACGCTCCCTCACGTGTTGACACTCACAGTCATGTATCACTCAAATGATCTCACAAGTTCTCTTTGGTTTTGCAATCACTCACCTTGAGAGCATTAAAGGTATTCACGGTGCACAAATCAACTTTACCAACCAATGCATGATTCTGGTACTTCAAAGAATTTTAGAACAAGACACAAAAGAGATGACAATTGTGAAGACCCTATTTTGGCAACTAAAAGCTGAAAACTTTTTTGTTTTTGTTTTTGTTTTTTTTTGTTTTGTTTTTGTTTTGTTTTTTTTTTAAACACCACAAATAAACACGTAGTGATACCACAAATATAGAATAATAACAGTAAAAGAAGAATATAATAAGATGACACATTAAAAGGGTGAAGGAAATTGTGCAATTAGACACGAAAGGATGAAGGACAGAAACAGATTGCTTGCTGGAATTATTATTATTATTATTTTTTTAACTTAGGACACGACACAAGAACTCCTAAGGACCTAGATTAAAAGTTGGAAAAGATGACCACAAGGAATACGTATGATCAGATTACAACTAAATGTGGGAAGGAACCTAGTCAAGATTCTAGAATGAAAAGCAAATGGCTTAAAAGAACTTTAGAATTTGGTGAAGATGAAATATAAACCTGGACGTTTGGGAGTTGGGTTGCTGATCAGAATTTTATGTCTTGAAGGGTGGATTATGCCGCAAGGAATTTGGGATGAATGTTTGGACAGGAATGGATGCTGTTGTGTGTGTGTCAATGGATATTCGAAGCTGTTTGGAAATGGCTTAGGAATAGAGAACCGCTGCTAGCCTGGAGTTTGGCAATCCCAGTTGAACCAGGAGTGGAATTGCGGCTGTTAATGGTTGTTGAGGCTTGCGTTAGGTTCTGTACACAATATGACTTTGCTGCAATAGCTTTGGGGTGACAGGTCTGCGTGCGGCTGTTTGACACAAAGAACAACAAGAAAAACTCGGACAGCATGCAACTCGATGCAGCAGCAAGTGCAAGTTACGGACAGCAGCTTTAAACAATGACAACTTAACAGAAATTGATGGACCAGAAGCACGGACAGACTACACAAACCAGAAGCAAATACGATAGACCAGAAACTAATGACAAACGAGGACAAATAACGCTGCAACGACAAGTGTAAGGAAGACACGGACAGAAATTAACAATTTGACGACTTAACAATAAAGAAAGTTTCGGACAGTTCAAGAACAAATTAAAACAAGACTCAAGAATGAAACAAAGAAGGATATAACCTGGTATACGTCAACTAGCTCTGATACCAACTGATACGATCTCTCGCCCTATTTCAGACGAAACCCGTAACACGACAAGTTCACAGGATCTAGACGATTTCACCACGGTTTTGGCAGCGGAATATCAACTTGATCAAGGGCAACTCGAGACCAAGATTGATGGTAGAGACACCACAATCAACGCGTTCTTGATTGATAAAGTCTTTTCGAATACCTAGAAAACGTCTAAGGCACTCAAGGGTTGTTCTCTCAAGAACCAAGAAAAGCTCTCAAATTTCTGGAATAATTAGTCTACCTTTATTGAATGAAAGAGGCTATTTATAGCCTTTA
This sequence comes from Gardenia jasminoides, assembly GCA_013103745.1. Taxonomy (NCBI): domain Eukaryota; kingdom Viridiplantae; phylum Streptophyta; class Magnoliopsida; order Gentianales; family Rubiaceae; genus Gardenia; species Gardenia jasminoides. The sequence continues at coordinate 23,182,440 of CM023102.1, read as the reverse complement.
CAAACAAACCCTAATACTATTTGGACACAAGTTAAGTAACGACACCTAGTTCCCTTAGTTTAATTAGGAAACTAACAAAATAACTAAACCTAAACTAATTAGAAAAGGCTAACAAGAAGCTGCCATTCCTTTTTAATGCCTAAACAAATAAAATTCAGAAATTGAAAGAACTAAAAATTAGGAATGTATCAGATAAAAGATGCAACAAGCCTAATACTTTTATTCAGATCTAGATCTCCACTGATTAAACATATGTTGAGCTAAAACATTTTTGAAGTTTGTCCAATCATTAGTAAATTGTATGGTTATCATGTATTCTGTCTCTTGATATTTATTGTCACCATCTTCAGCGAGCTCATTTTCCTCCTCAAACATTGATTCATCTAATTCATCAATATATATTTGTCTCCTTACTACATTATATAAGAGACAACACACTAATATGACACGACCTTAGGTTTGGATAAAAAAAATGACGAGGATTCAAAAAGTTTCTATTTTCCCTTAAGTAAGCCAAAGTATCTTTCTATCATATTTCTTGCTTTAGAATGTTTCATATTGTAAAATTCTTCAGCAATTCTAGTCAACGTTCTTCAAATTGAGATGATATCTTTGCCCTTGATATGGAGCAACCCCTTAAATTTACAATAACCAACATTAATCAAATAATAACAACCCGCATTAAGACATTATACAAGTTAGGTTCATCTTATTAAACTAATTATAAATGCTTTTAAATTTGGTGTTATGTTATCTTTAGGTACTTTAAGCCTATGAGGTCTAGAAATGGCACCCCAAAACACACGTCCATCATGTGCAGAACCTTTCCAATTAGGTAAGATATAAATAAATTGTATGTCAGGTGCACAAACTCCTAACATATTCATTGCAAAGTCTAATTTTCTTGTCTGATATCTTGACTTTTCTTGTTTAGATGGTGTAACATTAATCATAGCACCATCTAGAGCACCTAGACAATTCTATAACAAGGAAAAAAAATGTTATACTCAAGCAAAAACTAGTATTCAAGAGATAAAAATAAATCTCAAACATATTGTGTAAATACCTGAAAACAACACCGTCTCTCATCTGTGCAGTCATTGGCAATAGGTTGAGGAGTTTTAAGTAATAAGTTATGCAATTTCAATACAACCAAGAAGCATGAATTAAAATTACAACTGATGTTTTCACCATTTCTCAAGAATTTGTGTGCAACTGTCATATTCTTTTTGTGATGAGCTAATGTACAGAAAAAATATTGAAACAATTTGAACCAACCAACATCACTAAGCATTTTGCAATATGTTGAAAGTGCATCAATCCATTTGAAGTTCACTCTTACAGCTGATGTCACTTTGTTTAACTAGTCTAAATAAATAAAACATTCTTTCAACTCATTTTTCCTTGCTACTTTTCAATTGACGCCTTTTATTAATCAAATACATCATAGTAATATGATGCCACGTAACAAAAGAAACAATCGTTGCTACAACCATTGCATGCAAAACATCAATATAATGAATTCACCTTGTCGTCTTAATATAGTAGGAGAACGAACATTCTATATAAAAATATATAGATCAACTTAAGCGAAAAGAAAAAATAATGTGTTAAATTTTCAAGTTCACAGGATATTACTAGCCTACTACTACTACTACTTTGCTAACAGCATGAGGCCCTTTTGTTCAATTCCTATCTTTTTTTTTCCCGACAGCATCAGTTCCGACATCAAATAGCTTGCAACTTGATTAATCACTCATTTCTTTTGCATTCCAGGAATCCTACGTATCTAATAATCCCATACACTGACCAAACTTTTCTATAAAGTTCTTAATTTTCCAGTTCTCTTTTACCCACGAGTGCCGCTGTATCAGTTCCCTTATTTTATGTCTCAAAAACAAGGTTCAGTTACCAAGTTAATTTAAGCCATGGAATTCATCAATATGTCCAGGTGAAAACAATTGAAACTTTTTATTACATATTATCTATGTTCATCCTAAATCCAGGCATCTATCTATGGAAATTCCTACCAAGAGTCAAAGACTAAGGAAGAGAAATTGCAGAAAATAATAATAAGGGTAAATTACATTTAACCCTCCTGTGGTTTTGACTGTTGCCGCATAACCACTCTAATGTTTGAAAATATCCACTTCACCCCCCTATGGTTTTATGTAAAGTGGAAAGTGGACGAAATGTACAATTTTGTACCAAACGCGCTCCAAAAACGCGTGTGATAAAATTTTAATATCCATACAACCCCCTTATGATTCATATAAATATCCACTTTACCCCTCTGTGATTTTTGCAATCGTCCACTTCACCCCCCTATACTTTTATATAAAGTGGTAAATCCACTTTACATAAAATCATAGGGGGGTGAAGTGGATATTTTTAAACATTAGGGGGATTATGTGGCAACAGTCAAAACCATAGGGGGGTTAAATGTAATTTACCCTAATAATAATAAGGGTTCAAGTCTTACATGCATTTGTTCAATCCCAAGCCATGTTCGAGTCAATCCCTTCGCGTTCTTCCCCTTGTTCTCTCCTCTCCAGCAGTAGACAATCCTTTTCTTTCACTCTCTTTTGCCGTTCATATCATTTTTCCCCACTCAACTTGGCTGCTTTGAATTTTGAAGAGTAGTCTTATAGACCAAAGAGTTTAACTGCTCTAGTGGGTGAAGGAAGTTAATTAACGTATCCCTCAACTTCAATTGTTGTTGTTTTTTTTTTTTTTTTGATAAGGTGTGACAAATAACTATTCAACTTCGATAACTAAACCAACTTGGACATTTTTGCTCTGGGATAAGGTCTGACAAAATTAGAAGTTAATCCCTATTAGACTTGTTGATATAGTTCACAATTGGCTGCTTCCTCTTATAATGACTCAACTATTCAAACCAACTCCTACTCCTATTTTTTCTCCTATGTATTATATTCACTACTAATAATGTTCACAATATGGTTATGCTATTATTCATCATCTAATCAAAACCAACTCAACTAGCCATAGATAAGATACAATTAACCAAGCTTTTTTTTTTTCTGTTGAGGCAAAAATGCCGGGTATCACATTCTACCCCCCCTAAATAAAGTTTTGTTCTCGAAACTTCAACTTAAAAAAAAAAGCGCAATATATGTATTTGACCTAACTTGAGTAATAGAGTAATAAACAAAATTGTAATGTTATTTAAAACTGAGTTTCTCAATTATTAATAATGACTAAAATTACCGTATCTTAGAATATATGTATAGTAAAACACATTAGTATTACTAAACTTTCATGGTAATTTTTTTATCACATTCCTACATTAATACATAGTAATTACACCATGGTGTTTTGCAAAAAATCCTTTTGATCTCCTATAAAATGCTAGGTTTAATCATGTTTAAAGAAGACAAGCACATTTGATGAAGATGCTTTAGTCTTTGTTTCTTAGATCATTAGATAATGCACTTAAATTAAATATTTTAAGAAGAAATAATGGTAAATTTATTATAATATATTATTGTATACCTTGCATTGCAAAATATGTTAAGTAAAAACAAAGTTACTTTACATATTTGCCATGACTTACTATAAACATTCATATCATATGATAATAAAATTTATACTGCTGAAGACTTCTCTTGGAGTGCTAAATATTTCATGAAGGATCATCCGAAAGTTCTTTGTATAGACATCAATGTAACTGGTTCCTATAAGAAGAAATCCATAGCACTCCAATTTCAAATAAAATAAATATCTAGCAAATCAAAATTTTTTTTAAAACGTCAGGATGATCCCCATTGTCTAGACGGACCTGGAACAGTATGACTACAGGTTGAAAAACTCAAAGATACACTTCAAAGTTTCTGAGTATATAAAATCATCCAAATTCAATGCATCCATTCTTTCTATGTTCTAGTTTGTGGGTTCAAATTAAGTCCTTAATTTTTGACAATAACTTGTGAGATTCTAAGGATAAGCTTTTGAGCAAAACTTGAAAAATCAACAATAAAATGCAACATATAGTTTTACATTTTTTTTTCACGATGAATGTTTTCATGGAACTCCAGTCATGCAATAATCCATTTTGAAATCCATCAGTATCATAAAAAAAATTCCAGATATAACCTAACTACTAAAAAAGTTTGTGTCCTATCAAAGTAATCTAACAAGTAACAAATGCTTTGAGCTTTTGACTTTGACGGAGCATAGTATCTTGGATAGCTGGTTACCATAAGAAGCAAACTGTCATAAAGCTTGTTCCTATATTTCTAGGTTAATAATTTTTGTCTCCTTGACTTCCAACTTTTGCATAATAAATCCCAAAAAGAAAAGGACTTAGAAATTGGTATTCCTAGCTAGGTATTACATCTTCCCCTGCTTACTAAGGTTTCGTCCTCGAAACCTAAGTAACATATAGGTCAACAAAATTCCAATGTCTTTGCAATCCATCATGTGATTTATTCCTACAACACCTAAATTGGATTTCGTCATTTAATCCCATCATGCTTTTGCTGTGCACTCTATCTTCCTCAATGCCTTCCATTTCCATGTTTATATATCACAAATGGGCATAATATCCCTCACAAATGTGCCACTCCAGATATCAGCTTAGACTGGTTAATAGAGATCGTAAACAATAATAAGGGTGCCATAAACATTATCAGTACCATTTACCTTTAGGCATACATACAATTACAAACTATCCACTATCGAAAATAGTAATCATTATCCTAGTACATGGGTTCCTTCCCAACATATCATATCTTAGGGCTCTAATATCTCTGGATGTTACCGAATCTCTTATTTCCTTTGATCCCTCTTCTATCTCACTTCAATTTCCAAAATCCCTAATATCTCAAACATCTTTTTACATACTGCCAAATCATATTAACTTGACTCATAATGTCACATCTCGGACCCACAGGCCATGACATGACCTAAGTCTCAATAGTTAAACCCAACTATTTGGGTTCCATCCTCACTTGTTCAAAATAAATATCCCAAGTTAGACTTGACTTAAATATTGGTCTATAGTACTTTTACTTTTTCGATATGGGATGAGGTATCACATTCACCCCTCCTTTTTAGACTTTGTATCCTTACAAAACCCAATCCAATACCATAATTTGGACTGTCCATTCAGTTGTATTGGATTCTAGAGGTGACCCTTGCTCTTAAGTTGACCTAACACTTCGTTTCTTCACTTCCTTTTGTAGTCCAACCCAATATCACTGGCCCAATCTTACCCTGTACAAAAACCATATGGAGTTTGCTCTGATACCACTAAATGTTATGCTCCAAATCTGGGTTCGTGGATCGAATTTGCAATGTGGCACACCATACTCATGAGACCTTACTCCTACGAATACAAGGCATCATGATTATAATTACAAAATTCACTAAAACTTAAAATTTACAATTTTTAAAAAATTACATACTATATTCAAACTGATACAATTGTTAAATTCATGCTCTATACTATTAATGTAGAAATGTCTATCTATCTACCTTTCTCTTATCTTCTAAATGTACTCGATCTCGCTTTCTTGATCTACAGGAAAAAATAATGAAACATGGATTGAGTGAAATACGCCCCGTCAATAGTACGTACTCCTTTACCAAATCATGTAGCTATATCTATATCATAATTTTCCAAATTCTTTTATGCAGTATCGCATACACATAGTAGAAAAAATATTTCCTTATGTTTTACATAATACATATACATATTTTCTTGAAAGTGAGTGGCATACATATAACTGGCCTTCGTCTAGCATGGCACTTGGTCCCGCAGGCTCTAAAGGTGTCCCTCGGTGAACGTAGCATAGAAATATATAACATAACATGATCATATTCATAGAATATACTTGCAAATCATAACACATATAAACCATATCATTTCATTTCATAAAATATAGCTCATACACAAGTACATGCAACATCCGACTTCTTAATACTCAGGCTAGACTTTAACCCCTTCTAGAAGGGCGGTAGGTCAAACATTTTCCTTGATATTCACTTAACCTACACATACATGAGTCACTCGGTTGGGTTTTATACTGATTACTATGATTATCCATAATTGATCAAGCATTTTCCCTAATGTTCAATTGATCACCATGCATAATAGGACTACAATCCCTACCGTCTATTTCATGACTGTTCATAACTCATTTCACACATCACATATATTTTCTTTCATTTCATAAAAATATGCCACTCATTTCATAACACATAGCATAGCAAAACATTTCAAATAGGCATACATGATCCTTCTTTTAATATATCAAAATAAGTCATTTCCTTGAGAAAACTCATATTTGACATTTCAAAAAGTATAGAGGGGGTAAGTACCATCCACCTCAATTCACTTGTTTGAAGAGATCTTAACTTCAGTCTAGTGTAGTGTGCAACCTATAGTCAATAACATGCATATTATCATTAGCTCATATGTCCTATTCTTAGAGTGTTCATTTTATCTTAGATAGTCTTAGAAAACATGTCTGTTCTTTTTATAAAAAGTAAACAATAAGTTTTTCCTAAATTGAAAAGTTTCCCCTTTTTAGAAAGTCTCTTAATTTAGAAAGTTTTTCATTTTAAAAAGTTTCCATATTTAGAAGTTTCTATTTTCCTTTTCAAAAAAAGCCAAAATTTTTTATCCATATATAACTTTTATTGGTTTATTTATTTGTTTGCTTGTTTGCTTATCTATTTACTTGTTTATTTGTAGAAATGGCTCGCATTAGTTTGAGTCAAATTTGAATATGGAGTTTGGATCTAGAGCCAAGTTCATTAATGAAAAGGCCTTTATTTTTAATTTTTGGATTTATAATTTTTTTAATTTGGGTCCTACTTACCTGAATTCTTAAAAAAGCTCTTAGGTTCGTTTAGCTAAATATTAGGTCTTTATAATAATGCTACTTTTGTGACGTGTCTAATTAAAATTGGGCATTACTTTTAATTTGGGCTTTTCACTATGTTACTATTTTCTTTGTTGGGTAAATTATAAAACACTTTGGACTCAATTTAACCAAGAGGACCTTGTTTATTCAAAACCAATCCATTGCCAAAACTTTTTAGCCGTAAAGTAATACTCAAAATACTTTGATGGGTCTAGGAGGATTATCTTAAACTTCAAGTGTCATGCCCCAATTTTTTTTAAGAAAACAATATAAAAAGATTATGAATGATTTAAGGAAATTTTTTTGTTTTGAAATGATTCTGTGGGTTTTTTCAAAGTAAAATAAAAAGAAAAAGGGTCTAAGATTGGATTTGGCAAAGGCGATGGATTTGGGTCCATTAAAGCCTTAAAAAAGGGTATTTTAAAAATTTTGGAGTTGCCACTCAGTATGGAGTTAAGATGTACCGAGTCACCTAAAGAAATATTTTAATTTTTGAGAAAAATGATCAAACCCCTTTACTAGACAACTCCAATTCTTTCAAAATTAGAGAAATGAACTCAGGAGCTATATTTGTAAGGGAGGAATGTCAAAGTTTTACCCTCAAGCACCCCCCAACACCCGGCAAAACCGATTGCGAGTTTAATTTTCTTCTCTTAATTTTAAGGCCAAAAATGAGTTAATTTAAGCTAAACACATAACATGTAATTAATATATAAACACACAAAACATGCATAGCACAAAAAATTGAAATAAACAAAAATAATTGATTCCAAGGCTTCCATTGGAAAAGTCAAGGAATAATGCGCTCTCGACTCACTCGATCATATTGCACAAGTAATAACAGGAAAAATAAAAGAAAAGAAAGAAAATAAAGAAATTACAAGAATTGAATGCTCCTATGCCCCTTATGGGTTACATCACTTCTAACAAAAGAAAAGAAAATTAATTACAACTTGAATTGACAAAAGAAAGGATTAATTAACTAATAATCACCTAATCTAATCCTCCAGACCTAATTGAAAGCACTAAAATAAAGTTCTAGGGGTAAACCTAGAAACAATCCAAAGATTTGTGGTAGAATTACAAAGTAAGGGAAAATTGAGGGGCTGAAGCTGTAAATGTCCAAGACAAGACATCTTCCCAAATGAACCAAGGAAAGCTGCTGCTGCTCATGTCCTGCTTCTTCTTCTCTAGCAAGTTCCACACTGGGAATTTCATCTCCGCCCGTTCCAAAATAAAATAAACTCACACAAACGCTCCAACACACTCAATCACATACTAAAACTCAAGTTCATACCAAGAAAAAAGAAAGGAAAAAAATAGAAAAGTACTAAAGAGAAGATCCGCACATGAAAATCTCTCAAAACTCTCCTTTCTCACTGGAAAATTAATGAGCTCCGGCAAGCTTTGGATTGATCAGAGCTATTTCTCACACGCGTAGACATACGTCATTCATGAATTTTGCTGCTTTAATTCAAGGTTTTCACTTGGGCATTTCTTCAAATAGGTTAAGTGCATTAGCAAATTTTAACCGATTTCATGATATCTTATTATAGCTGTTGGGCCCAAATGATCGATTGGTAAGCCGGTGAAAAATAGGAACAACTACGAGACGCCGATTATGAGGCCTAAAAGGATACAAAAGATCATTCCTAACAGCAGGCACCAAGGGTATCGGCAGCCAAAGGATGAAGAGCAGATTTATTAGTTGGTAGAGGCGCCGAGGGTATCGGCAATTGAGGGACGAAGGGGCCAATCCCAGTAGAGCAACCAATAACGGCAGAGGAAATGAGGGACTCACCAAATGAATCGGTGCGCAAGAGGGCCAGGATCACTCGACGGTTGACAAGCATCTCACTACCGAGAACGAGTGGGAGTTCAGCAGATAGAGCAGTTGGCATGACCCTATATTCTAAGAAGTGGGAGACAACACTAGCCCCACTATTCGCAAGGTCAACAGCAAATGGGGAAGTGGGCAAGGAGTAAGACCCGCACCGATTTTGGAGGAAAATGGTTGCAAAATGGTGCCTATAAATATCAGTGAGCGGGTAGCAAAGAGGGCATCATCAACAACATCAAAAAACACAAACAGTCGAGTAGCAAATAGGAATAGCTTTTAGATAGCTCTTTTCATTCCGCAATCAGTGTGTTCATGTTCTTTATTTCAGTTTCTCTTCATTATTCAATCAGCGCATGTCCTTACTTGTTTCTTTCAATCAGCTTGTTCATGTTCTCTATTCCAACCCCTTTTTATTTCATAATCAGCTTGCTCGTGTTATTTGTTTTCCTTTCAATACTTAGTCTCGAGTTCTTTTAAGTGCATCGGCACCGTTTGTTTGCATTTGTTCAATAATTGTTCCTTTCCACCGCCATCAGTACGGGATCTAAAGTTCTTGAGGCTACTCAAGGCGGACGAACAGCAATCGCCTAGAAGTTAGGACAATTGGCGCACTAAGATCAAGCCATCACCTAATCGGTGGACCAAAATTTTCCTAGTTTTTGGCAACAAACTAGGTGGCACGCGCATATAGCCGATTCTCAATCGGCAAGTGTTCATGAACTGCAGAAATCAGCACGAACAGTTTGGCACGCCCGGTGGGATCCCAGGCAAGAAGCAAAATGGCAAGGAAAGATACTAGTAGGGGGACTGCGCCCAGTACTGAGGAAAAAACCTTAGCACCGATCGAGGCGGCGCAGGAAGGGCCGGTAGGCCCGTCGAACACCGAATGGATGGTGTGGCAGAACAAGATGTTCGGTGTCTTAAAGTCACGTTTGGAGTAGCAAGAAAGAAAATACAAAGAGGACGTGGCCCATTGGAGGGAAGAATAGACGGGGGCTCTGGACACACTCCTGCATGACACTAGGGAGGAGGTGATCACCGAAGTTAAGAAAATTAAGGAGTCGACCACACAATTGCGAGGCGTGCAGGAGGATGGGATACGAAAGTTACGTCTAGAGGCTGAGACAGCAGCAGATAACCTTGACTCTAGGTTCGACATGAGAACAGACCTCTTAGCAGCCGATATGAGGAGGTTGGCCGCCTCTGTTGAATCTCAGACAGGGGGGCAAGTGGAATTGCTGACGGCTGGGCCGGTTGACAGGCGCACCACTCTGACCTTGTCAAAAGTGATGGATGGCAAAGAGTCAGGCGTGTCAGCAAACGTACGATCGGCTGCGGTGGATAAAGGAAAGGCCGTAGCAGAAGAGACGTCACACGCAGCAGATAGGTCATCCCTACCACCAGGCGTAATCAGGATTCCGGAGGGAGCACAGATCCCAAAGTCGTCGGTAGGGGGCAGGTCAGAGAGAACATGTCGGTATTTTTGCCAATGGGGGATCGCCAGAAGTACGTCGACGCGGTATGGCAGCCGCAGTGCGTGCCGAACAGATAGCGACCGACACAAGTCCCATATGTACCCCCAGCAATGAGGGGTACTGATTTGGGGCCATCCAGCAGTAGGTGGCCTGGGGGGCACGAGACTGCCGAAAGCACAGGTGGCGATCGGTGGAGCACCGACGATCCGCAGATGCTGTCGGAGGAGAACTGGTCGAATCGAAAGATCCCCATCCGCACCGATCCTGACTCGGCAAGGATAGCAATGGCAAAGGGAAGCTTCTATGGGATGATCCAACAGACCGATTAGGACTCCGTGAAATGATCGGTCAGGTTGTCGCCGAGGCCGTGGAAGGCCGGGACCCTCGACATATCGCAAGCCTTACCCGAATGGATCGATCACACTTACGTCTTCCCACGCGGTTACCGGTTCCCGGAGTTCATCAAATTCTCTGGGGAGGACAGACAGTCCACCCTTGAACATATTGGTCGATTCAGCATCTAATGTGGGGAAGTCGGGGCCAACGACTTTTTGAAATTGAGGTTGTTTTCGTACTCATTAACATGCGTGGCTTTCGATTAGTACACCAAATTGGAACCCAATTCAATAGAGAAATGGGGCCAGATGGAACGAGCCTTCCACAACCGGTTTCACAACCCGCTACCAAAGTTGAAGTTCATCGATGTAAGCCATATGGAGCAAAAAGTAGGGGAAACTACTAGCCAGTTCCTAAACCGATTTAAGCTGGCCAAGATGCAGTGTAATGCGAAGGTCCCAGAGGAGGAATACGTTAAGGCTGCTATGATGGGGATGAGGAATTTCGAAACAGTAAAGCATTTCGAAGGTAAAACATTCAGGGATCTTGGGGATCTCATCAACAGTGTGCACCGATTTGAAAGGATCCAAGAGCGTGAAACCGAGCTGAAAGCAAGCACGGCTCGAGAGTTGACTTTTAAGGGGATTGAACCCAGTGTGGCGTACGTTCAGGAGGAATTAGGGGAATATGGAAACGGCCAGGAAGTGGACGCCGCCGAAATCATCGGCAACGGTATTTTTGCCTGCCAGGCTTTGGTACCACCCAAGATGCAGCAGCCGGCGGTGCAGTATTCAATACCAGGTTTCAGGAAGAGGTCAACCGAGGTAATGAAGCGGTACAGCTTCGACATAACACAGGCAGAGGCGATTTTTGACTTTTTATAAACGGAAGGGAGGGTCAAATTCCCGTAAAACTATCGGCAGCCAAAGCCAGAAGAACTGGTCGGCAAGGAATTCTGTAAGTATCACTGCACCTTCTCGCGCTCCACCAATAATTGCACAGTTTTCAGGAACTATATCCAGAGAGCTATCGAAAAGGGGTTATTCAAATTCACCGATGAGCCTATAGGGCCGATTAGGGTGGAAAAGAATCCTTTTCAACACTTTGCAGACATCAACGTGGTCAACATCAAGTCGATCCATGGTCTTGAACGGGGCGCAAACAGGCCAAATTTGTCCCAACCGTCATCACAGGCGATTTCCAAGTGTACTGAAAACAGGAGGTGCACACAATGCCTTCAGCGTTACCAACAGATCATGGACGCAGTTGCCCAGATCTCAGGATGTCAGAATGAAATGTCCTATAGCACTGCCAAAGAGGCTGGAGGAAGCGAACAGATGACGCTGCTGATCAATGGCGAACCCCAAACATGGATTCGGAGGAGGCAGCCGGAGGTCCAGATTGCTAACCTTGTCAAGCAGTTTGCCCAAATCATGACGGGTTGCCGGCCGGAATCATCGGCGCCTACGCCTAGGCAGAGCGCAAAGGATTGGCTGGGGAGAAAGGAAGAGTATGGGCCACACACGACGACGCGCGGGGTCGACACCAATGAGCAGTGCCCACGCCACGACTACCGTTCACTCGGCAGGAAAAGGGGACCTTCGTTCGGCGACGCGATGTGGCCTAGGATGGTGAGGCCACGGGCCACGGAGGTTGGCAGATGGCAGGTAGTCAGGCATCCCAAGTTCCCTACAGCACGCAATCCACGGGAAATGATGAAAACACAAAAACGGCGCTGGCAGAGACAAAGACAAAGCGTGAGGGCTGAGCGTGAATGGAAACCTAAGGAGAAAGAGGTTGCTAAGCGCGCACCGTTAATTCACGAGCCGAACGGTACCAGTGCCAAGACAGGCCCAGAACCCATTCTGCAGTTTGGTTCCTTACCTGAAGGACAGGTCAACATGGTGGTGGCCTTACCGATGCACTTCTTGTCCAGGGAAGGGCAGCCCGAGTCGGTGGGGGAGGAGGTCGCTGCTGAAACCAGCCAGCCGATGCGGATCGAGCTTGGGGACAACACCGATGCTGCGAAGCAAGACCCACCGGTGGGTGAAATCCAGATCATCGAAAGCATGGGCGTCCCAGACAGGATACTTCTTCTGCGACCCGAAGACTCGGTAGCCAAACATCTAATACCACTATTCATCGAGACTTACATCGAGGGAGTCCCAACATCAAGGATATTGGTGGATAACGACGCAGCCGTCAATATCCTGCCAGCAGGCATGATGAAGAGACTTGGGAAGACACATGAGGATTTGGTGCAGTAATATCGAGGCCATTTACTACTGCAGTAATATCGTTCCAAACTATTTCACCAGAAAGCAGTTGGAAGAATGACCTAACCTCAGCAACGCATTAGCACTGACGGCTACAGCCCAGTGGCACGCAGCCGATAGGGAGATGAGCAGGCCGTGCCACGTGAGCCGTCGGCCGCTTAGGATTGCACAAATCCCGTTTAATGATGACAAGTGAAGAAGAAGCAAGAGCTGTGGCGGTAGAGCTAGAACGGGAAATTAGCCGCCGATAGAACAGGATGGAGGTATGCCAGGACATATTGCAACAGGTGGCCAAGTATATGAGGGAGCAAAGGGCCGAAGAGACCGAAAATCCGTCAGTAGACTGGGCCGATGTCATATATGAAGAAGACATCGATGAAGAAGCCCATATAATTGAGTTGAACGAATTGGCCACGGCACCGGCCAAAATACACGATGTCAAATTGGAAGTGAAAGACCCAGTGCGAGAGATCGATCTGGAGGACGGAGTGGGACGCGACCTACCTTCATCAGTGCCAGTTTATCGACTCATTATTAGGACCAACTCACAGGGGTGCTGAGGCGGTTCAAGGATTGTTTCGCTTGGGATTACAGCGAAATGCCTGGCTTAGACCGCAAATTGGTGGAACACAAGATTCCTTTGAAACCCGGATATTGGCCTCACAAGCAACCACCCCGAAGGTTCTCGGAGGACGTAGTCGTCAAAGTCAAGGAAGAGGTGGAACGTTTGCTTCTGGTCGATTTCATAGAAGTGGCCATTTACGCCGAGCGGCTATCAAACGTGGTGCCGGTGATCAAGAAGAATGGTAAGATTAGGGTGTGCACTGATTTCAGGAATCTGAACCTGGCATCCCCAAAAGACGAATATCCGATGCCAGTCGTCGATTTGCTGATGGACTCGTCAGCAGGCAATGAGATTATATCATTTGTAGATGGCAACACCTGCTATAATCAGATTTATATTGCAAGGGAGGATGTGTCGAAAACAGCCTTCAGGTGCCCTGGGGCTGTGGGTATATATCAATGAAAGGTGATGACGTTCGGTCTAAAGAACGCGGAAGCCACATACCAGAGGGCGATGAATTGCCTGTTCCACGACTACATCGAGGTGTATATCGATGATATAGCTATCAAATCGGCATCATTTGCCGATCACCTCCAGCACCTAGAAAGAACATTCAAAAGAATGAGGAAGTATCAGCTGAAATTGAACCCTCTCAAATATGCGTTTGGGATCTCAGCGGGGAACTTCCTAGGTTTCCTGGTACATAAAAAGGGGATCGAAGTGGACGAAAACAAGGCTAAGGCCATCATAAACGCTCGGGCCACAAAAACAAAAAAGGAATTGCAGCAGTTCATGGGCAAGGTCAATTTCCTGAGAAGATTCAATTTCCGGAAAAGCCAAGATTTTTTCACCATTACTAAAGCTGAAGCAAACGAAGAGTTCACCTGGGAACCCGAGCACCAGGAGGCCTTCGAGAAGTTGAAAGAATACCTCACCAACCCACCGATAATGATCCCTCCAAACCAAGGAAAGCCACTGAAGGTGTATTTATCGGCAACAAAAGATACTATTGGCTGCTTCCTCGCTCAGGACAACGCGAAGGGAAACGAAAGAGCAGTGTATTACCTGAGCAGGGTCTTGACGTCGATCGAGGTGCGATATCGGCCGATCGAGAAGCTGTGTTTGGCCTTGTACTTCGCTGCACACAGGTTAAGACATTACATGCTCCCTGTGTTGGTGTACGTCATTTCAAAAATTGATCTGGTCAGATACATGTTATATCGGCCTACACTTAGTGGCCGATTGGGGAAATGGGCATTGTACCTCATGGAGTATCAGTTCCAACACATCCCGCAGACAGCGGTGAAAGGCCAAGCGCTAGTCGATTTCTTGGCAGCCCACACCCTGGGTATAGAGGATTCGATAGTCGATTGGGGCATTAACGAGGTCCATACTAAGAAATTTACAATGTGGTTCGACGGCTCAAAGACTGAGAGCTCTGGTGGCGCAGGAGTCTTGGTCAAAGCACCGGACCAGAAGGTGTACAGGTACACCTTCAGGTTGATCTTTGACTCCTCCAATAACCAGGCCAAATACGAGGCGCTGGTCATAGGATTGGAGATATTTGCAGATCAGGGTGCCGAGGAAGTAGACGTGTTCGGTGATTCACTGCTGATAATCAATCAAGTAACGGGAGCATATCAGTGCCGAGATACCACACTAATAAAATACCTGTGCGTGGTAGGAGAACTGCAACAAGAATTTAGGAAGGTTCAGTTGCACCACATACCACGATACCAGAATCAAGAAGCAAACGAATTGGCCCGGATGGCATCGGCAGCACCATGGTCTGGCAATGGAGAAGATGCCAATTTTAGAATCGCCAAGCGGATAGTCCCGGCGTACCTGGACCGAGTGGAACCATTGGAAGTAAATTGTGTCGCCACTAAAAAGGAGCAAAACGAGGACTGGAGACAGCCAATCATAAAATATTTGGAGGACCCCAATCTACCCGCACTGAGGAGCACGCGAATGAAGGCCGTGCATTATCGATTGCTCGACGGTCAGCTATACAGAAAAGACAAGTCAGAATTGTACCTGAAGTGCCTAAACGCGTCAGAACAATACCTGGCAATGTTGAAAATTCATGAGGGCACTTGCGGGGCTCATCAAGGAGGTCGCAAGATGATGTGGGTATTGAGGAGCCATGGTTTCTACTGGTCGACCGTGCTTAAAGATTGCATAACATTCGCGAAAAGTTGCCAGAAGTGTCAGTTGTTGGGACCGATCCAGAGGGTTCCGGCGCGTGACATGGAGATAATAGTCAAACCTTGGTCTTTCAGATGCTGGGGGATCGTTCACCAGACCTAAACGGCCAGGTACGCGGTAAAGTAATTAATGGGATATACCTAAAAAAGTTCGTCCCTTCAGTGTGAGAGACTATGTCGCCTACAAATAGGAGTGCCCTGTATAGATTGGCCGGTGCCTCAGAATAATCAACGCAAATAGGCAGATATCGGTAAACAAAAGAAAGGGTGGAATAAAAGCGGCTGATAGAGTCAATAGTGCGTTACAGGCATAAAAGTTTGGCCGAGACAAATTGGCTGTCCAAAAGAGAAAGAAAAAGGAACATCAAGAGACTTGGGGGGCATCCTTAGCAGAGAGAGTGGATAGGCCTGCTTCTCCGCCAGTCGCAACGGCGCTATCTTCACCATCGGTCTCAGCAGCAGCCGACGGCTCGCCAAGGGAGGGAAGGCTGGTGGCTGGATTCGGCAGATGAGGCAGCAAGGCAGACTTCAGCTGGTCGACCACTTCAGTGATCAAAAAGTGATCACTCTCAACAGCAAGCCTCTTTGACTCCATGACACCGGTCTGGGATTTTAAACGTTCAAGAACACAGAGGACGGTGCTGCTGTGTTGCATCAACTACCGCCGTTCAGCGTCGAGCTTACCTTTTTGCTATCGGACTTCAACGAGTTGGGCCTCCAATTCTTTTTCCTCCCTTTCCAGGTTTTGGAGCCGATCGTCGGCCACCGTCAAATCTTCCATTGAAACTTTGCATTCTTCCTCTTTCTGGGCGGCCTCTTGGGCCCAGTGCTGATAAGCAGCCAGGTCCTCTTTCGCCTTCTTAAAAGATTGTGTGCGGTGGGGCAAGATGGCAAGAAAGCGGAGCGTTGATTGCAAATCGGCATTAGGCAGATGGTGGTCACTGGATTTGGTGAGAGACTCTAAGGATGACCGCAGAGCATCCAAGTCGGCATCAAGCAATTGCTCGGCAGGACAGCTAAACAAGTCCGCCAAGATGCCCTTGCTCTGATCGGTAGGAACTATCGGCACGGAAAGGGAGGAGGTCGGAGAAGCTGTAGAGGTAGCCGAGGGGATGATAACCGTAACTTCTTTGATCCTTGCCACCAGATCTTGCAATGACAAGGTCGAGGGAGCAGGAGGAGTACTAGCTATAAGCTGGGAGAAGGATACACGAAAGATCAGTAGCCGATGAACGGTAGGACTTTGAAGATGAGTAGAAAACTTACCGGTTGGACGAAAGGACTGGCTAGAGAGGCCTCCAAAGCCCTCGCAACCTGTTGGTCACTTTGAGAATCGGAGGAGTCCGAGATCGACTGCGAAGCGGGAGCCATCTCCTTCCCTTTGGTTGACAGGTCGGGGCAGGAACCTTCAATTTGGCCAGTTTGTAAGCGGCTCGTGTCCGAGACATTCTCCTCAGCACTATCATCCGAGTGAATCTCCTCGATGGCTATTCCCATGGCTGTACCTGAGAAAACTACACAAGGAAGTAAGATTAGTATCAACAGAAGGTTAACATGGGAATGAACAATGACCTACCTGCCGACGTCGGCGAATGGCCGACTACTTTAACTACGCCCTGGGCAATCAGCCGATCCTTTGCATGAGTATAACAATGGGTAGTCGTAACTGGATTGTTATCGGCATAAAGAGGGGTATAAGGATCGGCTACCGCGAAATACGCGGTCGGGATTAGAGGTGGCGGCCAAATGCGTTGCCGATAAAATGTTTCAAATGGCGGGGCATTGGGGTCATTAAAAGAGTAGTGTTTCAAGTATTCTCGGAGGTACCTAACTCGGCGGTCCTCATCCTTTCGATGATTAATGGCCGCCACCTCATGAGCAATTTCAGCACGGCGGAACGGATTCTATTTAATCTGACAATAATTTTCAAAAGATATGATATCGGCACGAAGTTTACCTTTGGAGGTGGCCGACGCCCTCTTACGCTTGACAGATTCTTGAATTGTTGATGGAAGGAGCTTGGCAAGCAGGGTCTCGACATTATCACTGCGAAAATGGAGGAAGTCACCCCACCATCCCAAATAGTCCCCAATGGTGATTCCAAGCTGGGGGAAGGGCGCAAAGGCAAACTGCTTCATTATTCGGCGCTCAGCCTTACGGAAGCCCCGATAATTGGTGGCATCCTCAAAACTGGGCCGAGAATCATGAGAGTTGTGAAGATAGGAAGGGAAAGCCGGAATGGCTTGTATTAGACCGAATTGTTGGCCCACAAATTGGGGGCAGTACAACTCAACTCCAACTTTGATTTGCTTGAAGTTGGAGACAGGAGGGATATGGTCGTAGCCGTAATCTTGGTGCCGACACACCAGGTATGACTTCTAGACGGCCTCTTGTTCTACTTTCTCCTCGGCAGACAGATCCGTATGAGAAGCGGTGAGGGCGAACCACGAGGGCGAAAATCGGCGGCTGTAAACCACGTCATAAGCAGGGCTGACCACAGGAGATTCATCATAAAACAAATGAACATAGTCGGCAAAACGCAGAGAGTTTGGGGGCTTGTTCAAAAATGGGGTGCTCAGCAGGTTCAGCACCTCTGGCAAAGCAACGTCGGCAGGCCTCACCGAGGGAAAATAACTCTGTAACCAAATTTGAAGGAACCACATCGGTCCACGGACAGTCAGGAGGGATTGAAGTTCGAACAAACCTTGGTATATGTGGCGGCGAGCTAATCGGCCATTCACCGTGAGCCAAAGCAACATGGTAGAAACTCGGGTGATTTGGAGGTCGAGATGTCGAAATGTATGAAAAAGACCAGGAAGTTAATGTGCTCGTCATTGGAGGCTGGAGATTTGGACTTGGGTTTGAAAGCTAAATCCAAAAAGTGTCCATAGGACTTTGTTTCTTTGCTAATGGAACCATAGTTGCCCCGAGTCTTAGCCAGGCGAAAGTCAACACCCACATTCTCCCAAGGAGGAAGCCCGATGATGGCACTGATGTCCATTACCGTCGGCGTCATGGGGTCGTAGGAGAAAAGGAAGGTGTTGGAGGAGGTGCTCCAGAAGTATCGGGCCGCAGCTAGAAGCTCGAAGTTAGGCAGGATGGCGGATTTGCACAGTTCTATGGTATCAAAAATGCCAACAGATTTTCAGAGAGTGGTAAATTGGGGATTCATCCTCTCAACCCACTGGCAGAAACGGGTATTGATATCTCGTTTGTCTATTCCCCATGGCCATGTCCGGAGCTGAGGAATCGATCCCCGGAAAACATTGGTGGTGTACAGAAGAAGGGTCTCAGGAGTGGTTGGCTCTTCTCCATCAGGGCCCGATGACGGGATGGGGACCTGCTCAATGAGTGACTTCTCGTAGGTATGGAAACAAGGGGCTAGAACCGGCCGAGGATGAAGTGAAAAGATCAAGGCATGGTTGTACGGCTTGGTGGCGCCGACAAGAGATGGAGGAGTCGCAGGGGCACTGGAGGCTTCCATGATCGGTCGGAGGGTAAAAAGAAAAGAAAAGAAAAAACGATGGCCGAAGGAGAGAAGCCTGGAGTAAAAGGGGCAGAAAAGAAGAGGAGAAGAAAAATGGAAAAAGGGCGAGAGATAAAAGGGAAGGCCGAGAGTTCGATTGCAAATAGAAGTGGAACAAAATGGGGAAAAGTTTTTGAAATTTGAAGTACTGATTGACAGCTGCGGGTAGGAGCCGTCAGCATTGATGATTCTGTGCAAAGATCAAGGAGTCTAGCACTATAAGGATATACACCGAATCATCTTGATCAAAGTAGCCAGCCGCTGGGGAGGTGACACGTGTAAGGGTCAGTGGTAGGAAGGACGAAACGACGGTTAGAAGGAGAGATTGCAAGGGGCAAATACACGTCAAATGCACAATCGGCGATATACGCCGATCGTACATTTTAGGGGGGCAGTTGTTGGGCCCAAATGATCGATCGGTAAACCGGTGAAAAATAGAAACAACTACGAGGCATCGATTATGAGACCTAAAAGGATACAAAAGATCATTCCTAAAAGCAGGCACCAAGGGTATCGGCAGCCAAAGGATGAAGAGCCGATTTATTAGTTGGTAGAGGCGCCGAGGGTATCAGCAATTAAGGGACGAAGGGGCCAATCCCAGTAGAGCGACCAATAACGGCGGAGAAAATGAGGGACTCACCAAATGAATCGGTGCGCAAAAGGGCCAGGATCATTCGAGGTTGACAAGCATCCCACTACAGGGAACGAGTGGGAGTTCAGCAGATAGAGCAGTTGGCATGACCTTATATTCTAGGAACTGGGAGACAGCACTAGCCCCACTATTCGCAAGGTCAGCAGCAAATGGGGAAGTGGGCAAGGAACAAGACCCGCACCGATTTCGGGGGAAAATGGTTGCAAAATGATGCCTATAAATATCAGTGAGCGGGTAGCAAAGAGGGCATCATCAACAACATCAAAAAACACAAACAGTCGAGTAGCAAATAGGAATAGCTTTTAGATAGCTCTTTTCATTCCGCAATCAGTGTGTTCATGTTCTTTATTTCAGTTTCTCTTCATTATTCAATCAGCGCATGTCCTTACTTGTTTCTTTCAATCAGCTTGTTCATGTTCTCTATTCCAACCCCTTTTTATTTCATAATCAGCTTGCTCGTGTTATTTGTTTTCCTTTAAATACTTAGTCTCGAGTTCTTTTAAGTGCATCGGCACGGTTTGTTAGCATTTGTTCAATAATTGTTCCTTTCCACCACCATCAGTACGGGATCTAAAGTCCTTGAGGCTACTCAAGGTGGACGAATAGCAATCGCCTAGAAGTCAGGACAATCGGCGCACTAAGATCAAGCCGTCACCTAATCGGTGGGCCAGAATTTTCCTAGTTTTTGGCAACAAACTAGGTGGCACGCGCATACAGCCGATTCTCAATCGGCAAGTGTTCGTGAACTGCAGAAATCAGCACGAACAATAGCCAATAAAAAATTTACAGTAAGCCATCCAAACCCATCATGTAGTGATGGAAATCACAGTCAAAATCAACGCATAAGCATTAGAATGACAAAAAAAATTATGCTAGGAAAAATGAGGGGAAACAAACAAATCACATAATTCTCACTAGTACCATATGTTCATTGGCAGGGATTAACGGTATGAAAGGGAAAAAGAAAGCCTTACAGTGCTTTTTCGGTGAAGTAAAATGGTGGTGGTATGGACTCCAGCGAACTGAAGGCAGCTCCGATTTTTCCTCTATTCTTTGCGCAGGCCCCCTCTCTCTTTTTTCCTTTTTTTTTTGTTCCTGACTTTTCCTCTATTTTTTCTGATTTTTCTTCCTATTTGAATGGGTTTTGATTTGTAAGAAAACTGATATGAAGGAAAGATCTTCGGGAAATGGTTACTAGTTAAAAATGGTTGATGAATTCAAAGGAGAAGAAAATATCCGAACCTTTCTCTTAGGTTTGTTGGTTCTTGAAAAGAAGATTTTGGAAGGATTTTTCTTTTCTTTTTTTTTTGAGTTAGAAAAACTAAATGATTTGATGAGGTCAGAAAAATTGAATAGGAAAGACTAGTTCTTTCTCCCTTCTTTTCCACCGCCATAGAGATGATCGAAGAAAAAAGATCAAGCTCCTACTTTCTTGCTTGGGGTGGTGGAATTAGTAAATATAGTGGGAATAGTACAAAGGTGAGTTGTGTGTATTAGGTGATATTAGATAAGACCAAGAAAGATTCCTGGAAACTCTCAAAACTTGGTGCCTAAGAAAAAATTAAAAATTAAAAATAAAAAATTAAAATAAAATTAAAATAAAATCCTTGAAATGAAATTACTTATTTACCATCTTCTTAACAAAATAAAACTAGTCAAAAATAGGTGTCTACAACTTGCCCCTCTTTGTCGGAAGCGCTAAGTGGTGCTAGACAAAGACATACACGCCGTTAAAATTTGGTTTAGAGAAAATGATGTTTTAAAAAAGTATTGACTAAGTTCTTTTAATAATTGCCTACGTATCTCACCTAGAGGAATCAGGTCAAACGTAGTTTAGGATTTTTCTTTTGGGAAAATGGAAAACTTAGTTTACTAGAAAAGGAGAAATGACTTCAGGGTAAGGATTTTTGGAGTTTTTTCCTTTTTTTTTTTGAGAGGAGAAAGTGCCGCCATACCATTGGAGAACCAGACCACCACCTTACATGTTCTTGTCTATTGCATCAAAATGAAAAGAAAATTGCAAGAAGCCGCCAAAAAACCTATACTACACTTTCAAAAAACCTATACTACACTCACGAAACCTAGATGATTGAATTGGTGAACTTGTGTTCACAAAGTCTAAAAGGTGAAATGTTGGATTCGTACTCATGAGATCCATAACTGAAATTGCCAGACAGAGTTTGAATAACTAAATTGAAGGACTTGTGCTCATGAAATCCAAAAGGTGAAATGTTGGATTTGTACTTACGAAATCCATAACTGAAATTGTTAGACTGGTGCTCGTGAAGTCTGAAGAACTGAATTGGTGGACTTGTACTCCTGCAGCCCAAAAAGTAAAATACTGGATTTGTACTCATGAAATCCATAACTGAGATTGACAGACTTGTGCTCATGAAGTTTAAATAGACTGAATTGTTGGACTTATGCTCACGAAGCCCAAAAATAAAATGCTACATTTGTACTCACGAAATCCATAACTGAAACTGTCAGACTTGTACTCACGAAGTCTGAATGACTGAATTACTGGACTTGTACTCACGAAACCCAAAAAAGGTAAACGCTTGATTGGTGCTCATGAAATCCATAATTGAAATTGCTAGACTTGTACTCACGAAGCCTGAATGACTAAATTGCTGGATTTGTACTCACGAAGCATAAAAAAGTAGAATGCTAGTTTGTACTCACAAAATCCATGACTGAAGTTGCCAGATTTATACTCACGAAGCCTATATGACTGAATTGTTGGACTTGTGCTCACGAAACCCTAAAAGGGTAAATGCTTGATTGGTGCTCATGAAGCCCACAATTGAAATTGCCAGACTTGTACTCATGAAGGCTGAATGACTGAATTGCTGGACTTGTACTCACGAAGCCCAAGAAAGTAAAATGTTCGAATTGTACTCATGAAATCCATGACTGAAATTGTTAGACTTGTACTCACGAAACCTGCAGGATTGAATTGTTGGACTTGTGCTCACAAAGCCCAAAAAAAAATGCTGGATTTGTACCCATGAAATCCAAAAAATAAAATGATGGATTTGTACTCACGAAATCCATGAACTTGGATATAATGCAACTTGTGCCTTCTAACAAATTCCTTGAGAACTTGAAGCAACAGAGTAGGTGGGAAGAACTTCTTCATCAACTTCTTTTATCTGTAAAACAAACATCATGCAATATGTTTTTCATGCAAAATGTGACGCATTGTCATGATTTGAGATTTTGTTTTTTAAAACTTTGCCTGGTTATTCATGCCTTCATGTATTGATGCCAAACGCAATGATGTTGCATGAAATGCAATAAACGATTTTAATTCTTGAAAAATAAACATGATAAAGAAATGCATGAATTTGGAAATTTTCTTTAAGAAAAATGAATCTTATTGTGATCCATTCCTTCTAAAACAAGAGCATATAGACTAGAAAAGGACTAGTGAATAAAGGGTGAAATAGTATTTGAGAGGATAACCCCCACAACCTTGATGAACATGGACTTGCCCCAGTTTGCATTTCATTTTTGGATTTAGCATTGACCTCCCACAAGATTTGAGTTTAGTAGACTTGGCCACTTTTCATGCATTATCACCATTTGAAGTGGCCATCATTGCAGCTCTATTTGGCAATATGTTTGGAATGAAATGAAATTGCATTTATATAGAAAAATCAAGTTTTTCCTTAAGGAAATGTAAAATCACATAGGAGGTTGATTTTGATCCTAAGCATGCATCTTTGAGAAAATGAGCCCATTTTGGAATTTGAGATGTTATTGCCTAGTTGCTTTTTTTGTCAGGTCACAGAGGACTTAGGGCTAGTAACTCAGTCAAGGTTTAAAGGGTGATGAAAGAAAAAATATAAAAGGCTGAAAAATTTATTGAATGGGTTTGACAATCCTTTGATTACTTGCAATAAGAAGATCCAGAATACAGACAATAGACTTTTTGAAACAATTTTGAACAATAAATAATGTAAGAAAATGCAAAAAAATGAAATTTTTTCTTGACATTTTTCTTTTTGTCTCTCTCTTCCTTTTTTTTTGTCTTTTTATTTCTTTTTTTTCTCTTTTCTTTTTTCTTCTATTTTTCTTTTCTTTTTTTCTTTTTTACTATTTTTCTTTTTCATTTATTTAAACTTTTTTCCTTTTTTTCCTTTCTTTTGAATCTTTCTTTCTTTTTTTTGGGATACTTGGTGCACCAAATCTGCCTCAATTTAACATTAAAAGGATCCAAATGTTAAATCTAAGAAAATGAAAATAAACTAAATAGATGACCCTCATCAATTTTAAATTTAAAGAATAAATTCTTGAACATCATTTAGAAATGATTCCAAATTAACATCATCAAAAAATCTTGGGGTACTTGCCCCAATGTAGATCGCAACAAATAACCTCGAATTCAAAATTTTCCCTAGTGTGGGTTGTGATCAATAGGATGAACTCAACAAAGCAGTTCTTTTCTTTTTCTCCTTTCTTCTTCTTCTTCTTCTTCTTCTCCTTCTTCTTTTTCTTTTTTTTTTAAGGATCAAGGGGGTTTGCAATGGATACATTGTGTTTGGATTACAAAAACGATGTCCTACTCATCTTTCCATCATTCTTCAGAAACAATTGAATTGTTAGAGCTCTTGTTCCAATACCATTTGATGCATTCATGAGATCAAAGCTTGTGAATTTTACTTTCCTTTCAAATCAAAATAGGATATTTCAATACAAAAATAACCATTCATTTCAAAACAAGCATGATGTTCATCAAAACAATTATTCATTTCAAAAGCAAGAAATATGAGTTTCTCATAGCTTTTACAATGAAAAAAAATTGAAAATTCTCCTAGAAGGCTAAGACTAGGAAGAATGCTTTCATTGATCATCATCACTTTTCTCCTCTAGTAGCATTTTGGGCATGATTGGGAAGCGGGTTGTTAGTCACATTAGGCTGTGAAGCACCCTTAATCACAATCTGTTTGGCATCTATCATGTTTTGAATCTTGTGTTTCAAATGAATACACCTTTCAGTAGAATGCCCGAGCATCCCTGAGTGATAAGCACAAGTTTCATTTGGTTTGAAATATTTGGGATCCTGGTGCTAAAGTGTGAGGGCCGTGAGTTTAACCTAAAGCTTGTTTAGAAATTTTCATGAGTAGTTCTTATAAATTTTTGCTTGAGCATGTGCTTAATCACGAAAAAAAAAAAAAACCCTAAATAAATTTCTTTGAAATCACTACCATCATTTATACAAAGTTTAACCATCTTTCCCTCATCAATCGGTTTCATTTAAATCTTCTTAAAACAAATTTGGATTTAGCTAAAAATCATTCAAATGAATTCGGACATAGCTTCACAAATTTTGGACTCTAACAAAACTTTCCAGCCTAGAAGTTTTGTCACTCTTGAACCATTTCATGAGCCACCAAATTGAATCACCATTGAGCCGTTTCACTTCAGCTCAATTGGACCGAAATTCACAGCTTTAAACCACCATGAATTCCCTCCAAAATCACCTGCAAAATCTTCCAAAAACTCCAGCAAGAATTCAGCCGCCCCTCTCTTCTAATCCTTGGCTGCCATTTGTCAAGATGAAGCTGGAATTTCTGGCAGCAAGCATGCTCTCCTCCCCCTCCTCATAATCGGCAGCATGCTTGGTTCAAGCAAGAGATTCTCAGCTTTGTTAGGCAGCAAATGATGGTCCACCTTCAACCATGCCCAATGCATGAAAGAGGTTAGAACACTTGGCAATTACTTCAGCCAACTTTGGCCATTTGAACAAGCAACTTCAGCTGCCTTTTTCCCCCTTTGCTGCCCGAAATCCTCACCAGAAAAATCACTTACTCCTTTCTTCCATTCTCCCAAAACTCACTCTCATTCACTTCAACAAAACTCTCTCCAAAAGCTCTCAACCGAGAGCTCTCTCTCTCCCTTTTTCCTCTTGTTTCACACTCGGTTATTTCAGCCTTGCCCAAGAACTTCACCTTGGTTGCAAGTTGCTGGAGCTAAGTTGGAAATCTGGAGAGAAGCCAAGCTGTTTTACTTCATCCATTTCTTGAGCAAGGAAAGGTAAAACACCATTTATTTCTTGGAAAGTTTCCTTGGCAGCTTAGCCTTTTCCCATCCTTAACCTGTTTTGTTTCTTGTAGCTGGAAACCGAACTTGAGTAGCCCTATCCTCATACTTGTTCAACCGTTCTTGAAGCTAGTTGGAGGTAGGATTCATCTTATATCCTTTTTTTTTTAGCTCAAAGAAGTAGTTTTTCCCTTCAAAATATATTATCTTGAAGGATAAACTATTCATGCATATGATGAACAGCTTTGAATCTTGTCATGATCTGCCGGTATCTTCTTAAACCTTTGCTGGAAATTTGATTGACTAACAAGGAGCATTATTCTTGAGTTCTCTAAGCTACCCGAAATCCTTAAAATGATAGTTTCATATTAGTTATTGCATGCATGATCCTTGAGAATGGTTAAACATCCATTTAAACTACTCAATGAGCTTTGAGTGTTGATGGCTGCGGTTGTACATGACTTGGGGCCTTGGAACTGTTTTTGAACTCTATTTTGCCTCGGTCTTGACTTGATGATGAGCTGAACTTTTGATACATTAGCTTGGCATTGAAAATTCTGAACTTATTTCGGTTGATACTACTAAAGTAATTTCATGCATGTTGGTACTTTCAACTCTTGAAGCTCTCGAACATCTATGCTGGAAATGATGGTTGTGATCGGAAATCTTGAGCCTTATTTATTCAAGAATCGTGTTAGAATTTCTGCTTGACAATCTATTAAAGCTGCCTTGCATGTTTTTCAACTTTCATGAATGGTTGATGAACTTAAAGCTTGATATATCATTGTTTTGAGTAATGTGTGAATACTTAATGTTGTATGCATGTAACCGTGAGCTTTCAATGGATGTACTAGCTGCTTAAGAGCTTGAATAGCTTGCTGGAACTGAATGCAAACACCTAACCATGTGCAAATAAAACTGTTCTCAAAATACCAAAACCAGAAATTTTAACAAGAAACCAGAAACTTAAACCAACCAGAACAGAATGTTCATATCTCTTGATTTATAACCTCAAATCACGAGCCGCTTGTGGCATTCAAAACTAGACTCATAGGGCTTCGATTTGGTATATTGTACGCGCCGTAGTTCATTTTCTAGACGTCATAGCAAGCAAATGAAATCGCTGAAAATTTCAACTTGAAAATGCTGGAATTGAGTTCAAAATATTTTGTGGACAAGTTTGATGGAATTTTGAACCAAAACGAGTTTTAATGTTTGCTAAAAGAAAGTTTCGTTTTCCTATTATTGCAAAGCTGTACCAATTCCCAAACAAGATTTCCAACTTAATTTGTATCAAATCATGAACCTTAGGGTTTCTCACGAAAACTTTTAAAACCCTCGATCAAGAAATTTTTGTTCAAACAAACTTGAATTTTTTTCCAAAAACTTGACTTGTTTAAAATTTTGTAAAGGAATTGTACCCACACAAGACCCAAACGAGCAAACTTCAAAGTCGTAGTCTTCTAAAAAGAACCTCACGAAAAATATCTTTCGACAACAAACGACCTCAAAACCCTACCGCAAAAATTTTTCCATCTTAATACCTTCCGTTATTGAAATCTTTAAAAGATAGTTTATTTTCTTCAAACCTATCTCAAATCCTCGGAATTTCCAAGTTTTCCTACGTACGTGTTTTTGACCTAATATATATATCTTTTCAGAACTTCAATTACCAAGGTTCATATCGCCGTAATGCTATAATAAATACCTGTTAGTTATATAAAACTACTTTCTTATTTATAACAGAAGTGAATTGGTCAAAATTGATTTTAATAATTAAAAGTTAAATTATACCTCAGGATCGACCGGTGACCAAGTCGAGGACGTTGACATCAAAACCTTCAACACAACCTTGCCCTAGTTAAGGTGAGGGTTCCCAAATTGTTGTTAAATGTTTTATTTAAATGTGCCATATGTTGGAATTGTATTTGTTGTTAAATGTTACTCATTGATTGAAGTATGTAATTACTAAGTGTTATTTGCCAATTAACGTGTTAATGTTGAATAGTATATGATGCCTTGGTTGAAATATTCAAAACCATTGATCAAAAAGGAGGAGATCGTGTGTATACTTATCGCACTGACCCTCTCATTTTTTACAAGTGATTTAGAAATACTATAATTGTGTATGTGCCTGTTAAATGTGCATGAGTGATAAGCCTTTGCGAATGTGCCGCAATTGGCTCGGCCGAGATCCCAAACTCCAGAGGCGAGTCGACCTATTCCGAGCCGGCAATCAGGGCTTGGTCGGGTACGTCGACGGACCCTGGGGAATGAAATGAAAGGTTACCTCGAGTGTACACCACCCAATGAATGTCGGATGTCGGGCCCGAAGTCGGTGTAAGGGGTTGGAGATTGGGAAGCAGTTGAAGAAGTGCTATTGACAACATGGAAGCAATGTATCCTTCCACAATGAATGTTATTGATGCTTTCCAATGTGATACTGAAATTTAATGTTTCATGAAATTCTTGAAGGAAAAATGCTGTTGTGAAAATTTTTTTCCTTATATGATCTATTAAATGAAAGCATGTTTTGCGAATGTGATAATTGTTATGTGTTGGGACTCTCATTGGGCTTGTGAAGCTCACCCCATATATTTTTCCCTCCCAGGATTTCAGGTTTGACTCGAGCAGAGGATTCGAGAGGTGGTTGGATTTTGTTGATTGTAACCTTACCCTTATTAAGACTAATGATGTTGAAATCCTTTTGGTTAATATTACCTAGGAATTGTGTATCCTAGATGGTTGATGTTGAATTTTAGTTTGAACCATATAGCTGCTTTTAAAATTATTTGAGTTGTCTAAATTGATTGATTGAGTCCTGGCGTGAGCTAGGCCGGTGGCCGCGGCTCTCAGGGTTCGCCTTGGGAGTCGTGGGGCCGCTACATAAAGGGGCTCCACAAGATGGGGCTCCACAAGATTGATTCTTTTTTGAGCCAGTAAAGCCCCATAGAGTTGTGTACATAACATAGGAAGAGGTGTGAAATTTCTAGGAGGTTTCTTGGGGACCTGTTGCTAGGCAGCATAGAATTGTTGAGAAGGAAAATATTGGGGTTGGAAATTAGGAACTTGAAGGTTGTTGACATAGCAAGGCAATGGTGACACACCATATGACTGTATGTAGGATGGATATGGATTTGGTGGAGGTGGAAATGAAGTAGAGTATGTGAATTGTTGATGCTTAGAAGAGTATGGATTGCGACATTGAGGAGTAGGGTTAGCAGCAACCATATGGGTTTCAGATTCTCTCTTCTTGGGAAACATTGGTCTTTTGCCATTAGAAGGAAAGAAATTCATATTCTCAGGGACCTCAGCAATCTGTCCAAAACGCATTCCGATTTCCACTAGGGAACCAACAATGATCACTTCAGAAAATGGATGACCTTGTTTGGTTAACAACTGCTTGTAATAGGGTTCTTGTTGAGCAAGAATAAAAAGTTTCACCACCTCAGATTCTTCCATAGGGGGCTGCACTTGTGCTGCTATGTCTCTCCATCTTTGAGCATAATCCTTAAAGGACTCACTTGGCTTCTTATACATAGACAACAAGTCAAGTCTATCTGGAGCATTATCTATGTCGTGCTTGTACTGTTTCATGAAACAGGTAGTAGCATCATCCCAAGTACGAAGCTCTGCAGGATTCAAGCTCATGTACCATTCTAAAACACTACTGGATAAACTTTTCTAAAATAGTAGCATGCTTAATTGCTCATTTCCAACATAACTTCCCAAATCATTGGCATAGATTTTCAACTGCAACAAAGGATTACCAACTCCATTGTACTTGGTGAACTCAGGCATTTTGAATTTCTCAGGGTATTTTAGATTTGGGAACAAAAGCAAATTAGAGAAACTAGTGTATGGATATGAATTCAACCCTTGTAGAGACCGGAAAAGAAACCTCCAATGATGTCACCTTCAAACTCAATGCTTTAGCCTCCTCAAGCTGGGCTAAAATAGGTTCGCTAACCACTATATTCTCAGCAAAAACTGGGAGGACAGAGGTTGTGTGTAGAATAAATGGCAGTTAAAGGAGGCATTTCAGGAATAAGAGATCTTCTGGAGCCAAAAAGCTAGATCCAAATGGCTCCAAGAAGGAGATAGGAACACTAAGTTTTTCCATGAAACTATCAAGGGAAGAAGGAAGAGGAACAAGTCCAAAATCTAAAAAACGAAAATGGAGAGTGGACAAAAAATGAAGAGGAAATAGGGATGGAAGTGGCCAGGTATTATAGGAAGCTTTTCACAGGTTCTAAGTGATATACTAGAGTCTCTATCAAGACAAATGAATGATAATCTAGTTAAACCAGTAGAAGAAAAAGAGATTAAAGAGGTTATTTTCTCTATGAATCCTAATGAAACTCCAGATCTAGATGGAATGACACCTGTGTTCTTTCAAAAATACCGGGACATTGTGAGTAAGGATGTGGTAAAAGCCATCTATAGTTTTTTCCATTCCAAACACATGTTAAAGGCCATTACCACACCATCATTTCTTTAATTCCCAAAGTGAGCTATCCTACTGAACTGAGTCAGTACAGACCTATAAGTCTGTGCAATGTTCTTTACAAAGCCATTTCAAAAATTCTAGCAAACAGACTCAAAGAAGTTCTTGAGGTGTGTATAAGTAGAAATCAATCTGCTTTTGCCCCTAACAGGCAAATTTTAGATAACATCATAATCTCTCATGAATACCTGCATTATCTAAAAAACAAAAGGCAAGGCAAGGAAGGTTTCATGGCAGTGAAATTGGACATGTCCAAAGCCTATGATAGGGTGGAATGGAAATTTTTGGAGGCAATGATGACAAAGATGGGCTTCTGTTCAAGATGGATAGAATGGGTGATGAGCTGCATTACTCCAGTGACGTATGCTTTTAATATTAATGGAGAACCTAAAGAATATATCTTACCCCAGAGAGGAATTAGGCAAGGTGATCCTCTATTACCTTACCTTTTTCTATTATGTTCTGAAGGTTTTTCTAACTTACTGAAAAGAGCAGTCAGTAATAAGGAATTGAGAGGATTGAAAATTAGTAGACAAGGACTAGTGATTTTTTAGCTGTTTTTTGCCGATGATACTTTGGTTTTCTGCAAAGCTGATACAGGAAATGCACAAAAGCTCATGAAGATTCTGAAACAGTATGAAGAATGTTCAGGCCAGTTGATAAATTTGGAAAAATCATCCTTTTTTTCAGCAAGAATATGAAAGAAGAAGTTAAGAAGGATATATGCCAGACTCTGGGTGGCATTCAAGCAATATCACAAGGGAAATATTTAGGCTCCCTATGGTGATAACTAGAACAAAAGATTAGGTGTTTGGATTTATCAAAGAGAGGATCAAAAGTAAGTTGTAGAGTTGGAAAAATAAGTTTCCAAGCACAGCTAGTAAAGAGGTGATGTTGAAAGCAGTGATAATGGCCATGCCTACTTTTACAATGTCCTGCTTTAAGTTATCAGCAAAGTTTTGCAAAGAAATTTCAACAATGATGGCTAATTTTTGGTGGGTGGAAGAAGAAGGTCACAAGAAGATGCATTGGTGATCGTGGAGTAAAATCTATCAAGATAAGAAAAGAGGAGGTCTGGGATTCAAGGATATTCAAAGTTTCAACCAAGCAATGTTGGGAAAACAAGTTTTGCGGCTCTTAAAATTTCCAAAGCTTCTGGTAAGCAAAGTGCTAAAGGCTAAATATTTCCCTAAAGACTCAATCTTCTCTTGCAAAGTGCCAAAAAACTCTTCCTGGTTTTGGCAAAGTGTGATGATAGTCAAGGAAATGGTGGATACAGGTTCAAGGATGATCATAGGCAATGGAAAGAATACCAGAATCTGAGAAGACAGATAGATGCAAAACACTAAGGAATTATTTCTGACAACTAGCAAACTAGAAGGATGCAACCCCCAAAAGGTTAATGAGCTTATCACTAATTTCATGTGGAACAGAAATATCATCTTCAGGAAATTCAGAGGGGCAGATGCAGAAGACATTCTGAAAATGCCAATCAGCATCAGTGATAGAAAAGACAAACTGATTTGGATGTACAGCAATGATGGTAATTACTCAGTCAAATCAAGCTACAAAATGTTGATGGAAAATAAGGTCAAACAACACCGGGAACAGAGAAACAAGGAGGTCCAAGTGTGCAAGGAGAACACAGCAGCCTTTGGAAGTCACTCTGGAAGCTTAAAATAAATCTCAAGTTAAAAATATTCATTTGGAAGTGCATCAACAACATATTACCAGGAAGGGAGAACGTTTACAAGAGAACACAGAAAGGAGATCCTATATGCAAAGGATGTGGAGAAGGGGATGAAACAATAGAACATATATTTTCCAATGCAACAAAGCTCAACTAATTTGGAAGTTGGCACCAATATAGTGGGATGGAGCACAAGAACTTCAGGGTTGTTTCAGAAGATGGTGGGCAGAAATAATTCAAGCAAAGGGCAGAAAAGAAGGATATAAGCATATAGCCTTAACAGTTAACATCCTTTGGCAAATATGAAAGGCAAGGAACAGATTGGAATTCAATGATAAAAGCAAAGAGGAGATCAATATTTTATAGAAAGCTAGCAATGAATGGTTGGAGTATGATTTAGAAACTAAAAGAATAGCATAATGCAGCACAATAGAAACAATTGAAGAGTAGGCTACAAGAGGGAGGGACGACAAGGAGGAAAACTGTGTGCAGGTGAGGATTGCAACCTCCAAAAACAAGGAGTCAGGAATGCTTGGAATTGGAGTTATTGCATCCTTTGAGAATCAAGTGAAAACTGAGTGGGCATTAAAAGAAAAGTGTTTGAGTTCAGAAATCCAAGATGAAGAAATGGTGATCAGACTTGCCCTTTGCATAGCTCTCAAGTGTTAGTGGACAAGAATCTCAATCTTAGTTGGAAACAAACAGTTGTTTCGATGGCTGCGAGCAGGAAAACCGGAGGACTTCACCATAGCTGTGCTCATCGAAGACATCAAGGAAATTGCCAATTTGTTTCAATTGTGCTGCTTTGAATGTTATAAACATACGAATAAAGACCGTATCTCTAAGTTGAGCCTGCATACTCTTTCTATACTTTCAGATGAGGAATGGAAATCTTCCAATCCTTAGTGCTGTGTTTTATAGCTTTGTCTTGTAGGACGTAGTCCAACTTTGTACGGTCTTAGCTTATATCCAATAAAATTTTATCATTTAAAAAAAAAAGATTATTCAAAGCCAGAATTTGGCCAATTGAAGAGCTAGGATTAGGATTTGAAATTTGGTAATTGAGATTCAAGTCTTGAAGAGGTGCAATAACAATAGAATGGTTAATTTGTGGATTACAATACAAGGTTAGACATTGAAGGGACATTGGTACGACTAGTGTTTTAGTCAACAAGTGCATCAGATTGTTGGATAGAATGGTTAATTTGCGGATTAACTTGAAGGTAAGGACTCATCATGTTCATAAAAGTTTCCATCTTTGCAGTCATGTTGCCCACCTTTTGTTGCATTAAAGCAAATTCAGCCTAGAAACAGGCTCATGGGCATTTGAAGATTCAACAGGTTGAATGACAGGAAAGTTTGAGCTGTTTTGTTCAGCAGCCATGACTTGTTTTGCTCTTGATTGAGTGAGGATAGGATCATGAGTTAGGAGGACTGGCTTATGGCGAGCTATTTTAGAAAAAAATCTTTGGGATTGAAAACAAAATATGTGAGAAAATTTGAAAAATATAATAATAATGCCAATGAAGTGCAATGCATGCGAAGAAAAAGAAAAATGAATGAAGTTAGTAATTATTCAACAAAAAGGATGCATGTTCTACGGTGGATGCTTTTTAAAGCCAAGGAGAGGCCTAGCATGATACTGTCCTTGTGGGTAGGGTACTATATTATACCTGTTAACCCTTCTTGATTTGACTCCATGATTGGCTTATTTGGAAATTCCATTTGTATGACCAAGTTATGAACCTTCGACATCACATTTTGACCACTTGATTCAATTATCATATTGAATTCACTTGGTTTGATCTTCTTTGAATTTTATTGTCCATGTGCTATGGTGATTACCAATCATTTATGATGGTCAAAATGTGATTAAGAAAGGTTTTTAACCTAATCTTGTGAATTTGGATCAATTGGATCTTCATTGGGCCATTACCTTACCTTATACACTACCCCTTCGGATATTTGACATAAATTAAACGTGCATTGCCTTCTTGGGGTTATGTACCCACAACAGAAATGGAAGGATCATTCCTAATGGAGTGTTCGATGAGGTGTCCCCTCTAATGTTTATGCATGATGACAATAAGGAAAATAGTGAATGATTTCTCCCTTTTCTTTTCTTTTTTTTCCCTTTTGAATTGGGATGAGCCCAAATGTAGACAAAAGAAAAAAAAAATCCAAGTTGTTTTGAGAATAACATTTTTTTTTGCATGCAAATTAAATGAACTATTAGGGTTCCTTCTTTTTTTTTTTTTTTTTGGAATAAAAGAGGTATGGTCTAAGAGAAAATCCTAAAATCTGGAATTCACAAAGTAAAATCTACAGGATACATCGTAAAAGTAAAATTTTTGTGGGAATCCTAGGAATATTTTCATCAATTTTAAAAAATATGTATGCAAGATAAGAAAAAAGAAAAAACGAAAAGAAGAAGAAAAACATGGAAAACTCCAAACTCGAGATTAAATGCAAATGGAAGAGACTTGCTAAAGAGTTTTTTTTTTTTTCTACTAAGCTTCTATCAACTTTTTTTTTTAAAACTATGGCTCATGAATGCAATTTTTCTTTTTGAAAAATCTTTTTCTTTTTTTTTTGCCTTTTTTTTATTTTTTTGGCTTTTTTTAAAAATATTTTTCTTCTTTCATGTAAAGGAAAAAGAAATTTCATTGCCTAAAAACAAAATGAAATAAGGAAAAAATAAATTGAACAAGCGATAAGTTACCCCCCCAACAATAATTATAACTAATGTGTACCTAAAAGGGATGAAAGGATCTAACCTACGGGTTGAACTACATGAAAATGTGGTTAGATTTCACTAATGCATCTAGACTCAAAGGTTTAAGGTCCCCAAATCTTCAAACTAAGGACAAAAGGTCATCACTCCTAATGTCGTGTGTCGGTTGCTTGAGTGATCTTCTAAATATTGCTATGGCCGCAAAGCACACCATCTGTATTATTTGGACAGATCGATCCTAAATCCTATAAGGAGGTGGGATAGTGCCCATGAAAATTAAAAGGGTCAAAAGATGCATTTCATGTAATGAAAGTGTATTCCTAAAAGTGAAGCAATAAAATACAACAAAGCGTAAAATATTTACAAAAGACTAAAATATAGGCATATAAGAAAAATGGCAATACTAAGCTAAAACAAGCATGCAAATAAAGTATCAAAGCACATAAAATACCAAAACTCAACTTTAAAAAGGCCTTGAACTCCGAGAACAAATTTAAACAATGCCCGAGCTCACTAGTGATCCCCAGGGGAGTCGCCAGCTGTCGCGCCCCAATTTTTTTTTTTTTAAGAAAATAATATGAAAAGATGATGAATGATTTAAGGAATTTTTTTTGTTTTGAAATGATTCTGTGGGTTTTTTTCAAAATAAAATAAAAAGAAAAAGGGCGACGGATTTGGGCTCACTAAAGTCTAGAAAAAGGGTTTTTTAAAAATTTTAGAATCGCCACTCGGTATAAAGTTAAGGTGTACCAAGTCACCTAAAGAAAGATTTTAATTTTTGAGAAAAACATAATCAAACCCTTTAACTAGACAACTCCAAGTCTTTCAAAATTAGAGAAATGAATTCAGAAGCTACATTTGTGAGGAGAGACCATTAAGGTTTTACGCTCAAGCACCCCCTAACACTCGGCAAAACCAGCTACGAGTTTAATTTTATTCTCTGAATTTTAAGGCAAAAAATGAGTTAATTTAAGCTAAACACATAATATGTAATCAATATATAAACACATAAAACATGCACAGCACATAAAAGTGAAATAAACAAAAATAATTGATTCCAAAGCTTCCGTTGGAAAAGCCAAAGAATAATGCGCTTTTGACTCACTCGATCATATTGCGCACGTAATAATAGGAAAAATAAAAGAAAAGAAAGAAAATGAAGAAATTACAAGGATTGAATGCTCCTATACCCCTTATGGGTTACATTACTTCTAACGAAAGAAAAGAAAATTAATTACAACTTAAATTGACAAATGAAAGGTTTAATTAACTAATAATTGCCTAATCTAATCCTCCGAACCTAATTGAAAACACTAAGATAAAGTTCTAGGGGTAAACCTAAAAACAATCCAAAGATTTGGGGTAAAGTTACAAAGTAAGGGAAAATTGAGGGGTTGAAGTTGTAAATGTCCAAAACAAGTCATCTACCCGAACGAACTAACGGAAGCTGCTGCTTCTCATGTCCTGCTTCTTCTTCTCTAGCAAGTTCCACAGTAGAAATTTCATCTCCGGCCGTTCCAAAATAAAATAAACTCACACTAACGCTCCAACACACTCACTCACATACTAAAACTCAATTTCATACCAAGAAAAAAGAAAGGCAAAAAAAATAGAAAAGTACTAAAGAGAAGATCGTACATGAAAATCTCTCAAGGCTCTCCTTTCTCACTAGAAAATTAACGAATTCCGGCAAGCTTTGGACTGACCAAAGCTATTCACCAGAAAATTAACGAATTCCGGCAAGTTTTGGACTGACCGGAGCTATTCCTCACATGCGTAGACATACATGATTCGTGAATTTTGCTACTTTAATTCAAAGTTTTCCCGATTTCATTATGTCCTATTATAGCCAATCCAAAATTTATAGCATGCCATCCAAACCCATCATGTATTGATGGAAATCACAGTCAATATCAGCATTTACGCATCAGAATGACACAAAAAAAATTATGCTAGGAAAAAGGAGGGGAAACAAACAATTCGCATAATTCTCACTAGTACCATATGTTCATTAGCAGGGATCAACGGTATGAAAGGGAGAAAGAAAGCCTTACAGTGCTTTTCCAGTGAAGTAAAATGGTGGTGTTATGGACTCCGGCAAACTGAAGGCAGCTCCGGTTCTTTCTCTGCACAGCCCCCTTCTCTCTCTTTTTTTTTTTTTGGGTTCCTAATTTTTTTTTTCTTCTGATTTTTCTTCCTATTTGAATGGGTTTTGATTTGTAAGAAGATTTATATGAAGGGGAGATCTTCAGGAAAAGATTACTAGTTAAAAATGGATAATGAATCCAGAGGAGAAGAAAATGTTTGGACCTTGCTCTCAGGTTTGTTGGTTCTTGAAAAGAAGATTTTGGAAGGATTTCTCTTTTTCTCTTTTTTTGAATTAGAAAAACTAAAGGATTTGATGAGGTTAGAAAAACTGAATAGCAAGAACTAGTTCTTTCTCCCTTCTTTCCACCGGCCTTAGAGATGATCAAGGAAAAAGATCATGCTCCTACTTTCTTGCTTGAGGTGGTGGAATTAGTACTATAGTGGGAATGGTACAAAGGTGAATTGTGTGTGTATCTATGTGTGTGCTTGTGTGTGTTAGATGATGTTGAATAAGATCAAGCAAAATTCCTACAAACCCTCAAAACTTATGTCTAAGAAAAAATTAAAAATTAAAAATAACAAATTAAAAAAATAAAAGTAAAATCCTGGAAATGAAATTACTTATTGACCATTTTCTTAACAAAATAAAACTAATCAAAAATCGGCGTTTACAGCGAGGGGTCATATTATAATTTTATTGAAACCAAATTTGAAACTCAAGAAGGACATCATCCTTAGGACTAGTCACCAATTGCACCACCTCTCCCAACATTCAAGGAATAATCTCTCCTTTTTTTTTTATTTTTTTATCATCTCTTATGATTTTCCTTATTAGTATAATTCTTACTGCTACTATTACTAGCCTACTACTACTACTACTTTGCTAAGCAAGCATCAAGAAAACAGCGTCAGGCCCTTTTGTTCAATTCCTATCTTTTTTTTTTTTTTTGACAGCATCAGTTTCGCCATCAAATACCCTTGCGACTTGACTAATCACTCATTTCTTTTGTATTCCTGGAATCCTATGTATCTAGTAATCCCATAGCATTGACCAAACTTTTCTATAAAGCTTTTAGTTTTCCGATTCTATTTTACCCACGAGACTGCTGCTGCATCAATTCCCATATTTTATGTCTTAAAAACGTGGTTCAGTTACCAAGTTAATTTCAGCCATGGAATTCGTCAATATGTCCAGTGAAAACAATTAAGACTTTTTATTCAAAGTTCATCCTAAGTCCAGGCATCTATCTATAGAAATTCCTACCAAAAGTCAAAGCCTAAGGAAGAGAATTGCAGAAAAAATAATAATGAGGGTTCGAATCTTACATGCATGTGTTCGATCCCAAGCCATGTCCAAGTCATCCCTTCTTATTCTTTCCCTTGTTCTGTCCTCTCTAGTAGTAGATGATCCTTTTCTTTCACTCTCTTTTGCCGTTCATATCATTTTTTTCCCCCTCAACTTGAGTGCTTTGAGT